>JAJTUV010002416.1:0-380722 GCA_021653895.1 Mastomys natalensis
CTTGAGCAATGAGATGCCAAGACTCTGAGGACCTGCCAAGGTTACATATTCAGTCTGTGACAGAGCTATAACCCCCAACCAAGTCTCCAACTCCTTGCTCAGATTTTGAAATTTTTGTATTTTAAATTATTTATTATTATAATTACTACTACTAACTACTAACTACTAACTACTACTCTACTATTTAGATATCATGATCATGTGACTGGCAAACAGAAATCAGCTTTGCACAAAGACAGCTCCTCTGCTGGGTGGGAGTTCACTGCTTTTCACTGCATGATCTCAGAGCCATAAAAGAGGCTCATAGCCAATGGAGAGAAATGTCTGATCCTGAGTTCTCAGCTTAAGGCAAATACTAGAGGAACACCCTCCTTGCAATTTTTTCATTCACTACTGACAACTGACCATGTGCCATTGGGAAGAAGCTGCATTCGCTGCTGTGATATTTGTTCCACTTAAAAGGGGCTCCCTTTCCTCACATTGTCTTTCTTACTAGACTTGAGGTTCATTCTCACAGATGGTGACTGAAAGTGGATTTGAGGCCACAGATGATTATTCTGGATGACATCCTCTTGCCTGAATTGGTGGTCCACAAAGACTGGCTGAAGAAAATCTACTGCTATTAGTCTGTAAGAGGAAAGAAGGAGGTATAAAGGGAAAGAGGGAGTGACAAAGGGATGGGGGGAGGGCAATGAGACCTAGTGGTCTGCTTAATAAAAGTTGGACATTTCTTTGATTATTCAGTCTTTAGGAATACTACAAGATGCCATACTTGAGGAATAGTTGATGAACTATCTACCAGGAAACCTTTCAATTTCCCAGGATGTTCCTTTTAGTTTTCTCCTACCTGCTCTACCCATCAGAACTCATGGGCTCTGAGTCCAAACTAGGCAAACCCTGCTTTTCCACCACCAGCCTGCCTCTGGCTACAGTACCTTACCTCTCCTGGCCCCAATGCCAGCCCTTCCCCAGCAGCAGCGAGTGTAACAATCATAATACCACCTGAAAGGGGGTGGTGGGGTAAAGGCTGTTTCTTTCCCAGTTCTCACTGAGGCCTGAAATCCTCTACCTGTAGTTGATGTTTCTTCTTGTCCTGTACTGTCAGCAGGTCTAGCTGCTCAGATAGGTGACATTCACCATCTCTTTTCCCACATCTTCACATTAGTTGAGCCTTCCTATCTGGTTTTCTCTCTGTCTCTCTGCCACTTCCCTCCCTTTTTTTTTTTGTTTGCTTGTTTGTTTAAACTGCTCAAAATCTCATTTGTGGGAGGAAAAGAATTAATACCTTTGACCTATTTAACAGCACCAGACAATTTATGTGAGAAAGCAGCATCCCTAAAAGGGCAATGCCATGCCCGTTTCGCTTAGTGCGGAGAGTTCAGGCAGTGTTACAGAGAGGGACAGAGGCCTTCCTGGAGCCACGGCCTGCAGGTAACTGGTTACTGTGTACAGAGAAAGGCTGCTTCGATAGTCATCATCAAGAGGCCTTTTCCTTTCTGCTCAAAGAAAGCAAAGGAATTTGAAATGAGGCCATTTGGTGACAGTTTGATCAAATCCCTCCCCCCTCTCCTTTTCAGAATCATGAATCAGTCATGAACACAGTAAGTTAAAGCAATATTTGATTTCCCTAGGGCTATTTTTGAAGTTCCGTTGTTCCCCTTTCCCACCTCCTTCCATGTAACATTCATGAGTCAAGGTGTGGGGAGAACACACCAACCTTCACCTTTGAAGTGGAAACAATGTACTGACAGTTGATATATGGGCAGGTAGGCTGTGGAGGGGCTGGAGTTGCTGCATTTCAGCATACCAAGCTCTGTTCAGGTGATGAGGGCATTTCTGCTGAGGTGCTCCACTAGAAAACTTGGTATTTCTTGGTTAATTTGTGAGGATTAAAGTGCTATTGCCCCATACCTTTCTAAAGGCACCACACCCTCTTTCGCCTTTTGTCCTAAAAGAGATCTTTTAACACAGCCCACTTGCCTTTGCTCTCGTTATATTCTTGTGGCATGCCTGTAAAGTAGACAGGTCTAACCCAGTCACAAACACAGAAATTAGTGCACGGAAAGGTGAAAGGCCACATACCTAGTAAGTGATCAAGTTGCATATGCCTTAAACCCATGTCTAGACATCCAGACTCATTCTGCTTATCCGGTGCCACTTTGCTTATTTTTAGAATGAAAGGAATTTGGTGGGACGTAGAATTCTGCAACTCTTAACAGCATAAGAAACCAAGCCAGCCTTGTCGTGTGGTATGATTTCAAGGGTGCAGGCAAACAGAGCCCCTCCATCTCTTAGTAACCAGAAGTCCATAATACAAGATTTATGCCTTTTGTTTAAGTATCTGCCAAGTGAGCATGCCTGCATGCATGCGTGTGCACGTGTGTGTTTTGGTGAGAATTATAGGGAATAAGAAGTGAAGAGTCATAAGCTATTGAGACTCATCATTTGCATAGAGAAGCAGCTACAGGACTTGCAAAATGATAGCCACCCTATCCTATGAGCTTACAATTAGATCCCACATTGAGATGAGATGGGTTAGGCTAGAGAAGGAGGTGTATGAGGCATGCATACTACAAAGCACCAAGTTTAAAGGAAAGAAAAAAAAGCAGGTGAGAAGGATCCACAGGAATTATATACTAGAGCTGAGAACCTATCAGAGATCTCTGGTTTAAAATACACCTGATATGAAGAAGAGAGCTTGGAGATCAGCAAGAGTGAAAAAGGAGAAACAGGGATAAATAAGAGCAAGATACAATAATAAACTTTGTGCACTAGCTAAACGTACTAATAAGTCACATGCATGTGAAATTACAGCTGCAAAGGGTGACACCCAAGGCTTTGCCAAAAAAAAAAAAAAATTGCAGAATATTGCCAATGACTTTGATTGCCAGGTTACTAGTTTGATCTTTTCTTCTATCTCAGTGCTGCTTTTCTGTGTGTATATCACACACACTAAGCACACTGACCTCCTGCTGCCTCACAGCACTTGGCCACCAGGAGCTTTGTTCATGCTCTTTTCTCCAGTTACAACAGGGTCTATTTTCTCTGTGACTAAATAGCTTATAGGAAACCCACAGGAGATGAGTTTGAGAAATGTCTATAGATGCCCAAAACCACATAGTCTAAGTCCCTTCTATAAACTGGTGTGTCCACCCCATGGACATCTCCCATACAGGTGAATCATCTCTAGATTACTTATATGTCCAAATGAAATTCAAACACGATGCAAATGCTATGCTAGTAATTCTTACATCTTACTCTTTAGGGATGAGTTCCATGTAACAATATCTACAGGTAGTCACAACATTTGCCCAAATATTTTTCCTTTAGAGTTAGGTGAACCCACAGATATGGCTGCCATGAATATAGAGCACCAACTGTACTGTCTTCAGATGGCTCATTTCTTTCTGATATTTACAGCGGAAACCATGATGTATTCCTACAAACCTCCAGAAATGACTGTCTAGACATCCTTTAGAGCAGTGTTTCTCAGCCTTGTGGGTCATGACTCCCAGAGAAGTTGGATATTATATTATGATTCATAACAGTAGCAAAATGACAGTTATGAAGTACCAACAAAAGTAATTTTATGATGGGGGATCACCACAACATGAGGAACTGTAGTAAAAAGGTTGCAGGATTAGGAAGGGTGAGAACCACTGCTTTAGAAGATGTTGCTCATGTGAATTTGTGATTCATGTCTGAGGTCTGAGTCTTTTTTTCCCTGCAAAGTCATGGGCACTTGACATGAAGAGAGCAGGCTCTCTTTTTTATCTCTTCTGTTCTCTTCCTATGGGCCTTGTAGACTCAGCTTCATGCAGTAAATCCAACCACTGGCAAATGGTTTGTGTTTGAGTCTCTGGGTTAGAATGCCCTGGAGGCAAGTTCTAGAGTACATTACTTAATGTCTCTAAATGTGGCTCTCCTCCTCTGGAAGCATCTACCTAAAAGAACTGTGATTCTTCAATGGGATAGCCTATGTAAATAGCTTACCAAAGTACAAGACACCTGGTACTGGTGTATGTATGTATATATGGTGTATGTATGCTTTAGAATTACCAACCATAAAATATTCCGTAGACTCTCACTAGTGTATCACCTTGCTCTTAATGAAATGTCAGCCCTATCAGGCTCCCTTTAGCCATAGCCTAACTAAGCCATTAGAAGCAAAGGGAACCACACTAGGAGGCCTTTGGACAAGAAGCTGTTAAATGACCTGACTCCTGATGTATTTACAGTGGTGGTTGCTCCTTAAAAACGCAAGGAAAGACAGGAACTGGTTTCAACTTGAATTTGATATTTTCATGCCCCACACACTGAATGCCACCAAAGCCTCCACTCCCCGAACAGCGGTTTGTGGAGATGGAATAGCGGCAGTTTTTCATTTTCCAGAGTCCACTCACCCTTCCAAGAATCTCAATGCCTCATTGATTCATAATACAGTGCATAAAGATTTCATTTTTCCTGCCCACAGTGATACATTATGGAGGCAATCTGTTTTGCCACTGAAAAGTTTGCTTAGTAGAAAAATTTGGAGTTTTGACATTCAGGAAATTACAGTCATCTGTAAAACACGATTGATATGCCAAGGCTAACATTTTCATTGCACTCTTGGAGCCAGAATAACTATGATAAAATATGTGTTACCCTCCACACATTTCAGGATCTTTTAAGGAAACATTACTTAGCACTGGGAACCTGCCTCCCTGGGCTCTGGGATTACAAAGGCTGTGCTGATAAGATGGGAGCAGTTGACTGCCATTGCCATGACAATGACTGGTCCCATGGTCCACACACACACACACACACACACACACACACACACACACACACACACACACATTTTGGAATTGCCAAACAGCTGCCGAAGTTTCAGGTATAGGTCAGATAGATAGAACTGGAAGCTGAAGGACTACAAAAGCGTATCTGCCTATGACTTCAACTGTGCTCATCCTTTAAAAGCTGGGACTCATGCTGATTCTCTTGCCTCGGCCTCCTGAAAGCTGGGATTATAGGTTTTGTACTATGCCGGACCCTTTTCTTTGCCTCATTGCAGGCACAATTTTCTAAATGGTACCAGAAGCCTGCTCCTCTGGAGCTATCTATTTGTTCAGCATTTGGTTTCAAAACGCTAAATGCTGTGGAGGTAGTGGAGTGGCTTGGATGGGAAGTAGCCCTTGGGGCCAGCTTGGGTGAGGCTATGAGCAGTTTCTCCTTGGTTCTCATGTACTGTGTCTCAGTGGAAGTGCATATGCAAAATTGTGGTTCCAAAGCAGACAACAGGTATTATTGTCTTGGCATTTGGAAATTGCTTAAAGTTGATCCCAATACAGTCTTTCTAGTACAGGGAAATGCACTGTACACAAACCATATGAATAGTTCTGACTCATCAGTCAAGGAGTCTTTAAAAGCCTCAAGGAAGGCTTGTATGCATCCACACTCAACTGCCACAGATGTTCTCTCACCTTTGACCGTGTGTCAGACACAATTCTAAGGAATTAAAGTGTGTTCACTCCATTATCACAACAAACCTACAGGGTAAGGACTAGTATTGCCATTTTCCTTTTAACAGTAAAGGAAACTAAGGCAGAGAGAGGTTGAACAACTTCCAAGTCACACAGCTTTCTGGTAAGAGGTGGAGAAGTATTCCAAGCTCATAGAGGGTGGTGACATACTTCATGCTCATGATCTATATTGCCTTTCATAAAGAAAAACAGTTCAAGCTCACTCCTGGGGCCTGGGGAGATAGCTCAGTTAGGAAAGTACTGGCTGTGCAAAAGCACAAGGATTCAAGTGGAGTCTCCAGTCCCCACATAAAATGCTAGACATGGGGTATACCCAGTGTTGGAGCGGGAGAAACAGGCAGATCTCTGGGTTTGCTGGCCCGAGGAAGAGCCTAATTAGTAAGCTCCTGATTTCAGTGAAAGGCTGTCTCTAAAAACAACATTCATGACTCCAGAGGAATGATATCCAATGTTGGCCTCTGGCATCAACATGGGCATTGTCTGTACACAAAAAGATATGGGTACATGCACATGCATGCATACACACACACACACACACACACACACACATACACACACACACCACTCTGTTAGGCTTCATTGTCATCCAGAAGGACCCTTTTCTGTGCTGAACTTCTTATAGGACCAAGGATGACTGACCAGATCAGAAGGTGATGCCATAGAGGCTGGTGCAGTGCAGGTATGCAGGAGGCTGAGAGAGAGAAGAGGGGTGCTGAAGAAAAAAGCAGATTGGTACTCTTCTTCCTCACAGTAGCATCCAAAGGGCCTGGGATGGCCTGTTTCTCCTCTTCCTGGAGCATATCCTGGGTAACACTGCATGGTTCTGACCTGACACGGCTCTAGCTGGATGACCATTCTCTCTGCAGTTTCAGAGACAAGTGAGGACCTATTTCTCTAGTTTTGACATGTGTTATTTTATCTATATCTAAGCTACATAGTCTTTATAGGTCAGGAGTCACCCCTTAACAGGATTATTCCTACTCTCAAATCTCCCCCCGGCCACTACAGAAAATCCTTAGAGCCTATAGGCAAGTGACACAGTAAGCATCTGGAGAGTGCAAGCTCACTAATTAGCAGACATTATTAGAAAGCAGATACAGCAACAGGAAAGGGAGCAATGACATTGAGTGGAGAGCACAGATGCCGGGGAAGAGGGTCTACAGGGACACTGAAGGAAGAATCCACAAATCCCTCATCTACCCACCCTCCAGAGCTAAAGGGAGAGGACCCAAACACATACTGGCTTTCATAAATCTTTCTTTTCTATTTATATGGTCTGTGTGGAGGCAACTCTCAGAACTGGTTCTTAAATACTACTGGGCATGAGTAAGGACGCCTTTGGAAGTCACCTCAAATCTTTCTTGGAAGTAGGCTGGAAATAAAAAAGTAAATGTACAGGCAAAAATAGAAAGCCATCCCCCTGTTTATCTTGAGGATGTCTTACACATTGATTTAAAGGGCTTTATTACTCTGTGAGTCACGCATTTGGTGAACAGCATATTTTAAAATTTAGACTCCATAAAAAGGACCTAACGGATTGCTGCAAACTGCTCCTGACTGGGTCCACTTGTCTTCAGTCCCCAGAACCCCAGGAAAGCAAGGCAGTTGGCAGCCTCTACAAATACCAGTTAGCACGCAGCCCCAACACACTCTCCCAGTGCACTGTTCTTTCCAGCCCAGCCCCCTCCACAAAGTTCTTCAGCTTCCATCGATTCAATCCCTTACCCACTTAGCAATTTTCTTCATTTCTGTCCCCAGACAGGTTTTCCCGAACCTCCCTGTATTGTTCTATTCCTTCTATCATGGAGTGATCGATGACCCAATAGGCATTTACATTTACAAAGCAATTGCATTTACATAAGATAACACTTATCTCCAGCTAAAAAGAGGCCCAGCTATAATACACATATAATAGGGAGGGTACCTATTCATCATCTACATTTATAGCACCTTGAACTGGATAGACTGTTCTAGGAAGTGGTATATGAGGGGAGAGAGTCCTGTAAAATTTATCACTGGAAGTAATCAATGAGTCTCAACTAATAGATTCTATAGCTCAAGGTAAAAATATACAAAGGTATAGTAAAATATATATTTAGTGCTTACAGTTTGCTGAATTTAATTCAAATGTTCATTGATTTCATTTAATACAAAGATTATATAATCAGGAAGCCGATAGCAATTGAAAATGGCAAGTGTAGCCTTTATTCATCAGAGCATTTTGGTAATACCTAGTAATGGCAGGATATTCTCATTTACTTGAATTGAAAATGCAACATATATTAACTTGCAAAACCTTAATCGGTGTGATCAAATTAAAATAGGCCACTGCCACACCATCCAGATTAAAGCACTTACAAATACTCCACACTTCTCAGAGATTTGTGGTGTTAATGATTTAAACTCAGGTTTCTTCTCAAGGGAGTCAGACTTTGAATTTTTTTTACTAGACAATTAGAAATCTCCATTCTTTATTTTGAAAAATGTTGCAATGGCATTATTGATGTTAATTCTCAGAGAGTGCAGAATAGTAAATAGCATGTGCTGGGTTTTTTTTTTTCTCTTGGCCATCATTGCTTTCCCTGTGGGATGATCATTAATTTCAGAGCTGTAGCTCTTGCAAGTGGTAATGAAGTTTAGCAATGGTAAAGTGAACATTTTAAAATAGATTTCGGGTGGGCAGTCCACTTCTCTGCCTTTTGCAAATCAGCTCTAGGCTTCACTGAAAGGAATTTGCTTAAGGTCCCATTCAAAAAAACACTAGTTGAACTATCTGATGTCCTGAGTAGAGACATGCAGAATTAGGCTATTTCAATTAAATGGGTTCTTAATAGACCATCATAGGCACTATGTAGGGAGATGTGAAATACCTTTCCCTTCTTTTAAAACACATCTCTCCAAGCCTGCCAGCCTTAAATTGCAGCAGCAGTACCTGGAAAGGAACAGATGTTTCTGGCATCATTGTTTCTGTGGATACTGATAATGAGGGACTGTCTAGCTATTTGTACTGGAGTCAGCAAAAGTACCTCCTCATTTAATAGCATAGAAAGCACAGACCCAGAAAGGCTAAGTGATTTTCTCAAGATGGCAGCGCTAGACAGGGTCAGACTTGGGAACAGATGTTCAGTGTTTACCTTGACTTTTTTTTCTATCCCAGACTGTATCTAGCCTACTTTTAATACACAAGTCAAGTCCTTGGAATCTGCCTTTAACCTCTGCCTCTCCATTCCTCTCTGCTTCTCCCTCTATCCTTCTCTTCCACCAACTATATATCAATAAAGTATTTTAAAAGCACTCTCAGCAACAATTTCCTAGGTAATAGTTCTTGAAAGGCAGACAGAAGAGAAGGTTCAGATAGAGGGCCAATTGGATCTGAGCATCCCTCTCTAAAATCTCACAGGACTCAGGAAGATGCAATGAATCCTATACTTGATTCAACATAAAACTCCTCAACAGAGACAAGGCTCTTCATTTAAGATAAGTTCAAGGATCTTTCAAGTTCAAAGAAAAAGACATTTTTTGTTTATCTTCTGTTCATTTATTTTTTAAGAGGGGTCATCATTTAAATCTTCCCTCATACCGAATTCCAGGCTTATTCTTTGTTTTGCAACAAGAATAAGTGGCCCATTCCACGGTGCAGCACAAACACTCTGTTGTGCTTATTACAAATCCATTGCAGACATGTCTTACTTTAGTCCATATAATAAGAGTCTATTTTGTGTTAGGGCAGAGTCTGCAGAAGACAAAAGAAGTACACTTTCGTCATGTGTTTCAGACTCACTATACCACTTCCCTTACACTTGTCTACCTTCAGCCATACCAGCAACACCACTTATACTGTCTGGGTGCACAATAAAACTTTACTGACTGAATTCATTAAAAATGTAATAACACACATAGTACCTTATTAAATGATAAATGGATATTATTGAGAGATTGAGAAATGTTCTCAAGAGTGACAGGATAGAGGAAGGCGTAGTCACCATTTTAAAATGTAATAACAGGAATTCTCTTTATATGCTCCAAAATGGTCAAGAATATTAGTGTAAGTCATCTTACTGAATCTGCAAGACTCTCCAGTAGTAGACAATAATGTAGTATATATTTCAAAGACCCAGGTGGAGGGATATATCACCAAATGAAGTGATAAATGTGATTACCATTATACAATTTATATCTATATCAAATACTGACTGTATAGCATCCCATGCATATTAATGTACAATCTATATAATTTTGTGTGTCAATTAATTTTATAAAACAATCTCTGCTAGACAGGATGGTTTAATTATTACTCCCACTTTACAGAAAACTAAGGCTCAAATATGTAAATTACTTAAAGTGCTAGAGTCAAGATGCAAAGCCATGTCTCTTGCCAATGAACTAAGATTTGGACAGGAGTACTTGAGGGATAAAGGTCAAGTGATGGTGCTGTGATGATAGTCTATGGATAAGGGATCCAGGGGAATGAAGAGGTGAGAGGATACTGCTTGCATGTGGCTAGGGATTCTGTTGAATTGACCAAAGAACATGTGTACATCGAAATGTCCAAGAACATTTTTAAACACTCAAAGCAAAATTATACTTAGAATTGTACTAAATATCTGCAATGAGTACATTTTAGAAAAAACACGGGCCTCCTAATTGTATTCAGGTTCGACGTTGACCACAAAACATCTGCCAGACCATTTTCTGAGAGAGGGTGGCTTCAGCAACTCAAAGAGCTCTCTCTGGAAGCTAATGCTCTTTCCTTCCCCTGCAGGTTTCATTAGATCCTTGTGCAGAGGCCAGTGGAAGGAAATGGAGTGGGAATAGGGCATGCTCATTTAGTCTGTAGAACAGTAGCCAGTTAAGGAGCATCACCCCAGAGCAAAGGCATTGTCTTTCTTCTAAGCCTTTCAGGATCAGTCTGTATGTAGACTGGAATCTTGCACAGCATCATCTATCCATCAGGTCCCTTCCATTCAGGTGGAACACTCTGACCACATTATAGGAGACTCTTTTTTGTCTTTTGGAAGTGAGAAAGGGGGTACTTCCCATGTCCCTGGGCAGGTGGAGCAAGAACAACCTAGGCAGTAATCGTCATACCTTTCCCCTTGGTTATTATTTGGTTAGGTCTACACTCATACTTAGAAACTAGTTCTCAACAGTTAAATTTTTTTTTAAAGGAAAATATAAAACAGATGAAAACAAAGCCACTCAGAAAGAGGCATAGTTGGGGCCCGAGGCTTCAAGTACTTTCTAATTCAGCATATCCATCACTCTCAATTTCAACATGCTCTCCATGCTTGCCTCAAATGGCCTGGACAGAACACAGATAGGAAACACTGGTCCACACAAGGGAAAGATGCATTAAGTACATTGTCCTGGATCATTAATCCCAGGTGGTTTCTTTCTATTTCTTTTAGTATTTTCACCAGTTAGAAGCTAAACCAGGACCTGAGGAGGCTGGTGGTGACTGGGAGACACAGATATCCTAGGGGGAGGCATGTGGGGAGCAAACAGAGAACAGGAAAAACCCACTCTTTCCTTGCTAGTGCTAGTCACTAGTATAAAATGCTATGGCCACAAATGTATGAATGATCACATGACCTCCCACACTATACCAATCAAGATGTGTTACTCAACTGTTTACTCCCCTATGACAACGTGTCTGATGCAAACTTCAAGGGAGCACTTTTCATTTACCAGTTTTAGGAAATGGTTGTGTAGATTTGTTGTAAGACACAAACATCAAGGGAGAATGGCACAGGGTAGAACTCAGTTCACATGGTTCAACTCAGTCAGGAAGGGCATAGGGAGGGGATGGGAGAGAAATGGAGAGAGAGAGAGAGAATACCCTATATCCTCAAAAGCCATGCCTCTGGTGCCCAAGCTCCTAATCACTCCATTTGCTATGTCTTTATTGTTACAGTAAGCGACTGATGAGGTTAGTGCTTTCTGTATCTGGGCTCTAAGCCTGCAGCATGTGATCTGTTGCAGTAAATTTCATACCCAGAACACAATAAGAAAAACAGCCCCTCAAAACAGTCCTTTTCTTGTCCGCCACCAAGTGGGAGATAGCCAAATAATCAGGGAATATAACTCTCAGCCTTCATTGTATAGTTTCAAGGGTAGAGTCAGCTACATTAATTATTCTCCAAATCATATCTGCTAAAGGCTACCACTTGAAAAGTGAGTATTTGGTGAGGTACTCGGTAGATTATGCCTGGAAAAGGACATGATAATCTGTGAGGTGGAGGAAGGGAACCAATGCAAACCAGGCCCAGTGGGACCATGAAGACGGTCTAAGTTTGTCAATTTATGTGGAAATGTGCTTCCCCCTCATAGTTTGTGATGACCACTTAACAGTGGACTTATAGCTAGAAATGTTTGGTATGTTTTGGACACAACCACTGCTCGCTTTTCACCATCTTGGTGATACTAGGGAGAGTAGCAAGAAGTCTCTGTTTTGCAGACGGAATGGGAGTTGCCCTGGGAGAGTAATGCAGGGAGGTAATGGCAGCAGACTATTTTCTAACAATGTTTACAGCCTAACTAGTTACCCTGGTACCTCTGTGAATGCACGAAAGAGTCTGGACATCCCTCAAGTGTTCACATGCATAAATAGGAACAAGAAGGTATATATGGGTAGAAAACATCTCAATAATGCTGTCCTGTCCATGCATGAAACTCCTGTCTAGCCACTATGAAAAAGTGACATATGGAAGAAAGCCCACCATTTAATTCTCCTGTTATGGTTCTGATGCTTAAAAGGAGAACTCTTAGACTAAAAGCTTGGGACAACCTGCGATCTGCCTAACATCAACAATAATTCAGCCATATTAAAAGCCATGTCTGGGGACTTGAGAGATGGCTCAATAGTTAATAGCATTGGTACTTTTCCAGAGGACCTGGGTAGAGTTCCCAGCAACCACATGCCAACTTACAAAAATCTGTAACTCCAGTCTCCTAGAGGTTGAAATGTTCCCTTCTGACCTATGCAGGCACCTGGCATACACAAGTGCATAGATAGATGTGTAGGCAAAACATTGATACACATAAATCAATTAAATGACTCTTAAAAGGAGTCATAGCTGTAGAAAAGACCTAGATGCTCACTCCCAGGTCCCTTCAGAAATTTGTAGGGGCCAATGAAATAAAAATGCCTGAGAAGCTCTCCTTGAATTAATGTTAGGCTGTACTTTCCAGGATTAAGTAAGAGTATGCATGTATTTAGAGAATCTTGAACAAAGGGCAACACACAGAAAGCATCTAGTAAAGGCCACCTCTTATTACTTAAAAAATTTCCTGCTCCGTATGATCTAGCAGTCTTTACTGTCTTTTTTTGGAAATGAATTCTATACATTTTCTACCTGTATGCAAATATATAAAATATTGAGGAGGATAGGTACTTAAAATTCATTGTCCTGATTTCAGAGTGACCTGTGTCTGTGCCCTACAGAGAATGGGAAGATAATTTAGACTTACATAGACACTGATTTCAATCTTCATTCTGATACTTGCTACTTACGTGGCTTTGAGAGAAACATAATTTCTGTCCATTAAGTTTTTTCATCTGTGAGGTACAAAATCATGGGATTGATGGTACAATTAAATCAAGTGATGGATTCAAAGTCTCTTTTAACACTTATGAAAAACTATGTATGTTTGCAATCTGAGAATTTCAGGCTCAGCCAAATTAAAGTCTTTTCCTCCTCATGTTCCCCAAACTTATTCAAAGTTTTGAAGACAATGTTAGTGTATGGAAAGACCTGGTGATGTGAGCATGCAGTACGCACTCGTGTGAGCAGTAGAGAGATGAGTGCAGAGGCTCAGCTCATTTTCTCTGTTATTCTCTTTTTATTCCATTTGGGACCTTGCTCCATGCCACTCATCTTCAGAGTATGTCTTGCTCCTCAGTTAGGTCACTCTGGAAACACCCTTGACAGGCACACTCAGAGGATTGTTTCCCAAATTCTGTCAACTGGACAAGCAAGACCAGCCATCACAGAGGAGCAAATGGATATTAGTCCTGGAAGCCAGATGCACAGGGGTGGGGAGATTATATACAGAGATGATCACTTTTATTAAATAATCCGGTCCTTCTTTCAACCCTATTCAAATTACCCAAAACAATAGGTCGTAAGTGATCAAATAAATATATACTTTAAGTAATATGAGGTACTGTCTTTCTTTTTATGGGTGAGGATATCAGGGTCTCACATAGGTCAGTCTGGCCTCCAATTTGCTATGTGGTCAAGGCAGACCCTGAACTTCTGATCCTGCCACTTCTACTTACTCAGTGCTAGAATTATAAATATGTGCCACCATACTGAGTTTATGTGTTGGTAAGGAATCAAAACCAGTGCTCTATGTTGGTTGAATAGGCACCACATCAACTGAACTATAGCCTCAGCTACAACAGGTTGTTCTTTGATTTATCCTTACCATCCTGAATCTTTTCAGATATATGAGGAAAATGTACAATAATTATTCTTCAAATGCATTTGATATCTTGATTATCCAGTGCAAAAGCCACTTTAAGCAGTCACAGATTATGGCCTGAATTTTGTAGTATTGCCAGCATTTCCCAGGCAAAATATATCATTCACTTATTACCGAATGTGTCTTCTTTCATATTTTCTTCTTTAAACTTTGACAAGCTATCATCTTGAAAATCCAAGATTTTTTTAATGATGTAGTAATCAGTGACCAATCATGTTGCTTTATTTCTGTCCTTCCCATTCCTTGGGTTGTTTGCACAAAATAAAGGTAGTAATGAAAGTTTCCAAGCCAGATACTAGTGGGGTAACCAAGAAAGACAAGTCTTATTTTCAAGTTAAAGATGAGATAGAACCACTCACCCCAGTTTCTGAAGAACCTGTTACTCCTTCAATACCATTCTCTCTAACTAAGGTCACCATCAGCAGGACCAGTCTTCTGATTGATTATTTTTGTAACTCTAGTTGTAGCACACTAAGTATAAAGTGTATCTATAGACAGAATAGATGAGTTTATACTCAGGGGTCAGGCACAGAATATAAGAGTTTTGGCTCTATCGACTATAAACTATGAGACTTTGGACTTCTTCCTTATTACAAGGGGCTGATTGCTCTTACTCTATAGGCTTAGTCTAATGATTAAACAAGGAAAAATATGTAAAGAACATTGCATAGAGTTTTACTCAGGAAACACTCAATAAATTACAGATAATTTGATATATACTATACTAAATTCAATAACTATACCAAAGCATTGGTATAGTTTATGACATAAGAGATTCTTTTCAAATCCTTTTCTAATTTAGAAAGAATCTAGCCTGGAATCACCTAGGAAGAAAATCTCAATGCGTGTCTGTTTACATTTGGTTTACCTGTAGACATGTCTGTGGGAGATTTTCTTACTAAGTTAATTGGTGTAGGAAGACCCATCCCTATATGAGAAACACCATTCCCTGGGGCAAGCAATACTGAACCATATGAATAGAGAAATCTAGCTGTGTGTAAGCAAGCACTCATGTACAAGTTCATTTCTCTCTGGTCTTCACTTTGATGTGACCAGTTGCTTGAAATTCCTGTCTTAACTTTCCCACAATGATGGACTGCAACCTGGAATTATAAACCAAAAGAAATCCCTTTCTCTTCTGAGCTGCTTTGTGTCAGGATATTTTATCACAGCAACAGAAATGAAACTAGGATAATATACTAATTCCTTTAAATAATTCAAACCTTTCACATGTTATCTTTTAGTGAGGTTTCCCACAATCACTTCATCTAAATCAATAGATTTTTGCTCTGTCTATTCTTTATGCTCACCCCTTACCTTTTTTCCCACGTGAAATACCACATATTCATATCTGTATTTCCTCTCCTCTCCTCCTCCTTTCCCTATCTCTCTCCATTTTGAAATAGGATCTTACTATGTAGCTTTGAACTTGGGATTCCCCTACACTAGGCTCCGAAGAGTCAGGATTACAGGTATGTATTACCATGCCTATATGTAATTATTTGTTTAGTGACCACATCCTTCCACTAGAATTGGAAAAATTGCGAAGACTACTGTGGAGCTTATTCTTTTCTGAATCTCCAGAATGGTATTATATTCATTGTTTGTACTCAGTAAAAAAAAAAAAAAAAAAAAAAAAAAAAAAAATGCAAACCTTGTAGTAGAATTTGGGCTCCAATTTGTAGTAGAAGAAATTATTTAATCCCCAAATTTGTTGCTGTAAGTCTCCTACCCAATGGAGACCAGTAAAGGAAGACACAACTCAATAATTATTATATAAATTGCACACCTAGATTGGGCACATTTATCACTACACTACTCTAATCCCTGGCTATGAGATCCCTTATAACTTGCGGTTATCCAGGCCACATGGTTGTCCAGCTCTGTCATCGGCTTCCTTCTACCACCGGCTTCCTTCTGCTTCAGCTTCCTCTTGCTTCTCCCTCTGCTTCTCTTTCTGCTTCTGCTCTCCAGCGACTCCTTCTACTTCTCCTCTGCTTCTACCTCCTTTTATATCGAATTCCTCTCACTCTCTCCTCCCCTAAGCCTTTTTCTCTGCCTCCCCTTCTACTGCCCAGTCTCTGGCTCTAGCCTTTATTTTACAGGTTTTAATTGGACAGAAGGTTTACAAGATGTCGTCTGTGTACAGATTCAATCATCCTCTGCAGCCCCTCCCAGAAGGGTGGAACTAGGATCAAAATACAAGCCTGGGGCTATCCACAACAAAACCTTATACAGAAGGTACTGCTAGTGTGTGATATTATTTGAATATAAAATATTCCCCATGGGTTCATGTATTTGAAGAGTTAGTCTCCAGTTGGAGAAAGTAGGTCACTGGGAACAAGCCTCAAGATTTTATAGCCAAGTCCTACTTCCCATCCACTCTGTTTTAAAACTATTCCACATTCCAGATTGTTAGTCAGTGTTGGATTCACAGTAGTGATCTAGATGGCATGCCACTTTCACTTCCTGTTTCCATACTATCTTAGTACTGCAAGCCAAAGGTAGGCTGCACTCCATTGGCCAGTTATCTGAAAACCAATACATCTGTTCCAGAAGCATTCACTGATACCATTCCTCTAGCATCTGTAATTCCCTTAGCTTGCAAATATCTGGGGGATCCTTATTCCAGAGAGCAGCAGCACCTTGCCTCCTTGAATTTATATAGAAAGTGTTTGTGTTGGATGGCAGACAAAAAAAAGTAGGTCCTGTTTTCCAAGGTTCACCCAGCAGAACACATTTTCTTTCCAAGAGGCACCCATCAGGAAAGTACTGACCTGCTTTCCTTGGGAGGAGCACGTACATTCGGTACATATACTATACCTGATGGAGGGGTGTGGCAACTTGCTAACAAGTGTTCTTTTTTTATAGATGTGTGGTTCATTAGTCCTCTTTTCCTAACTGTATTATGCATATGCTAGTGGTGAGGTTACTGTTGCTCCATTTCAAGAGCTGGCAAATAAGCAAATAAGCAGAGCCAACCAGAGCTTATCAAAATTCTACTGGCCATAATCCTATTGGCCAGGTCACATTGTCCCAGCTGCAATACACTGGCAAAGGAAACATACATAATCACTAGTTGACATTTAGTGAACACTTACCATGTGCCAGGCACTATGAAAGCTCTACTCGGATTAGGATATTTAATCCTCACAACAGCCCAGCGAGGTACATATAAAGTTATGAAGCAGGAGAGCCAGGATTCAAATCCAGGTCTATCTGATTCCAAGGATGATATTTTTCATGAATATAAGGCTGCGTGATTAATTTATTTTAAGAAGTATTGGAACAGGCTTGTGCTGTAGCTGCTTAGCCTGAGGTCAAACATCAAAGCATCAAAGTATGGGGAATTTATGTTATTCATCCCTGGCCACTGTAAATCTTATTTAAAATGGCTTATTTAAGCTTCCTGCCTTATTAATGAATGTGTTTTCTAGGATTTATCTGAAATTTTCATTTTAACCGAAAGTCTCTTAGTATCCTGACTACAGAAGGAAAAGTCAGGCTACAATGGAACTTGTGCTGGGCATGTCTGCTTAGGGGCTGTTTTTTTTTATCCCATTTCCTATAAAGAAGTAATGAGGAGAGAGGAAGAAATCAAACAATCAGCATAATACTTTGGTTTTGTATGAGCTGTGTGGTATTGCTCTAATAGCTAATCAAAGGAGACTATTGATAATATTGCCACCTAAAACTACAAAATCATATGAAAAGTTGAACACTTGAATACTTGATTAAAAGAGAACATACTAGAATTTTAAAGCAAAGGAATATACACACAGGCAAACTTCGGAGTTTAGAAGCATTTACAGCTTGCTTGCTCAGAACAAACACATGTGCCTCAATTAGAGAAAAGGACAATCAGGCTAAAGCACATACTGCTTCCGGCAACGAACATGTATATAGCTAGACCAAACATAAAAGCATGCCTGAGTGAGTCCCTGCAGAGCAAGCAAGCCCTCACTTCTTCCTGAAACAGGAGAATCTTTCTGTTTGGCTCCTGCCAAGCAAACCCGTGCTTCGCCCTACTCCCATCCAGACACTGCTGAGTAGATAACAGAATTCTGTTTTCGACAAATCTTTCAGCCAGTCTTAGGTGTAGTCGGTTATCCTGTGGCTTCTGCTATTAGGGTGATCACACGCAGATTTGCGACATGAGCAAAAACTGAACCTTGTCATTTTATCATATAGCTGTTATTCCCTTTCCTTAGCATTTAAGAAACACTTAGAGTATTTAGTTCACCATTTATGGTATCAGTTACCAGGTACCATGGTTGGTTGATCTGGCATGGCTTTTAATATTTATGATCTTCGAGAGTATTTGAGCAAGACATGGTGCATGCCTTTAATCCCAGC
This sequence comes from Mastomys natalensis, assembly GCA_021653895.1. Lineage (NCBI taxonomy): Eukaryota > Metazoa > Chordata > Mammalia > Rodentia > Muridae > Mastomys > Mastomys natalensis. The sequence goes on from JAJTUV010002416.1 coordinate 18,369, forward strand.
ACGAGGCAGACAGAGGAAGGCAGATTTCAATGAGATCAAGGCCAGTCTGGTCCACATATCAAGCTCCAAACCAGCCTGGGCTATAAGTAAGGCCTTGCATCAAGAAAAATAGAGTATTTAAAATTGGGAGTTGGTCCATGCCGTTCCATAGTCTCAGCCTATGTGAAAAATATCTCATACTGAGCTCAACTGATTTCTAGTATCATCTCATCTGAATGCAATTTAATTTAATGGTATGCCTGGATAATATAGACTATACTGGATATATTAGTACACACACACACACACACCACACACACACACACACACATATCAGTCAGTCTTATTGCACCAAAATATCTGACAGATACGAGTTAGGAGGAGGAGCTTTATTTTGGCTCACAATTCAGGGAATACAGTCTAGAAAAATGAAGAAACATACTGGCTGCCAGCCTCGGTCAGTTGGTAGTGGCAAGAGTTTGTGGAATAGTTTGTTATAACATCTACAGGTCGGGAAGCAAAGAGCATGGGTTAAAAGCAGAGATGGTTTATAAGCTCAAGCCCCATCCTTATGGCCCTACAGCTGTACCAGGCACAACATGTACATAACCTCTCAGAACAGCACCAGTAGCTAGGGCCCAAGTGTTCAAACACAGTGGTGTGACAAGGGCCACATTGGAAATTCAATATATATTATGTATACTTTTTGAGACAGGGCCCTGCTATGTAGCCCAGGCTGACCTCAAATTTCCAATTTGTCTCTCTCAGCCTCCTAAGAATGTGCACACACATACGTTTGCGACCATGTGCATGTGGAGGTCAAAGGTCTCTTACTGGTCTGGATCCCATCAAACAGGTTAGGCTGGCTACCCAGTGATCCTCAGGATGTTTGTGTGAGCCTTCATGGTGCTGGGATTGCACACACGTACTAAGCCTTGTTATATGGGTTCTGGGGACTGAGCTCAGGTATGTCTTCGTGCTTACATGGTAAGCCTTTACTAACAAAGCTATCTCATTAGCATTTAAATGCATTTTAAGAGGATATTTTTCAGCTGATGATGGGTATATCAGGATGAAACCCTACTATAAGTTGAAGAGCATCTATATCTCTACATAGAAATGACCGGCAGCATGGGTTATTTGATTTGAGAGAAAACATCTATGTTGATCTGTACATTCTAATTACTGTATCGCCCACCAGCAAAGCATTACATCAAAAGCTTCAGACAATGCAACAATAATGTTGAGAAAGGGCCCCTCTCCAAACACTGCAGCATGGCATTTCAGAGAGAAATGAAGAACTGGAGATGGGTGCGTCTTTTCCCTTTTCTCACCACTACAACTATATCTTGTATAAAGTGGAATGATTCCAATTCGTCCAAATTCACTAACTCCACTGAATGCGCCCACCAACCCACGCATCATAGAATATAGAGAGTGAAGCACATTGTTGGACCTCAGAGACCAAAAGGGCCAGGAGCTGAAGTGATGTTCTCTGGGAGAATGATACTATTCGTTACTGAACATGGGGTTTAGGGAGAGTACTAGATGACGAGGATTCTAGGCTGCCATCTGCTACTAACTGGATGTGTGACTCAGGGGGAGTGATTTACCTTTTGTTAGCAGTGCTGTCCTTATCGGCAATCAAAAAACTGGTCTCAGGTAAAGAATGAAAATATTCTGATACAAAATGAGCACCTTTAAAATGTGGTGGCAGATGCCACTAATTCAAGAGCGTAAAGAACTTGTGAGTTAAAGGTCAGACTGGGCAACATAGTGTGACTAGTATCTCAAGAAACCTAAACAAGTAAGCCAGATTGAACACTTTAAGAGCGCCTGGTGGCAGCTATGCATTTTAACGCTTGAGAACTTCAGTGTCTTCTGCAGATGATCCAGGAAGAAGTAACTGATTGACTGTGGACTGCTCTGTTGGCCAGAGTAACATGTTTATATTCCAAAAAGAAGCCCCATGTGAGGATCACTGCTGTGGCCTGGCCTGGTTGGTCATGGGTCAGCAGCACCTGGAAAAGTTACACTGTTTGATCTAAATGCTATGGTTCTGTTCTGATTTCTGTCTCTGTCTTGTCAATCTGACTCACTGTCAACACTGAAGAAACTGCTTGCTCCTCGCTGGAAGTCATTGCCAGGGTGATCTGGCTCTGCTGCTCAGATATATCCCATTCCATCTGTTCCTCTCTGAAACAGAAGGTTGGCTGCCCAGCCTCAGATCTGGGCAATGCAACAGAGCAAGCAGAATTGACACAACTTCCAAGCTGGAGGTTTCCTGTACTCCGCACTGCCTATGCTTCACTGGACCTCAGTGGGCTCTAAATACGTGGAAAGTCAGAAGGAGTAAAAAGTCAGAAGGAGTAAAGTTCAGGAAGCTTTGGCATTGACCTACTCCATAACTCCGGCTTCTCTGACCCACCTGTCTGTTCAGTGTGTATTTTCTCAGTGGAAAGATGGAGGGTGGGCAAGTGGGTGAGCAGTACATGTATGTGTGTATGCAGATAAACATGTCTCCATACAACCACACACGATGGCAAGAGGAAGGTGTAATGGGTCTTTATTATTCTCTACCTTCTTTCCTTGAAGTGGAACCTGAAGCTCACCTTTTCAGTTTCAATGAGTTTGGCTAGCTAGCAGGCTCCTGGCACCCACTTGCTTTAGTCCCCTAACATTAGAGTTATAGGCATATGCTTACCATACTCTGCGCTGGAAAGAGGAATTTGAACACAGGTCTTTATGTTTGTAGAGAAAGTGCTCTACCCACTGAGCTACCTGCCCAGCCCGGCAAGTTGCATTTTCTCTGTACTTGACCTATCCTTGTTACTTGAGATGAATATTGATAACATTAAAGGCTTTAGTATTTATTTCACCAGTATCCCCACATGATTAGACCTCTGCACCCCAATAACTGCATTGGTCAGGGCAACTCCAGGGCCTGTGAGTATTTCACTGCATCACTTAAACAGCATATCGCCATTCTCAGTTTTCTTTAGCAAGACTGAGCTCCTTGGTCCTTGCTGGATGTTTTATTTATTACCTATGGGGCCCCAGATATAGCACAGAGGTACAAAGTAGATTCTCTGTCTCTCTCCCATTTCATAAATACATATATATATATTGTAATAACTTCTAGGACTTGAGTCAAAGATGGTCTTTGCAAAAACGGTAGATCTAAATTAAACATATTATTATCTTTTGAATCGTGTTTTTACTTGTAAGGTAGAAATAATAATAATAATAGTAATAATAATAATAATAGTGTCTACTGTGTGAGTTTCATATGGGCAAGGATTAATGAGAAAAAAAATGTGCCACATAAACCATACATAGGCTGGCACATAAGCACACAAGCAATACATATAGGTTATTAATTTTTACCATGAGGTGAACTTGACACAGCCTGACTTTTGCATTTTATATTTCTTCAGAAAATAGAACAGCTGACTTCTTTTCAGAGACATACACTCTTTCCTCTTGCAGCCTATATCTAGCCTCAAAAATAGCACAGAGAAACTAAAGAAAAAAAACTACTCTGTGACTACATACCTTACTGTCATTAGATCAAATAATGCCAGAAAACCTAGCAGAATGGCATCTTCAATGCTGGCTGTAACTACCACTATACACCCTGCAGCCAAGGAATTGCAAGGACAACTCAGCTGGAAGTATATAGAACACCTTTGTCTGATCCTCAGAGCATAATGCCTAAACTTTGATAGACAGTATTCTAATAGGTGTGAAGAAGGCCCCCAAGTGTCTTATCACAGCCATAGAACACCAACCAAAGATAGCCTAAGGCAGAGGAAATATGCAGTGACAGACTAAGAAAAAAATTCTACCGCTCCAAAAAAAAAAAAAAAAAAATGGGAAATAAGTGATACAAAGGAATCTGATCAGCACAACCATGAAGAAAGAATCCAACGACATTCTACTTTAATACTAATAACTAATCATGTTGGTGAGAAGTTAAAAAGGAACTTTTATCTGTAAGATACTGTGTAGGGCAAATAAAAGACATGTATCTCAGAATGCAGAGATGCCAGAAGCTTAGGATAGATCCAAACATAGTAGCTATGATAGAAGATCATGGCTATCTACTTGGGGATGCATTTATTCAGCCCTTCTGTTGTCAACAACTTGAGTACAGTATTCAGCACACATTCTCTATGTCGGCTTCACTTATATTATACCAGCTGCTCCTCACGTGATACACAGAGCATCCTCAATTAATAGATAAAAGATTGGGCACCTGCAAAGTCCAAAGAAACAAAGCAATGCTCCTTTTTAAAGTGCATCAGCAAATCACAAATATCCTTGATTATATATCAGGGTCTAATGAATAGAAATTGCACTGTGGAATCATCAGTGTGACAGGTATGTGTATGACAGGGGCTATGCCCAGACAGGGGCCTATCATTTCTACAAGCCTGGAGTTAAAGCAACTCTCCGGTGCTTCATTGTGAACTGAGAGTGTGTGGTAACAATGGAGTGGGACTAATTGGAAACCTTCAGCTGTTTGGAAAAGTGTATATCAGTTCCATTCCTCCATAATTTATACAGCATTTTGACCGTAGTGCTTGGTGATAAATAACTGAAATGAATTCTAAATATTCAGAGAGTTAGTCTTATATTCTTGCCACCACTTTTTGTATTTTCATGGATAGGCTGCGATCGACTTAATATGTAAAAGTGAAATGTTATTCAGGAGGTAAAAAGAAGGGGAAAACTGCAGACAATAGATCTTTCACATTGGGAATTGAATAGAAGATCATATTCCAAGTGCAGTATTTAGTGTCTGTCCAGTGCTGAATATATATAATATATGACCATTACAAATCCACCTTCCATTGCAAAGCCTTGCTCTTGTCGTGGCATATCTTATTACTCAATGAGAGCTTCGAGTGTAATGGAGGCATCTTTCATCTTCTAGATGCAGGCCAGCACAAAGCCCGACATCCTTGGAAATGAGAGCCTATGAGAAAAGCTGAGTTGTTTGCAAAAATGGCTGCAGCTACTTGGATAGGGAACTGCCTAACTGAAGGTATGTCATCTCTATGGGGACACACCACAGAATACCATGTACTCTCTCCAAGATGAGAGATTAGCTAAGGCTGTCTTCTGGAACCATCTTAAAGACATAAATCTACTACCACAAATATCTAATCAATACAAGTTTTTGGCAATGCAACAAACGACATAGAATGCACATGCTAGTTATTGTGAAAAGAATACCACATCATGTAGTCAGTGATACAATGAAAATGTAAATGCATTTAAATGAGGACATTCATGAACTGGCTTTCCAGATCGGTCTAATTCAACCCCAAATCTCAAAACACAGGTTTCCATGCATTGCACAAAGCATAAAGTGATGGACCAGTGTTGCCTTTGCACACATATGTTCCTACGCTTCACTTTTGCAAAATCATCTCCTGACTTTTCTTCCCCCTCCCTCATCCTGGTACCAGTATCACCTACATAGATATTGTTCTTTCAATTCCCACTGTCAAGCGCACAAAAAAACATCACACACATCTTTGCTGAATGGTTAAGGATGAATGACAAAGTGAAGGCACATGGCTTTGTGGTAACTGTGAGATGCACAACAGCGCTTTTCACTTACTTCCCACTCTTCGATGTGCTCCGGGGCTTTGTGGAGGATGCAGAGTTGGCACCTGAGTTGAAGTTTGAAGAACCCCATCTATCCTTACTATACCCACCAAACAAAAATACATACAAAGAACATGGAAACAAAAAGCAATTAGTCATTTCATTTAATGATTTTCGAGACCCCTTTCCCTCCCTCTCCCTCCTTTTCCTTCTCCTTCCCCTCTCCCCATCTCTCTCTCTCTCTCTTCCTCTCTCTCTTCCTCTCTCTCTCTCTCTCTCTCTCTCTCTGTCTCTCTCTCAGCATGTTTTTATCCAGTGATGTCCTTCAATGTCAAAGACAGTGGGAACTATTAGTCAAGGTCAAATAAAACAATTGCCCTTTATAGATTCAAAGTTTGACTGCTAGGTTCTATTAATAGTAGCACTATAGCCCAAGCTCCCAAGAAGGTTCTAGTGAAAAAAATGGTATAAAATACTTAGTCAAAAGGGAATAGTTTCTTTTTCAACAAAAACCAAAGACTCTTACATTTCCAGCCACTGGAGTGTCTGTACCATAAGCTCAGTTCTAAAGCTGCTGACTTTCAATAAAGGATATGGATACCATATCCCAAAGACTTCAAAATGTCTTTGGGAGATAGTATCATTAGATGAATTTATAATTTTCACTCATAATGTTGCATGGGAAGGCCATGAATTGAGATACTTTTGCCAGAGAAGCACCACTTGCTTCATGAGTAATTGAATTTAAATTTCCACCTTCAATAACTCCACAGCTTATGTCAAACCTTGGAAACAATTACTAAATAAATCACAAAGAAGGCTCTGCTTAATCTCATCAGGTTAATAAACGAAGGCAAATTAATCACTTCGGGGTAAACAAAGAGGCATAATTGATTGGAGTCTCCTTGATTACTTTATTCTATTTCCTTTATCAAACTATTTTACCATTATCTTCAATTCAGCTGCTTTGCCTTGAAATTAATACTTCACTTCATCTTCAGATTTCCATGGAAACCAACTCAACGCCTTTCTCTCTACTTGGTATGTGGAATTCTTTATCCTAATTTCATCAGATTTTTTTTTTCTGTTACTAAAATCTACGTCAGCATAACCTCATATATAGTGAAAGTAAAAGCTTCCTGTCTTGTTGTTCAAGGTATATAATGGAAGTTATTTTTATTTTTACATTCATTTACTTATTGTGTGTGTGCACTCAAGTGTATATGCACATGTGCTATAGTATTGCATAGCGGTCACAGGATAGCTTGTAGGAATCAGATCTCTCCTTTTACTATATGGGATCCAAGGGATGCACTTAATTCATTAGGCATGGCAGCAAGTGCTCTGGGTCATCTCATCAGCCCGGGACCCTTCTTGTTAAATTTGAAATGTATTATTATTAATGTGTGTGTGTGTGTGTGTGTGTGTGTGTGTGTGTGTGTGTGTGATGTTTGTGTGGGGATGTGCTGGTGTGCCTCATGGTGTTCATATGGAAGTCAAGAAACAACTGAAAGTTGTTTCCAAAGATTCCAGGTTCAAACTGGGGTTGCTGGGTCTAGTCAGTAATTGCTTTTACCTGCTGAGCTAACTCGTTCACGAGTCCAGGATCTTCTGAGGGTACAGAATAGTGTCTAAGAGAATGTCAAAGAACTTTCTAGATTCTTATGAATCTTTAAAGCATTTGAAAATGTTTCTGTGTAGCAGCATTTATGTCAAGGCTCGGAGGGTATCATAAATGACATTCTGTCCTACTGTCACAGGCTTCAAATGGGCACTGGGGTATGACTGGAACAAGAAGTAATGAGGGGTGATCACAAAGGTAATAAAGATGTATAGGTACAGACAAACACTAATCAGGAGAAGTGAATATTAGCAAAAGCTACAGCAGTTTGGACTGAGTGTCCACAAGGGCCGAAACCAGCCCTGTAAAATGGGAGCTATGCAGATGGACCCTGATTCTGCTGCTTGGTATGTGGCTCTGCAGTTAAGTGTGGAGATTTTTAAACAGTGGAGTACTGGGGACACCCTCGACTGTGCTGTTCACTAACTCAGCAGCCTGGGCTACCTGCTAATGGAGACTGAGGAGCTGATATGACTTCTTGTAAAAGAACTCCTTAGGCAGTTCAGGGATGAACACCACTCACTCTCTCTGTCAAGAATCAAGGTCAGAAATTGGTTGCCACAATTCAAATCTGGACAAAAGATTCTGGGTCAGAAAGAGCAATCAGCAGTATGTATGAAAATATCTTAAGGATACCTATTACTTTATATGGTAATAGATAGCAGAAGGAAGGAAAGAAGGAAGGAGGGGGAGGGAGAGATGAGAGGGAAGGAGGAGAAAAGGAAGGAAGCTAGTTCCCATTCAGAAGCATTCAAAAAAAAAAAAAAAAAAAAAAAGAAGCATTCAAAATTATTGATTTCAAAAATCGCATGAAGTCTGATGCAAAGGATGCAATAAACTTCCAGTTACAAAGCACAAGTAGAGGCTGGAACTATAGCTGAGTTGGTAAAATGCTTGTCTAGCACGGATGAATCTCTTGGTTGGATCCCCAGTGTTCTTAGCCGAAATCATGTGGTTGTGTAAATCTGTAATCCAGCATTAGGTGGAGGTGGGAGGATCAAAAGTTTAGGATGGTTCTCAGCTTTGAATCAAGTGTGAGGGCAGGATGGGTTACAAGGGGCCCTGATTCAAATGGGGGGGGAGTGCAAGTAGATCCAAGCCATCTCACTTCTACATTCGTGGGCATTGGGCCTCTTCCAATTCTTCACCCACACAGTAGGCAGTGGGAAATTTGCTTGGAAGCACTCTAAAACCAGAGATCTTCTAAATCACCCTGAGTACACTACAGGTTCAGATTGTGCCCAGAAGTTTAGGCATCCCTGTACTTTTGAATAAAACAACACCCATTCTCACTGTTAAATCCCCACCTCCGTGACTGCAAAAGCCAGATATCAGGGGAAAATGGCAGCCTGCAATGGTGGCCTTATTGTTAACTGCTTCTCTGGAGGTGGAAATCCTGGGGCAGCAGCCTTTTAATGATGGAAATGATCCGACCCCACTCCACCCCCCAGACCTACAGCCAAATCCCAGAAGTGCAAATCTGAGGGGAATGGAAACAAACATTTTTAAGAATAAATCACACAGGGAAGGTATGGCACCAAGGCCAGAGGTGAAAGTACTCAAATGTCTCCAAATGTGTATTCCGTGCAAATAACAGATGGGTTCCCAGTGGGAAATGTAACAGAAGGGGGAGTGGGCAAGAGGAACTTCTGGCAGGCTTGGATCCTAGGAGGGTAATTTTGTAGCTATCCTAAGGAGAGTTGTACAGAAAGGTCAGCCAAATATTGGCAAAAAAGAAGCCATCCTTCCTTCTCTCTGAAATCTAGGCTGGGTAGATGAACCTGGACAAGATGCTGTAATCTCAAACCTTGAAACACAAAGAATGAAAGCAGTAATTCTGGGGGCCTTGACTTTTCCCACAGTGCCTCATAAGACATAAAAAGAGAAAACACTGCTGCAGCAGACTACTGGGAGCCTCAAAGATCTGGAAAGACACAGGTCAAAGGCCCAAAGATTAAGATGCTTCCAAGAATTCAGGTCCCTGAAACATCCAGAACAATCCCAGGGATTTACAGGAATGTCTTCTTGCTTCTAAGCTATATGGATGATAATTTGTGGCATATGAGAACTGGAGGAACTGAGCTGAATTTGACCTAGTTCCTAACCTATGCATCTGAAACAGACATGCTCAGTTGTCACTCATTTGATCCATCTGGTTCTACAGCACTTGTCAGCTTTCTCCACTTTCATCTCTTTAAATTGTAGTCTTGAGAGCTGTGGTTGAGATCCCAGAAGGTCAGGGTCCAACTTTCTTGAGCCCCACCTGAGTCATATCTTCGTCTGAGATAAGATTCTGGCTTGCCTCAGGGCCCCATCAAAGGCTTGTGAAACCAATTCCAGGTGAGTTTTCGATAAGAAAAGTTAATGCAGGCCAGCCTTCCTCTGACTGCCTGATGGGCTGTCCTCACTAACAACTAATATCAGGAAGGCTTTCCTCTCTACAGGCTCCATACACGCTCCAAAGGCTACAAGGGTAGGAAAGAAACTTGTATGCAGATTCCATCTAAGTAGAAAAACTGTGAGGGACCCAAGTCTGCAGCATTCTCAAAGGGTTCCTGGTGGGACAAGTTGATATCCATTGTCAGAAACCAAAATGACAACCAGACCCATTCCTGCAGTTTGTTTGTTTGTTTGTTTGTTTGTTTGTTTTCCTGTTGCCAGAGGAATAATTATAAGCAAAGAACTTAGTAACCACTAAAACATACTTTTTTTTAAACTGCTATTTGGGATTGAAGCTAGAACCGTATACATGTAGGTCATATCTTCTACCAAACTACATGCCCTAGTGACTTAGCCCATTTTTCGATGGGCATGCAGAAATCTGTACTGCTCATAATATATCATAAGCTCTTTTTGGAAACAGGCCCAGGTCCAAGAAAACACTTTGTTTCTGGAGTTACTAAAATTGTAAAAATAAATTTCCAGAGTCCTAAGAACTTGAAAATTGCATTTCAGGAGGCAGGCATGATCGATTGCAGACTACTGTCACCATATCATTTTTGAGCACTGACCATATGGTTCCATGGTGCTGCTTATATTTTATTGCTTTAACTTTTAAGTCAGTCAGTGCTTGTTATGGTTTAAACATCCTTTGTCCTGGGGAAAAGCCATGTCAAGGGTTGGTCTCCAAATTAACAGTATTGGTAGGTGTGAAGCATTTAATAGGAACATTTGGAACATAGGGCCAGAGCTTTTATGAATGGGTTATTTAATTGCAAGAGTAGGTTGCTCTCAAGGGAGTCTAACACTGCACAATACATCTGCTCTCTTCAGCCCATACCTGCTTGCTACTCTCACATGTCGTTTGATCTTCTGCTGTGTTGTGGAGCAGCAGGAGGACTTCAGATATGACTGAGTGACCCCTCCTAATTACCTCTCTGAGAAAACTCCAGCAGGAGTGAATGTGGTTGTCATTTTGGTTTCAGACAGTGAGCATCAAACTGTCCCATCTCGATCTTCAATGCCTTTACAACCGTGATAAACAAACCAGCTTTCCCTGTAACTATTCCACACTCATGAATTTGGTTACTACAACAGAAAACAGACAAAGCAAGCACATGAAAATATCTTGAATGAATAAATGCCCTGCATTTGGGCACAGAGGGGAAGATTACCATCAAAGATTAAAATGTCTGGCATCAATGTTAGAAAAAGAAGTGATGACATACATGTCACATGTTTTTCCATGCCTCACAAATAGTCCAGGAGAACTGGAATCTGCTTACTGTATATCACAAACATAGGTGAATTTTGAAAAAAAATATTTAAAGCAAACATGCTTGGATGATAGGATAGTACTATTAAAATAATAATACTAAGTCTGTTGCAATCATATAGCTTTTTAATGATTTTCACTGCATGTTCTTGTAAGTGATAAAAGAGATGTTGAGGACTTGTTCCAAGTCTTTCTTGGGGGGGAAGGGTTAGCTATTCTGTGCTCTTAGCAAAGAATCTAGGCTCCAGGAAGCTTCCAGGATTGGGAAATGTACTTAAACCAGCCACTAGCATGGATACACACTCATCCAATGTGTTTCCCAAACAGATGTTTGAGTCCCCTCAACAATCCATCTGCCAAGTGGAAATCCTTGGGGAGGCTTTTAAATCCCAACTACCTCCTGGTGAGGGCCTGCCATTCTCTTCTCCAAGATGCCTCCAGTTTTGAAGTAGTTTGCCCTTGTTTTATTACTGAGTAAGAACACTCTTCAAATATCGACTCCTTTAATGAAAGCGGATGAAGCATCTGTATTTCATTTCCCTGGCTTGTTGTGTCCTGAGTGGGTTTTTTCTCTTTGCCCACCCCCGCCCCCACGTTTCCATTTCCCTTCCTTCTACCTGAAGTGGCTGAATTTGAGTTTGTTGTCCTTTGAGTCTCTTATACTCGTGATCTCTATTTCTGTCCCTCATCAAGCAGAGGAAGGTCAGTTCTCTAAGATGCACTTTATTTTGCTTCACTCCCTGGTTTCCCTTGACTTATGCATCGATAGCAACTGGAGAAGACAAAGGCTCATCTTTATTGCTATGTCTCATAGAATAAGTAGAGTCTCTCAGGAACAACTCTTAAGCTCAAAGCAGTTGTGCAGGAGGCTTGAGTTCTAATCCCAGCTGCCAGTGAGACATCTAACTTCTTGCTGTCTTAGGATTGTCGTGTGTAAAACAGAGGATATTAAACCAATCAGGTAAACCATTCACAGAGAAGCTCACAGCTGTTCTGTAATTGCAAAGCTTCCAGACAAGTCAGGCTGGCACATACATTGTCTTGCCCTCTCCCCTTCCATCAATTCCCCACTCTAGCAGCCCACCGTAGGGCACCAGGGGCTGTAGCAATAAGCTCATTGATTACTGTTGGTGCTTTGCTCTCTTCACCTATTGGCACATGCTGGGTGGTGTTTTGTTTTGCCAAGGGAGTGGTAGTCACATACTTTAATGTCTCACTGGATCAGGGGAAAATTAGATTATCAGGTTTTGTATTATATTATGGTTTCGTTTAAGCTGGCTGATCCCTTACATACTGTGAGAGAGTGTAGACCTTGCTTTCAGAGTATCAGAGGCCAATGGAACTTTGCATAACAGTTGTAAGTGCTATTGTACTACTGCTGCATTCACATCAAGCTCTGGTGTTTCTTCATGAGATGGGAGGTTGAACAAAAATCAAAGGTCTGACATTACATGGCTTTGGATAATTGATCCTTGAAATACGAAAGGTGCTTGGACTGGCATGGTCATTAGAAAGGTGGAAAGCACGAAACCATGCCCAGAATAGAAAAAGAAAATATAGCAGAACTTGAAGATTGACTACATTGGAGGAATGAAAATAAACTCTAAATAACAGCTGCAGAGAATGTTCAGAAACCAGATGACTGGGAAACAAATCTGCTCTCCAGGTGAAAGAAATTAGTTTAGAGGAAGTATAGTTTATAAAAGACGAGGAAGGATTTGGCTTGGCACATATCAAGCTGGATGGACAATTTCTGGCAGACTTGTAAAAGAGATGGCACTGGAATTCAAAAGAAAGGCAAAGAAGCTAATCACAGCTCCAAAGGGGTGACCTAAGTCACAAGATAAGAAGTGAGACCTGATGAGACTGTGATCCTTATGATTAAGAAGCAAGTATTTCTGGTGGCAATCCTTTGCCAGAATGTTTAGTTCCTTCTTAGGTTGTGGGTATTGCAGGGGTTTTGCAAAGATCTGTAGACCAGAAATCCAAGTAAAAGAGGCCGTGATGGTTGATTTAGTTGTATAAAGGTCAATGCTAAGGTTAATGAGGGAAAGTGAAAGGCTTGATACTTGTACACCCCAGTAGCTTTCTTCATTATGTCTCTCTTGCTAGTTTGTCCCCATCCCCTAGTTCAGATAGATCACTTACAGTTGACAAAGTTAGCTAGGTACAGAGTGGGTAGAAATAACTTTTGTCAATCCTGAATAGAAACCCATTATACAGTCCCTCTCATAATTCTGCCATCTTGGTGTAGGAAGGGCCCTGGCTGATGGACAAAATTAATCACTTAACACAAGCTTCATTTCCAGTTCATATCTTTTGCTTTGTCCACGATTCCCAAGAACTAACTAAATATTAGAGTCTGAACGAAGATCTCTGACTTTCCTCTGTGCTTCTGTTTCCCTTTTCTACCTTGTTTTTGTATTTTGGCTTACTAACTGCACAATAAGGTACCGTTTTGGGTGGTTGAGGGATACCATCCTTCAATAATAAAACCACAGTTGCATATAGGGACAAGCTCTCTGGGGGCAAATTAAGGACCTGAGAGTTTACAATTCTAACATATTCCAGCAAATGCTAATGTTGTCTGCCCATGATCTGCATCGTGAGAACCACTGGTGCTCAAGACAGTGATAGCAGTAGAGATCAAGAGAACAATCAGCGATATTTACTGTCCCCAGTTTCCCGACAATACAGTTCCTGCTGTTCTATGAAGGGCAGGAGAGTAGAAGATGTAAAGGGCTCCCTACAGCATCTCTGGAGAAATTCCTCTTTCCTGAGGAAGTGGCAATTACTGCAAACACCACAGAGTGGAGCTCAATAGCAGGTAAAACAAGAATTGGATCTGACAAGCATTAATTGAGTCTGCAGTTCTATTTACTGAAAACGATCTGGCATAATTAAAAATTCACAACTAGAGTCTTGTTTGTGAATGTTCTATATTAGGGAGTTCCCACAGTGGGCCAGAGTCTCAGTGAACTTTTTAGGAAAAGCTGAAGCAGCCAAATAGTACGACAGGAATTAACACAAGAAGAAAAAAGAGAAGTCTGTTTACTTGACAGGATTTTTATTTTATATAGCAGAATAAAATAAGCCAAAAGTCTTTGTGTAGGGAGGAACACTTTCCTATTGTGTCATCATTGATTATTTTTACTTTCTAATAAATATAATCTTACGATGGTATTTTTCAGAACTGTTCAAATATATTCATAAAGGCTCATAATATTTAGTGCATAGGAAGTTTTCAATACTGGCTTACTGGCAAACATACCTGAAAAATTGGCTTCTAGAATGCATTTCTTGAACTGAATTGGCTGACTGACATGTATTACATTTGAAGTTTGTTAATAGAGTCACATGGACTTTTTTTGTTGTTCAAATGACTTATGTCAGATCACACTGCATGCCTAAAAGAGTGATAAGTCTATTGCAGTACCAGTTCCTGATCCCTGGTGCTCACATATAGGAAACTCAAATACAATAAAAATCAGAGTGTGTCAGCAACTTCAGAGTACAATGTTACCCAACTGGAAGCAATCCTGGGTTTTGAGAGAAATCTGGGCCCTGGAATCAGGCAGAACTTGGATTGTATTCTATTTCTGTACTCTCTGGAAAATTTGAACAAACAACATCAATAAGACATTTTGTTTAGATCTAAGACTTCTGATCTTGACAATGGGAAGTCAGACACTAATCTTTTTAGCTAATGTTGGCATTAAAAGCCAATATTTGAAGTGCAAGTATCTACTTCTTGCCATCTTAACTGGTATCTTGGGGCCAAATAAATGCATCCAAGACTAAAAAGACCATTAGGAACCATAGAAATCAAGTGGAATAGCCACTTCAGGCTGAAAATGTTTTCTGAGGTAGTAAAAGAAGAAATTTCCTATAAATCATGCCCTAATTTTAATAGCATCTTTCTGCTTTGTTACAGTTAGGAATAATAGCATTACTGTAAGTATACATGCTCATATACAATTAAAAGCCCACCAATTCATGAAAGTAACACATGTTGTTCTGTATCATTTCATAATCACTGTTAGATACTAGGTCATATAATTCATAATAATAGATGCCTCTTAATAAACAGCCAGTCTAGTCAAAACCAAGACATTTAGCTGAGCCAAAGATTAAGAATCTATTGACTACAATCTACCCTCAGACAAGGAAAAGGCTCATAGAAATATGAAACTTGGAAGAATCTTTAGAGAAAGGAAAGTAAAGCCCAGAGAGGAGATGGGATATATCCAAAAGAACTATCTAAGGATAAAACATGAACGTAATGATAGAATTTGGTTGGCACATGAGAATAGGCCCATAATCTCCATGAAGTGCAAAGCAAGGCTAGGTGGCTTGGAACCAAAGATGATGTAATACAAATTAACTGTGGCTTCATCTGCCAAGATAATAAGGGTGGGTGGCTTTGTGCTCAGAAATAGGAATATGTACATGGAGGGACATAATATAGCCAGTTTTGTTGAACTTTTGCATGCCCATGGGACCACAAAGCAAAATGTTGATTTGGCAATTGGATATATGAATACAGAATTTAGCAAGACATAGGGATCTCAGCGGAAGACTGGTCTTCACAAATCTGAGAGTCTGTAGAGTTCAAACCCACAGAGACTTAAGAGACTGTGCAGAGGGAATAAATGGAGTGCACTGAGTAAGGAAGGAATTGCCAAGGAAGATGATTAAGGACAGACCAGATATGAGATTTGTGTGCTTGTGAAAGCCAAAGAGGAAACTGAATCTGAGATCAGGAGAATTCCAATCATAAGAGACTCATTTGCTGATTACGAGACTGTTTTATGTCCAAGGATTCCAACTGCTGTATGTTACTTTTTCCTAGTTGACTTGTCTGATTAGTTGTGCTACCTCGTTAGTCATCATCCTGTCCTTTATCACACCAAGAACATTTGGTAGTGAAAAACTCTCGATCATATCCAACCTGTTCTTTATCAAATTCCTGGCAAGGATGACCTGCAGTACAGTGAAAGAAGAATATCATACAGCAGCCAAATTCATAATTGTAGGCTTTGGATGTGATTCTTTTTTCAGTCTGGCCTTATTTATTACAACAAAGGTCAATAAAATAAGAAACATAGAATAAACAAAAGGCACTGGGGCTTATATAAATATAGATATAGCTTAAAAAAATAAACCTATAAAAATAAACTAGACTTTTGACTATTTTACTTGTTTATTTGATTTCTCTAGTATATGCAAAATCAGAAATAAGCCTTACCGCCTTGATCTTGGCTTCAAAACTCTAAAACAAAGCTTGACTATGGTAGACTCCCAATTCAAATCCACTTGATGTCATTATCCACTTGTCTTATCTCTTGGGAAGGCCTGGGGACGTCTTTGTAATATTGGTTCTTGGATTTGAAAATAGCAGTTCTATATTTCTCACCAGTCACTAGACAATCACCTTCTTATTTAAATACCACTTTAAAACTCCACAAACCAGCTCTCCACCAATTGATAGCAAGAACTTTAATAAACGTGTTCAGCATCAGTGGGAGTACTTCTTGGCTTAGTGGGAATGTAGGAACAGAGAGGCAAGACATGAAAGGCAGAAGGAGCTTTCTACTGAGAAAGTCTATAAAACAAAGAGAAGGAAAGAACAAAAAGGCCCTTCCAGTGAGTGTCCTCATGGCTACCTCAAATGCTACTGGTAGATGCAAGTATGGGAAGGACAAGCTCTCTTCCTGGAAGTCATGAAGGTTAAGAAAATGGCTATCTTCACTGTTACTGAGATTATCCACAAAAGGATACCATAAAATGTCAAGTCATCTCTAGACTCCCCCTTCAACAGAAGAATATGAGCCTAAACACCTCTCAGATAAGCTTGAAAGGATTCTATATGTGAGGTAGACAGATAACTTAAGCTGTGAAGAATTCAACTTTTACTGGGGCTCAAGGATCTCTGTCAATCATCAGGTCCCAGGAAGTAGATAAATCTTCCAGATGGCTCTCCAAGAAGAGGGCCCTGGAGGCAGAACAGAGGATTCTAGCTAGGAAAAAAAAAAAAAAAAAAAAAAAAAAAAACAGAGTTGGCATTTAAAGGGAGACAAGATGGTACTTAATTCAGAGAAACCCAGACGTGGGAGGAAAGTATCCAACCAGTTGCTTGAAATGAATACAACAATTCTTTGTAGCTTGGGGATATGCAAAATGAGCTTTTAAAATCTATTGCATGGATAGGGAGATAGCTTAATCATTTAAGATATTTGTTCTTAAGCCTAACACAACCCGAGTTCTATCCCCAGGAGCCACATGATAGGAAAGAGAGAACTGATTCCTGCAAGATGTCCTCTGAGGTTCATTATTATGTTGTGTTATGCACATAGATGTACATGCACATAGATAGAAGAGAGATAGAAGATAGATAGATGATAGATAGATAGATAGATAGATAGATGCAATTAATAAAAATTGTTTAACAGCCAGAGATGTTAAAATGTAGCACAGCTGTCTAATGTCCACAAGGCCCTATCAGTACTCTTATAATTATGTATTTTGTGGCCTCTTCTAATGCCAATTATCTTTTCTTTCTGTTTTCCATAATACTTTATTAAAGTTAGCATTCATATACTCAGCTTATCTAGGGCTTGTGGGAGAACAATTTAGTGTTAATATTCTAGAGTCCTAGAGACACTAAGGGGAAACTCTAGAGGAAGGGAATAACCATTTTATATGCATAAAGCTTTGTTGTTAGATCTTTTCTAAAACTTTTCCCTTTATAAGCTATTGCTTTACTCATCCTCAATAGGTTCTTGTAGGAGTTTTGTTTCAATTAAGTGGATGCTTCCTTTACTGCATGCTTGCCAAGATGTCAAAAGTCAAGTCAGACCTAGTGAAGGCACTTTTGTTGCAACACACAGAATTCCAGAGTTAAGCTATCGGTGGTCTATGGAAGACCACACACTATGGGGTACATATGGTTTGCAGACATGGGTATTAACCCATCTGAATTTTGTTTCTGGATAAAATACAGATGCTTTGTTTCTTGAGTCAATATGGCTCCTGGAATCAGAGTCCAATTTCAATTTTGTAAAGTAAGGATGACAAACTGAAAGTCAAAGGAGATACTGTGTAAAATGAAGACCAAGTGGGCGGGCTTCAGTCCTTCTTAGAAGGAGTAACAAAATACTCAAGGGAGCAAATATGGAGACAAAGTGCAGGACAGAAACTGAAGGAAGGGCCGTCTGCAGACCATTCCACCTGGGTATCCATTCCATGTACAGTCACCAAAGGTAGACGCTGATGTCAATGTCAGGAAGTGCATGCTGACAGGAGCCTGATATAACTGTCTCCTTAGAAGTCTGCAAGAGTCTGACATACTCAGAGGCAGATGCTCACAGCTAACCATTGAGCTGATCATGGGGTTCCCAAAAGAGGAGTTAGAGTGAAGACTGAAGGAGTTGAAAGGATTCGTGACCCCATGAGGAGAACAACAATTCCAACCAACCAGAGCCCCAGGGTCTAAACTACCAGCCTGGGAGCGCTTAGGGAAGGACCCATGGCTCCAGCTATATATGCAAGGGAAGTATAGGTGGTAGAACAGATCCTTGGTCCCATGAAGGCTGGATGCCGTGTGTGGGGGGAATTTGAGGGTGGGGAGGGGAGGTGCGGTGGGGGGTAGTTGGGGCATATCCTCATAGAAGCAGGAGGAGGGGGGATGGGATAGGGGGGCCCTGGGAGGGAGGGGGGAAATGGGGTAAGGGGAGAACATCTGAAATGTAAATAAAATATCCAATAAAAACATGATTCTAAAAGTCAATGATACAGCTCAGCAATTCGAGTGCAGAAAAATTCTGGTTACGTAGAAATTTTCTTATGCACACTGCTCAATGATCCCTCCATTTTTACTGATACTTAGGGAGAAAGAAAGAATAAATAAAGATGAACATTCCTATATGCATCAAAAGTTTGGCTAACAGAAACCAAGTTTATAACAAGAACAATAGGCCCAAGCTAGTAGCACGGGGCAGGGAAAATACCAGCTTATGTAATATGCTCTCAGACTAGAGCGGGTGAGTAATTTGTCATTTCTAACATACCACTTATCTTCAAATTGAGGGACTTTCCCTGGAAGTAGAATTATAAGATGGGGAAAACAAAGTCAACAAAAAGGCTTTAAAAGGGAGAAAGTCTAATCCACAAAACCTTGGTCTACTTGAATTAAAGAAATTGTAGGTTGGAGTTATCTGTGAGTTTCCTAGCAACCAGGAATAAAATGGAAACATGGTGGCTAATGGCACTGTCAACTTGTGATAAAAAAAATGCTACTTTGTCAGAAAAATCAAACTTTTATGTGTACGTGTGTGTGTGTGTGTGTGTGTGAGCAACCCTTATTTTATAGGACTGAAAGACAGTATCCTCCCCACTTCCCTCTTTCATCTCTCTACATCTATCTACCCATCTATATGTATGTATGTATGTATGTATGTACGTACGTACCTACTAACCTACCTACCTACCTATCTACCTATCTATCAGTTAATTATCTACACAGAGACTATTTAAAAAGTGAAGTTGAATGAGTCTAATTTCCATTTGGGAAACTTTAGCTAACCACTGGGGATATCATATAAAAAAAGATGGCAGTGGCAACTATGCAAAGTTAATGTGGTAGGGGCACATCCTTATTGATAATCTAATCATATCCTAGCAAAGACAATAAAAACTCTGGACTATGTAAAAGTATAAATTGGAACATAAACAATCTTCACATTGAACAGTGGGAAGAATTGTGTCAGTTTGGCTATTTTTTATATTGGTGGGTTTGAGACATTCCTTGGTAGACTCAACAAGAACAATAGGCCCAAGCTAGTAGCACGGGGCAGGGAAAATACAAGCTTATGTAATATGCTCTCAGACTAGAGCGGGTGAGTAATTTGTCATTTCTAACATACCACTTATCTTCAAATTGAGGGACTTTCCCTGGAAGTAGAATTATAAGATCTGGATCCTGCACCAAAATTTATGCCTGTATTTTCTGTGTTCAACAGGTAGGGGGCCAGACAGACTCAGTTGAAAGCTACAAACACACTCATGATTTCCTTTTGGTCTTCTTTCCAATTCTTTCTTCAGGGCTCCTGGAATGTTATTCTCTTATCCAATGATGCTATCTATTCTCTCTCCCTTTTTTTACCATCTGCTTCCATAATCTGAAATTCTCCATCTATGCCTCTATCAATTCCCCCAAAAGCTATTCCTCATAGCAAGATAGTGGCTCAGTGCCTGAGCTGCAAACCAACAATTGGATATACTGTGCAGTCTCAGAGCCCACTTTTCTTTGATCCATAAGTTACTGAGGAAGAGTATAAGGGAAGTTATCTTTCTCTGGAGGCATACTTACCTGTAATCAAAAAAGATACACAAAAGGGCTACAGAGCAAACAAAGGGGCTTCCCCTTCTAGACTTTAACAAATTAAAACCCACATTAATTAATTCTTCAGCCTTTAATTGCTCCTGGATTAAATATGCTAAGGCTATTTTTCATTCCTGCCCTGGTTGTCACAAGTTCAATAATTCACTTAGGGAATTCTGGCATCATGTATTTGGCTCTGCCTGTCTATGGAGTCAAAAGGAGTAACTCATTAGTAAGTAAGAAACATTCATTAGACTTGGGTAAATTTATACTTGTGAAAGATGCTAGCTTCATTCCAGACTGTTGGAAGGAGACTCATTCTCAGAGTTGCTTGGCAAATGAAGAGTCGATGTAGGCAATGTGATAAAGTCTCAGAACAGATCTTCGGCAACCCATCAGAGCCTACATCATATCTAATGCATGCTGCTTCTCTCAAAGGTATCACCTATAAAGGCAGTATGAGGATTCCAGGGATACTGATGGTATCCACATTTTCAGGGCTCCTTCCAGGTAATTGTCATTTGGGGAAGTTATGAGACACACCAGAAGTATCATTCATGACTACCTAGTGACACTTTGTTTTTGGCCTCAACCATAGGCTTGGTTATCCAATTACATCATAATTATCTTCTGATGAAATGCAATTGACTCAAAAACTGCAATTTTCCTTCAAAAGACATCTTAAAACTATGCAGAGACATGACAACATTCTCTAACTGTCAAATGTTCTAACAGTGTAGAAACATGGAAAGGTCAAACATGTTGAAGAAATTAGCACTTCTTTCCATCTATCACTTCTGCTGTGTCAAAAATAAATCGGTTGGATTCTTTCATTTACTATAGCAATTTGATAACATTCTGCTTTTGAGTAGAAATGAATCCTAGGATCTGTATTCCAGGGTAACATTTTCTGCCTTTTCTTACTAGGTATACAAGAAAGAACCTTGGTGAACTGCCTGCTTCCCTGCCTATGAGCTTTCATTGACTTCTCTAATGGAAATGGTTCTGCTGACAGGTGAGAAAATGGATTCATAGGTCAGTACCTTCAAAGGTCCATTAAGTATAGTGCTATTTAATAGCACATTAACTATCCTAACCAGTGTTAGACAACAACCAGGGAAAATGCAGAAGTTTAAAAACTAATACAGAATCTTAGGAGGCTGAACGCAAATGTAAATCACTACCCTCACTAATTAAAACTTTGGCTCTTTGATTGTTCCTGGATTAAGTCCACAGAGGTGATTTTTCATCCCTGTCTGGCTTGACACAAGCCCAATAATTCACTCTGGCATTCTGACGTCACTTGCTTGTCTCTGCTTTGCCTCAGAGTCAAAAGAGGTATCTCATTAGGGAGTGAGTGATATTAATTAGATTTCTGTAAATAAAACCGATGTATGGATGTATATTAGCTCCTGATTCCATCCAGATTATTGAGAGGGCCATATTGAGAAGTGAAAAATTGGGGTTCTTCTTAGAAGCCACTATACCAGTCCTCCAGTTGACTGGTATGTTTCAGGTCACACAAATGGAATGTGGAGTGAAACAATGCAGTCTTGACAGCTAGCCTAATGCTCGTGAACTGGAAGTGGCAGACTATATTGACATGAATTGTTTTGCAGTTAAAATGTGGTCATGGCTGTTGCTTTATGCTCATTATAGCCATTATAGAACTTATGGTTCAAACAGTGTGGATGTACTATTGTTTCAATAACAATATATTTAGCATTTGCGATGGAAAAAATACTACTGATACAAAGATATATTGTGAGCTACCTATTCTCAAAGATATTACAGAATTGAAAGAATGAATTCAAGTGACAGCTAATTCTGAGGAGGATATCAAGGAAGAGTAATCCGCTGTTGTTGGGATTGTAAATGTGTATAGCCACTACAGAAACCAGTGATGATGGTTCCTCTGGAGGTAGGAATTGATCTACTTCAAGATCCAGTATAACACTTTTACGCATATACCAGGACACTTTATTCTTAGACAGTGACACCTACAACCATGCTCATGACTGCTCTATTCATAATAGCCAGAAACTGAAAACAACCTAAATATCCCTCAACATATGAATCGATAAAGAAAATGTGGCACATTTATACAATGAAATATTACTCAGCAGTTAAAAACCATGAAATCTGCAAGTAAATGGATGGAACTGAAATACATCATCCTTAGTGAGGTATCCCAGACCCAGAAAGACAAATATGATATTTGTTTACTTACATATGGATATTAGCTGTTAAGCCAATGATAAGCAAGCTACAATCCGTTGAGCCCCAGGTGTTAGGAATAGAGTAAGGGACTAAGGGGAACAGATAGATCTTCCCAGGAAAGGAAAATAGAATATATAGTTATGGATGGATGAGGGGTAGAGACTGGAAAAGGAGGATCAAACGGGGTGGGGGAGGGAAGAATGAGTTCAAGGCCAGAATGGGCAACTTGTCTCAAAAGAAAAAAGTAAAGGAGAGACTTACAATATAGGTTGGTGATAGACCACTTGCCTGGCATGAACGAGGCCTTAGGTTTGATTCCTAGTACTACAAAACAACAACCACCAAAAATCTCCTTAGCCTGATTGCTTTCAAGGGTTGCTTGGTTTAATGATGGTGCTCTTAATAAATAAACAATTGTACCTTAGAGGCAGTAGGAACATTCTGGCCTCATGAAGGCCATTCTTCTGATCTTGAGTGAGGGGAGAGGCAATGGAGTCTGATGACCTGCAGACCGGTACTTCTCTGAATGAGTTTCATTGTAAGTGACACTCTTTTGGGGATAAGGAATGGCTGACTAGAAATCATTCAAGGTAATCAGATAAATGATAGTTTCTAAAGTATTCAGGAGCAACATTTGGAATTTTAAACCAGTGGCCAGACATGGAAGCATAATGAAAGCTGCATCATCTGAAAGTTGTATGGATGTTAAGACAACAAGGCAACACTTGTAATACTATTCATAGAAATCTTCAGTCTAGGGACAAGAGAGTCACTGGAAGATAGTTCTGTTCTTATTTCAGAGCCTTGTGGAATACAAAGTTAAGGTGGTTTTGATTATTTTATCAGAGAAGACAAGCCAGAAGACCCAGGATTGAGGGTAGTGGCAAGGGAGACCTTTCTGCTAGACTCCATAAGGCCAACAGCAAGAGAGTTATTAAAAGAAACCATTAAAAATAGCATGATCTCCAAAACATAGCACAATGGAGATGTATAACCGGTTGGAAGAATCTGAGACTATTGATTCAAAATACAAGAAAAAATGGGAAAATTACAATGTATAGGATTCATTAAAACATTCTAGTTCAAAGAGGCAGTGATGGCAATCTGAAACAGAAAGGCTCTTGGCCCTTATAGCTAATAGAATAAATCTCCACTAGGGGTAGGATTCATACTTACCTCTTAGATCTAAGCTGCAGTTGATATAAGTACTAAGTAAAGAAGTAGACAGCAGAAAACTACCTGAATTGCATAGGCTCCCGTGACAGCTAATCAATGCAAAATATGTCTTTAGACTTCGCAAGAAAGAATTCAGTTTCAACATCCTAATATGCAAAAATTATGCCATTCCTGACCTCCAAAGGTTGATTCTTAGTCTCTTCATTTATCTCCTGCTGTCTGTCCCAGGCCAGGACCAACCCTCCTTCATTCTAAGTAAGTGAGGAAGCCCAGAGAGAAGCTTTAGATGATCATGTAAATTCCTGCTTTGAATTTCATTATTCAAAAATACCCCTTGGAAACTCAATATTGATAGGTCATTTTTGTGAGAGATACCACAATGAATTATTAGCTCAAAATTGGTAGCCTGCCCCATAATCTACTCAATATCAAAGCTGTTGAAATATAACCATTAAGAAAATAGAATCTCAAAGGCTTGTGCTCTAAGATCAAGAATTGACAAATGGGACTACATAAAATTGCAAAGTTTCTGTAAGGCAAAAGACACTGTCAATAGGACAAAACGGCAACCAACAGATTGGAAAAAGATCTTTACCAATCCGACATCTGATAGAGGACTAATATCCAATATATACAAAGAACTCAAGAAATTAGGCTCTAGACAACCAAATAACCCTATTAAAAAATGGGGTATGGAGCTAAAAAAAGAATTCTCAACTGAGGAAATACGAATGGCTGAGAAGCACCTAAAGAAATGTTCAGCATCCCTAGTCATCAGGGAAATGTAAATCAAAACAACCCTGAGATTCCACCTCACACCAGTCAGAATGGCTAAGATCAAAAACTCAGGTGATAGTAGATGCTGGCTAGGATGTGGAGAAAGAGGAACACTCTTCCATTGTTGGTGGGATTGCAAGATGGTGCAACCACTATGGAAAACAGTCTGGCGGTTCCTCAGAAAATTGGACATATCACTACCTGAGGACCCAGCTATACCACTCCTGGGCATATACCCAGAAGATGCTCTAACACATAACAAGGACCTATGCTCCACTATGTTCATAGCAGCTTTATTTATAATAGCCAGAAACTGGAAAGAACCCAGATGCCCTTCAACAGAGGAATGGATACAAAAAATGTGGTACATTTACACAATGGAATATTACTCAGCTATTAGAAACAATGAATTCGATAAATTCTTATATAAATGGATGGAACTAGAAAATATCATCCTGAGTGAGGTAACCCAATCACAAAAGAACATAAATGGTATTCACTCACTGATTAT
This sequence comes from Mastomys natalensis, assembly GCA_021653895.1. Lineage (NCBI taxonomy): Eukaryota > Metazoa > Chordata > Mammalia > Rodentia > Muridae > Mastomys > Mastomys natalensis. Next base: position 43,369 of record JAJTUV010002416.1, read on the forward strand.
TGGACTTTAGCCCAGAAGCTTGAAACACCCAAGATTCAACTCACAGACCACATAAAGCTCATGAAGAATGACGACCAAGTAGGGGGCGGGGCTACAGTCCCTCTTAGAAGAAGTAACAAAATACTCAAGGGAGCAAATATGGATGCAAAGTGCAGGACAGAAACTGAAGGAGGGGTCGCCTGCAGACCATTCCACCTGGGTATCCATCCATGTGCAGTCACCAAAGGTAGATGCTGATGTGGGTGTCAGGAGGTGCATGCTGACAGGAGCCTGATATAGCTATCTCCTTAGAAGTCTGCAAGAGTCTGACATACTCAGAGGCAGATGCTCACAGCTAACCATTAAACTGATCATGAGGTTCCCAATGGAGAAGATAGAGTGAAGGCTGAAGGAGTTGAGAGAATTCGAGACACCATGAGGAAAGCAACAATATCAACCAACCAGAGCCCCCAGGGTCTAAACCACCAGCCTGGGAGCGCTTAGGGAGGGACCCATGGCTCCAGCTGTATATGCAAGGGAGCTATATATAAGTGGGATAAGAGATTCTTGGTTCCATGAAGGCTGGATGCCATGTGTGGGGGGAATTCGAGGGTGGGGAGGTGAGGTGCGTGGGGGGGGTAGTTGGGGGCACATCCTCATAGAAGCAGGAGGAGGGGGGAAGGGATAGGGAGTTCCTGGGAGGGAGGGGGGAAAAGGGGTAAGGGGAAAACACCTGAAATGTAAATAAAAGTTCCAATAAAAAAAAATAGAATCTTAAAAAAAAGAAAGAAAAAGAAAAAAGAAAATAGAATATATGGCTCCTTTTTAAGTCAAATTGCTGATTTAACCATTCAGATTTTAACTACAGCTAATAGACTCAAAGTACACCCTCCAACAGCCTTTAGACCCAAAACTGCTTGAATTTAGTTATACAAAGCAAATTGTTATAAAGGGCAAATACCAAAATTTCCCCCTAAGCTCACTGAGAATTACTGGGAAAGTTAATATTACATTTTAGAGCACTAAAACATTTGACATATCTTTTTAGAATATAATTCATAATTAGACTTCGAGCTATGATTGTGTGTTTCTAACTCTACTGAAAAGAATAGTGGTTAAAAAAAAAGCAAGCCACTGAATTGAGTTTCAATGTGCCTCAATGCCCCTGGTAGCTAAGAGCTGGGCTCCAGAGCAAACAATTTAAATCTTTTAGATCAGGAAGCTACTTCAACTGAAAGCTGAAGTTGACACAGATTTTCTCTAAAGGCCAGATAGGAAATATTTTCACATTTGAGGACTTCACTGCTGAAGCACAAAAGCACCACAGACACCACACAAATTAATGCATGGCTGGGCTCCAACAGAACTTTATTTACAGACACTCAAATTTGTATGCCATATAATTTTCAAGTGTCATGAAATAGTGTTCGGGGTTTTTTATTTACCCATTTGAAAACACACAAATTATTCTTAGCTCATAGATCATACGAAAAGCAAACAAAACCCAGCAATGGAGCTGAGATTATAACTCAGTGGCAGCACACTTCACTGTGAGGCTCTGGGGTTCAACCCCAGTACTTGCAGTTGGAGGAGAAGTGCAATGACTTAGACTCGTCCTGGGCCGTACTTTGTTGACCTATGATGTAAAACTCTAAATTGGCAACCTGCTTATTAAGAAATGAGAAAGTCTTGAGTTTCTTGAGGCACTCATTTTGAAAGAGAAAATGATGCTCTGTGAGATTTGGGGTTATTATATTCAATTATTGGCAGTTTCCCCCAAAGAAGTCTGAGTTTGCTAGAGTGGGTTGCAGAGATACTTTGCTTTTGCTAGTTCTTTATATAGAAAGTCCCTTCCTTTGCCTCTTCCTTTTGCCTCCCTTCTTCTAGCAATCTTTCAGTAACTATAGTTTCTTTTCAGTATTTTTATAATCTAAGAGGCTCTCTGAAATCCCATTATCAGCATTTATTCCTGACCTAGAATCTTCCATTTACTTGTCTCCTAGAACTGCTCATTATACTTTAAATCTAGTCTGATCCTGAAGTATTCTTATATGGAGAATATGTTAATTTTTATCAGCAAAGTTTTCTCCCCTTTGGTTGGTTTTATTAAGGAAAAATTATAGTAGGTTTCACTACTTTTTGTGTTATTTTATTGCTAAGTCCTTTTTTTTTTTTTTAGTTTTTACACTTTTTAGATTTATTTATTTATTTACACCCCAATTCTCAGCCCCTCCTCTCCTCCTAGTACTCCCAAATCCCCATGCCCCTCCTCTTCTATTCTGAGAAGGGAAGACCCTGGCCCATCATCATTCCCCACCCACTACCCCTACCCACCCCCTGCACATCAAGTCACTATAGGACTAGGCCAGACAAGGCAGTCCAACTACAGCATCAGGATCCACAGGCAGCCAACAGATTCAGGGAGAGCACCCACTTCAGTTGTTGGGGAACCTGCATGAAGACCAATGTGCACTTCTGATATATATGTGCAGTTTTAAGGAAATAAGAAAGAACATAAAATCCTTCTCAGTTCTCTTTCAACAAAGGAGGAATCCATATTCCAATATGGCTGTAGAACATGATGTTTAAAATGCCACCAGTACCACTGATGGCAACACTGATAGGGATATTCAAGATGCTATGGTAAAGGCATGGGTATAGCTTTGTGTTAAAACACTTCTCTAGCACATATGAAGACTTGAGTTCCTTCCTCAGAACCACACTATGGTGAAGTCAGCTACACCAACTCTTAAAGTGACATCTACATATTCATTAGGTACAGTTAATATGGTGGTGCTATGTTGAGTGCAAGAATATGTACTTATGAACATGCAAGTGTTATTATTAGCTTACTGGAGTTACTCCTAAGAGGCAGGTGGCAGGCTGACTTTATCTGATGGGACAAAAGACCTGGACTGCAAATGTGACTATACCTCGGCTTTAGTTCATGAGAAGAAAGGGGGAAGAAATGAATTTCTGTGAGCTTTGCCCTTATGTGACATGAAAGGGTTTGAACAGATCCTTAGCAATCCTCCAGTGTTATAATGTCCACATATTTTGAGATGTCTATCCTAAGAACAGAAGATCACGAAATTTTTTGAATATTTACTAGGTACTACCTGATAACACCAAAGAAACAAGGAAATACCTTAAGCTTGTCTCACCTGGTTGTCCCCAAGCATAATGGGAGCAAGATAAGTTGAGGTTGCTATATTCCTGCCCTAGTTGGCATTACAGTCTTGGCAACATGAACTTTAGACCTAGCTAAGAATGTGTGAATGTGTGTTTTTTTTTTTACTAGATGTGTCAAAGAGTACATTGCTGTTCTGGACAAGAAGAAGTCAACAAACCATACAGTTGTATTAGAGAAATATATATCTCTATGGATAGTGGCATTTGATTGCCTTTGGACTAGTTAGTAAAACCTTTGGGACAAAAGCTACTTAGAATACTATATAAAAAAGGCAAGCATCTCTGAGGATATCTCTTTATTCTCCATCATGAACTCTAGCTAAAGTAAACCTTTTCACTCTCACTGGACACACATCTTAATAAATTGTATATTTTTTCATGATTTTATATTCCCTAGGTGTCTTTTCTTAGTCTAACAACGTAGAGCACACACAATCCAGATGTGAAGGAAATGGAGATCCTGAAGCTAGCAGTCATTGCTCTCTGACTTGTGCAAGGCTGGCTAAAACCCATGAGAGAAAAGAACAACGGGAAAAGCATCTGTTTTCAAGTTCATTACTTGGGGTTGGGGAGACAAGAGGAGCTGGTTGTTTATAGAACAATTTACGGTTACAATTTCAGTGGTTGATTGCTTGATTCCTTCATCCAGTTCCTAATCACAGATCAAACACTGGTTCCAATAATGAAATATTTTAGGCATGATTACAAACAGTCTCCTACAGAGGGGTTTTGCCTAGAAACAAGGAGCTTTTACCCCACCCCCAACACACACATTCCCTCACCTCCCCCCTTACACAGTGAACCAGCCATCAAAGAGACTGATGAGATTGCAGTTCACCCACTAACATTTCTTTCCTTTGTGTGGGTGGTGTAGTTGGTTATGAGCAGAATAGGGTAATAAATAGTAAAGGAGACACCTTTCCCTTCTGTGATCACCAACTGAGCCAGCATAATCTTCCATCTTTGACAACAAAACCAGACACATATCTCTTTGTTTCCTCATAGTAAGATAACTCACTAGTGCCTTCTAAATCAGGTCTACAGCTTCAGACCTCCATGTTAGAACTCAGTGTTATGGAGCTCTAAGTATTGTGCCATTAACTTTTTGAGCTCTTCCATACTTGACCTTTTCACTGTTCTTTGAAAGCCTACAGTTGCCTTCTCTGTTGCTAGTCTTCTTTACAGCCCAGGCAACATCTATCAGTCTCTTCCAATTGACTCCATTTTGTTCTTACTGGATTTTTATCACATTAAAAGCATACTATCCATCTAAACTCTAATCTCTATATTCCATCCTCTGGGAACTGTGGGTTTTTTTTTTTTTTGAAAGTTTGTGGATCATGTTTCACCTTCACATGTGGCCCTCTTTCATAAAACTCAGATCAGTCAGTAGTTGGCAAATTCATAGACTGAGTCTGACTGGCATATTAGTTAAGTATATATGAATACATATGTAAGATTCATAGTACAGAAAAAAATCTCTTTTGTAGGATATGAATAACTTTGTATGTTCTTCATAGAGCAGCTATCTATTTTCAGCCAAAATAGTGATATTGTGTTTCTTTCTACTCAAAGAACTCACATGATAAACATGGTAAACACTGGGGCAAGTAGGACAGCATCTTCGATTGTAGTTGGCATAACAGGATACATAGCAAAATCAATTTTGATGAATGGAGAACTTAAAATATATTAGTGTAGGTAGAGCTGTTTTAAGAACCATATTGGCCATGGGTACAGAGTACTGCCAACACTCCCCAGAAATTGGCTTAGAGGCCTACATTTACGTAGTGACCTTTACACAATTCTTGGAAATCAAGATTTACCACTAAGGTTAATAGGTTTTAGAAATGTAAACAAAATATCCAATAAAAAAAAATGAATAAATAGGTACAAAGAAGGCCAATCTCTTCTGTAGCTGGTAGCTAGGGAAAGATTGCAGCAGGCAGAGCTTAAAAGGAGCAGCATATGAGACTGTCATTCCTGCATATGCTGCCAAATTAAAAAAGAGGAGATAAAGAAAAGGGTAAACTCAATGAAATTCCTGGGACCTTGCATTACTTATGTCTTTCCTAGTAAGTGTTAACTCTCCAAATCACCTGCTCAAATAGCTTGTCCTAAAGTTACTAGGAGTTTGTGTGATATCAAAGCCAACTTTGTGAATTTAAATAACACTTCCAGTGTCTAAAGTGGAGAGTTTTTAAAGAAAAAATGGAGCACTTAATAGATAAGCAGACACTCTGAAGCTTCCTATCTTCCTAACTGAGAAAAAAAAAAAAAAAAGATGGTAAATGCTTGTTTAACACTGTGACGTATATCAGGACTCAAGGAATGAGTCTGTAAAGAAGGCAATGATCCTCTGAAAACACTGAGACAGAAACTACAATGTATTTTATGCAAACAAATGTTTAAAAGTAAGATACTTGTTCTCATCATATAAATAGCAACTGTCAGAGTGCCAGGCATAGGATAGGATGACCCAAGGTGAAAGAGTCATCAGTACCAGACACAAGAAGCGCAGTCCAGAAAGGGATATGGACAACAAAAAACCAACCAACCGAACAACAACAAAACCCTGCATCCTCTTGTGCCACCTGACTGCAACTTCTCTCTTAAAAGGTCATCAGTGACTTCCTACTGTCCAGGTCCAATGAATGTTATTTTAAAACGCAGTGTGGTTATGAGCAGAGTAGGGCACTTATTGAGGAATAAATTGTATATCTAGGCCAAGAGTTTTCCAGGAAGAAAAAGGATGGAGTAAAGTCCCATGATGCAGCAGCAGAAGTCCTGCTAATTTAAGAAAAAGCAAGGAAGCAGAGAGCAATTAACACAGAGATACACAGATGTCAGCATGCAAAGAATAAGAGACTTGGGAGTGCTCAGTAGCACAAACTGGGATTTCTATCACACATTCCTGCCCTGAAGTCTCATATCTATGTGAACGAGAAGGAAAGATTGGAAGGGCCAAAGGTGGTAGATGATTATAAGAAAAACAGTGTTTCCCAGACACAAAATAGAAGATATACATATAAAATCACAGCTACTGTGACAGCATGCATAACAGTTGCATAACTGAACCACAGCATGGAGGAGAAGTGAGCCCCATCCCTAGCCAAGGGATTATTTGCATCTGATTGCTGCTGGGAGAGGGAAAGTCAGTTTTCTTCAATGGTGTGATATATAGTATATCATCAGGATCAACACTGGGGTGAATAGGTAAATGAAAGATTGCAGGTTCAAGGGTAGCTCACATTTAGTTATCTTTGGGGATATATATATATATAATTGTATATAATATATATTATATACAGACTATGCAGCATTATAGTCTGAATGAGTTAAGGAGCCACTGTAGGGTGTAGGACAATGGCATAACAAGCAGTGAGCTGACACTTTTAAAGGATCAGCATTGAGATGTGGATAGGTAGAAGACTTTAAGGAAGGTACGACTCACATTCATAATCCCAGCACCTAGCAGGCTGAGGCAGGAGTACTGCCACAGTTCTAAGCCTGTGTGGATTATACAGCAAGACTTGGTTTAAAAACAGGACTATAGGAGTCCAATTTGCAGATCAGAAAAACTAGTAGATTTATAGAAACTCATCTAAGAAATTAAAACCCATTGGGTTGGCAAGAAGCAGACAGATTCCTAACATATAATGAAAGGTAGAGTAAATTGAATGTGCTGATGGCTATGTGGCCTAAGGAACCAGCATGAAAGGTATACTCATATTGTCACTTGAGCAACTAAAAGGTCACAGTTGTATTTGTAAGGTGGGAAATACTCAAGCCATCCAAGTTCAACAAAAAAAAATGGAAACTTGCCAGTGGAACTGAGGAATATGATGTTGGTTAATAGCAATCTGGAGAGTTCAAAGGAGAGGGGAACCTGAAGATGCACATGAAAACAAATACTACCACCTTTCCACATCCTCTATTACCCCTTGACTGTAAGCATCCTCAAATGTTGACAAGTAGGCTGCATATGTCTCAACCAAACTTCACCTTCTCTTCTTTATATACCATGCTCATTCTGCCCTTTGTTCCTTGCCTTTTGATCATCAAAACCAGGGGTTCTATATAAGGAAGTATTATAGTAATGGACATAGTGCAGATTCTGTTACAGTAATGACACACCTTTTGCTGGAGGAGGTTATTTTCAGTGGAATTATTCTTTATATGCGCTTCCTATATCTGCTAGCATTGAAATGTGAAAATTTCGATATTCACATAATGGTACTCAGACACCATATCAGTTTCTTGAAGGACCAATGCCTAACCCCTTCTTGTACAGGTACACCTACTATCAGTTCAGCTGAGACTGTTGGGGTCTTCTTGGTGCATTATTTTGGGTGAGATATGATAAATTGGAGCAATCAAAGCAAGAGAATCATAGTATTTTACTTCTCGAAAGGTCAACTTAAGGCAAAAGAAACCAGATCCTAAAACCTGATCAGAAAAAACCTCACCCTTTGCCTCACTTGCTAAGCATATCGTTATGTTCTTACTGAAGTGATTTTTCTGGCTGGAACATTAACTTGCACTAATTATTGTATCAGCTCTGTGACTCTGTAATGAGATTCACACAAGTTTAAAAGTGCTTAAACTAACTATGAATGCTTGGAAACACAGTCTGCTTTAAATTATCCAAAGAAGTTTAAAGGTGGATATCTAGACAGAAACTGCATGAGAATAAACATAAGAGTCGTTGGCTTTCCTACACCCTCAAGTGTTCAAAGAGCAGGTCCTTTATTTCCTCCTCTTAAAGGGAGAGTTCTACTGGGGCAGGGAATAATACAGGGTAATGATCATATGTACAAAGTTTGACAAATGAATTCTTCCTTCTCCCACTTGGCCATGACAGATCATTTACAGACTTTCACTCACCTATGCTTCTGAGCCATGAAGGAAGGAGAGGCAACCAACTCAGCTGGAAGGCCTCACCCTGTCCCTAGGAACTATGGTGGTACAGTGTAAAGCAGCCAATTACTCAGTTTACGATGGCAATGCCAAAAGTGGAGATAGTTTTGAGGTTCTAGTTGGAACACTTTAAGATTCACTGGTGTACAGCATGGTTTTAATCTTGCCCTATTTTTTTTAAATCAAACTAGCCTTTGCACATATACAGTATCTATCTGCAAAGCTGCCTATGTATATTTTTCTCCCCATTAATTCTTTTTATGTAGCACTCACAAGAAGTACTAGAGGATCTGTAAATTCTGTTGTCAGTTTTCTGGCATATCCCCCCATTTTGTAGATGGATAAACTGAGGCTTGGAGAAAAGTGACCCGACAAAGCTCTCTGAATTTAAAGAGAAGACTTGAAATATTATCTAGGCTAACTAGTTATCAGTTCTTCACTTTTGTCCAGGATTTGTTCCAGCCTCTTGATCTTTCTGTCTACCTGTCTTTATCTTCATTTCTATAGCTGTTCTCATGTACATTACCTCTTAGCATGGCACAGTAGGCTGCTCATAAGTGAGCTCATCCTTATAATGTAGGAAAACTTAGAAGAGCCTCATTATTTTACTGCATTGCCCTCACCTTCAAGCCTTGGTCATGTTTTGCTAAAGTATCTTTTTGCTAAAAATGTCACCTTTATTACTCCACAGATGTTGCATTCTCCTCTGGGATTACTACAAAATATTTCGGGGTAGTTTCTTAATTTAATTTTTATGATACCTCATCTACTCCCTGGTTGACCCTGACCTTAGAGTATTTGAAACGCTGCACATATTTCCCCATGGCAAATCACAAATCCAATTTTAATTTAATCTATAACTTCCAATGGAGCTTGTTGACAGTGAGAAAAAGAGGAAGAAAGGGGTAAGGATATTACACTGCGTATTTTTAGTCAACTTGAAGAATCACCAAAAGAAAGAGAACACTGCAGAAGATTTTGTAGTTCCTGTAGAATAGGACTCACTACTACTTCCTGGTTCCGTTGGATTTATATGAGATGGGAAATGAGAGTATCAGCTGTGAAACATATCCCTTCCAGTGTGCTGTCTGCTTTAGATTATAAGCTCCCAGAAGACAAGGCTATCTTAATTCTGTGTTCAGTGCCCATTAAAGTCTTAAGGTTAACAGGCAATGAATTGTTCTATTGCTCAGCAGTAGACTTAATGTTTCAAAACAACAAAACAACAACAACAACAACAACAAAAAGATGTACTGTTGTATTAGCAGACAGATATTAGTGTTTACCACACTATTGTTCTTTTCTTCCCAGTTTGACTATAAGTTAAATAATGGCATTATCTCTCTGTCCCCTCACAGGCATTGTACCTGACACAGTTCATTGCAGAAGAAGTAGCTGCTCAATGAAACACTGGTGATCAGGTCAGTGCTTCCAAAATCAAGGAGCAAAAATCATACTAAGATATAATTACATTTCTGTTGTGGCTTCTTCTCAATTTGCAAAACCAACTTTACTAACTATATTTTCTTGAGGCTAGTTCTAGAACAAACAGAACCCCTAAAAGAAGGTGGTAGAGACCATTTACATTAGCCAAGAAAGAGAACTCAATAGACTTGGGGTTCTCCTACCCTTCACCTCCAGCTCATTGTCTTTTCTTATAACAGTCTCTTCCTCAACACTTCTTCAGGACCACTCTCCTCTCACTTGGACCTGCTGGCAAGGAGCAAACACCAACACTGTGGTTAAAGTGCATTTGTCGATACTGACAAGGGTTGGCCAGAAGCAGAAAGATGGAGAGGAATGGAGACAGTGTTGTTGGCAGTTATGGACATCTACAAGATTACCAAAGAACGATACTGCTTGACTCATTTTACTGACTTTAAGAATATGGAAGTAGGGACTGGAGAGGTAGATCAGCAGCTAAGAGTACAGTGGTGGGAATTCATTTTCCAGCACCCAAGCCATGTGGCTCACAAATACTTGTAACTCCAGCTCCAGATAATCCAATACCCCCTGTTCTGGCCACTGCAGGTACCTGCATCCACATGACACACACATACACACACACACACACACACAGAGAGAGAGAGAGAGAGAGAAGAGAGAGAGAGAGAGAGAGAGAGAGACAGAGAGACAGAGAGATACAGATAGAGAGACAGAGAGAGAGACAGAGAGGGACAGAGACAGAGGAGGAGGATAAGACAATGGAGGACGAGGAAGAAGAAGAGGAGGAGAAGAGGGAGAAGAGGAGGAAGAAGAAGAAATCTTAAAAAAATATGGAGGAGCATATCAACTAGTTTGTCTAGTATGTATGACACTAAAGATACATAATCCACAGCCATACTACTGGGTAATCACCAATTTGTGGAGCCTTGCTTGGTTTCCCCACATCTATCAAAAGCCGTCATCTGTTTCTCTTCAGTTTCAAAGCTGAGAAGCAGGACCATCCCTGAGTCATTCAGCTCTCATTGTGCACTTCAATTACAAATGCAGTTCAGGTATTCAAAGTAAGTCATAGTTTACATGGGCTGAATTTAAAATCAGCTCCAAGAGTATTTATTTTACTTACAAATATTTTATGAGCACTGTAAAGGAGACACTGAAGCGCTCATATAGAAATGAGTAAATGAAGCCTAACTCTCCTGGTTTTCAGAGAGCCTTAAACTCCTCAAATCCTCTGACTCTATTTCATTTCTTATAAGATCCCAACATCTTTACAATTACACCTAATTATTTCTGACTCTATTTATTTCGTCCTTTGTGAATTTTTCAAGCTTCCTATGTTTATGCAAGTAGAAGCTAATTCCCATTAATTTTAGGAGGTGATCAAATCAAAAAATACATCAGCAGGACCACATTCTCCTGCACAGATTCTAAAGCAAGCTATTGTTTAAAAGGCATTTGAGTCAGAAAATGGCTTCTGCCTAGAGACATCTACAATGTTCGTTTTTCCCTGTATTTTTTATTCCTTTCCATGCTCATCAAGGACATTGTCAAATCAATTTATATGAAGAAACGGGAGAAAGACTATGCATAATTTCCTCATCTAGACTCATTATCACTCTTCATTTCAATATCAAAACACCCAGTAAAGACCATTTTAAAGACATGTTTATGCCAGTTTAATATGAGTGATATTCCACAGCTATACATGTAGAACAATCTCCTTTTAGATCTCCCAACAAATGAATAAGCTCTTCCAGAAAAGATAAGGTAAACTGTGCCCTGTGGGCAGCAGATATCAAATTGGAAAATTATAGAAGTCCTAAGAAGAACAAAGTACCATAAGCTACCCTTTACAAATGGCATTCAGCATCTATAGCATCTGAACTAGGAAAGTCAAAAGGTTTTCAAACCACACCAGGCCTTAAAGAAGTCCTATCACAATATCAGTGTCTAGTTGATGATACAAGGCTGGAATGTGTAGAAAACAGCAGGACCCAGTGGGCAGTGAGCCAATGGAGCAGGTGAAACAAGAAGTCCATGGTGCTACTTTTTTGGGGGTGGGGGTGCTAGGTACAATTTTAAGATTACAGATAAGGACTATTTATAAAATGGGAAATACTTTAAATCTAGAATGAGAACAAAAAATATGTAATAACTCCTAACTTGTGAGTTTATCTTTTTCCAGTTTATATATGCACAATATGTCCTATGCAACACATACACACACACACACACCCACAGGCAGTCAAACAAGCAAGCACAAGAAGCAGACATAGTTAATTACATGTCAAGCTACAGGACAGGATTCACTTGAGCTGGGTTCCTTTCCAGCGTCTAATTAATTGCATGTACATAGATAAGTTATTGTTGTGAGATTTCAGGGAAGTCAGAAGGCGAGCTTTCTAATTCTCACCTCAGGACCTGACTAGACTTGGATTGAGTGCCAGGGCAATTGACAGGAAAGCTGCTACATGAATACTGAGAGGCCTTCTAAGATTAACATGCCTTTTTTGGCAACTAACTTGCTGCTCAGCAACACCTATACTACATCATTTGGGAGCCCACTTCCAATGCAGTCCTTCATTTCTATGGTGTTTGGTTCTTTTTGAAGATTCCCCATGGGCAAGCTAGAAAAGATACTGGGTTTTCAGATACTCATATAAAAGAAGTTGACTACTGCATTTGTGGTGCTGAATTGTCACCCTAGCTGGCAGAGGATAGAACCAGAAACTGTGTTTTAACTTCCTGTGACATTTACAAGAATTGTAAAGCTGGCTTTTGCCGGAAAATGTATGTTTAATCTAAGCAGTTCTGATACACTGGAAAATTGATTCCTACATATCCACTTTACAAAATTAAACAGAATGGTAGAAAAATATGTGGCCCATATCTCTGGAAGCAACTAATTGTACTACTTTAGAGCTATAAAGACCCTTTGGGGTTATGTGCTTTGAACATTAGTTTTATTGATGAAGAACTGAGCAGGGAGGAAAGAAGTTGTATGCCAGCTTCAGGTTTTCCAGTTCTCAACTGGGACTCTTCCCACTACAGAAATAGGCAAAGCCAAGGATAGGCATGTCAGCATATCTTTGCAATCTCAGTCATGGCGAGATGAAGGGAGGAGGATCCTTAAGTTCAAGAATGCAGCCTGGGCTACATAACAAGATTCTGATACAAATACAAACTGGCAAAATCAAATGCGTATGTCCTTTTAACAGGTAGTATGCCTTGAATGACAAAGATATTCAAAATGATCAGAAAAACTATCCCTAGGAGACTAGAAGCACCATTCATATTCTATAATAGGCAAAGGAGGGATATGACCAAATTCTAAAGATGAAAGGGACAAGGAAAGTATGAGACAGACACGTGACAAGGGACTGTACTGGGCTATGCTTGAGAACGATAGAGTAGGCAGAAACAGGAAATGAGAATTGTTACTGAAGCCAGGAAAGCATGAGGCAGAGGAAATGAAAGGGTCCAAAGTGTAAAGTCCACAAAACATAACAAAAGCAAAGAGCAAATTTAATCTCCCTCACCACTCCCCATCCATCTGATCATTCTCTATCCAATTTCAATTTCCTTCATGGCATTGGCCACTCTCTAGGACTATCATGTTTCTGTATTTCAGCCTTAATTGCCTCCAACACCTACTTCCACGTATATATGTATTCCTTAAGAAACATAGGGACACTGAGTGAGCTGGCTTATCTCAGACCATGTGACGTCCTCAATACCTATGCATTGAGTGAACACATCTGAAAAAGATATAAGAAATTAGACTAAGTCGGTCAGACGTGTGGGAAAATGATTTTACAGGTTAAATTCAAGGATTGGTTTTTACTGTTCTGACATCCAGTGAGAATGACAGTGAGAATTCATCAATGTTTCTAAATCCTTCAAGGCAAAGGAAATAAGAGTGCTAGGAATGTGTACATAGTGTTAATATGAGAGTTTCTATGGCAGGTAGTAACTGGAGAGCATGGTGGAATGAGGCATAGGCAGGAGCTCTAGGATATCCAGGACATCCCTAAGTTGTAATATTTCAATCAGGGACCGGACATTGGGATCTGAGAAAGGACATAAAATAGACTTTGACATGAAGAGCTAGGACAAGAACATTGGAATTGAAACCTGCAAATCCAATAGCCATTCCAGAGCTCTAAAAGGAAGTAAGGTACAACCATGAGAGCAAGAATCTCAATGTGTTTGGCAGCTAAGCTGTTCTTCATGTACCATAAGTCAGGAAGTGCCCTGAGGCTGGAGAGTAGGGCCATCCTTCTAAGAGAGAGAGAGAGAGAGAGAGAGAGAGAGAGAGAGAGAGAGAGAGAGAGAGAGACAGAGACAGAGAGAGACAGAGAGACAGAGACAGAGAGACAGAGACAAAGAGACAGAGAGACAGAGACAGAGAGACAGAGAGACAGAGAGACAGAGAGAGAGAGAGAGAGAGAGAGAGAGAGAGAGAGAGAGAGAGAGATTATTCTCTGCTAAGGATATCAGTGCTGAGACCATAGTTTCCATGGGAGGAGTTTGTTTATAACCAGGTCTCCAAATGAAGGCACACACATTAACCAAGATTTGTCTATCCCCTTGCTCTAATTAAAATTTAAGGTGAGATATAATCATTCATCTGGCCTGAAACACTGATGAGCCCACTTGGAATGTAAAACCCCATAGCAAGTCAATATTTACTAAATTTAAAGGAAGCAATCAATTGTAATTCGAATTTATGCACATCCTTTCCCCACTTCGGATCTGTCTTATTTCCCTTAAGTTCCTCTCATCATTAAGACTGTCAACAAAGTTATAGTCTCGATGTATCTGCAATAACTGAAGGAAAATGGATCAGGAATCTACAGGCAGAGACTTTATAGGACCTGTATCCACAGCCTCATTTCTCCACAGAGATTCTTGCATATTTAGTAAACGTTTACAGAATGAATGGAAGGCTTTCTTTATACCCTTGAAAGAATTATTTTCAGCTTGTCATAATACTTCATGCCACAATCCCAGAACTAAGGAGCCTGAGCCACAAAGATTGCTGCAAATTCTAGATTGGCTTGGGGCTATGTAAGTGAGTGTTTCAGGCCAGAATGGGCTACAATTTAAGACCTTCCCTCTCAACAATTATATTCACAATATCTCAGACACCCCTGACCCAGCATATGAGTATGCCTGTGCACATAAGTACTCTCAAAATTCCCATATGGTCATTCTTCCTTTGACAAATCACTGAAATAATAACCATTTGTTTCCCAAGAAAGATGATTTTAATTAACATTCCCTCCAAACACGCCAATCATCCAGCACCTTAAAAATGAGCTCAAGTTATATCAAGAAAGCTGTTCCCTTTTCCCTAGAAAGCACACAGTTTTCAAAGACCCAATTGGTACTGACATCTTCAGTTCATAAAAAACAGAGATTTGAAAGCCCAGTTTGGGTCACTTTGCTAACTTAGACTTCTTTCACTTCTGCTTAGGTTAATAGCCCACCTTTGTTCCTTGTTTTCAATTCCTAATACTTCTGAAGCTTCCATCTGTTCTCCTAAGGGGATGACAAAAGCCAGACTACACTTTCAGCCTCCTAGGATATCCTGCCCTGGAGATTCTCAGCAGGCATTTAGAAATTGGAGTTAGCTCAGAGCTCCAGAGTGAATTAAGGATTGGTGAGGTCAGTTTGGGAATCATTAGTATAGAGGTTAAAGGTGAAACTACGTGAAGCAATGAAATTATCCAGGGAGCCAACATAGCAAGAGAGAAGATGAAGATCAATATCAATGGCAGGGACTCAGGAGTTGCTCCATTTAACGGAAGCAAATGTGTGCACACACATTTGCATAATGAACACTTATGCACATGCACTAGTGTGTGTGCATGTGTGTGTTTGTACTAGAGATCCCAACAAAGAAAACCTAATGAATGCTGTGAAAACACTAAGATAAATGGTGAATACTTTTAAGCAAAAGATGATATGGTCAAGTGCAGTGTCTTCAGATGTCCAGAAGCAGCCATCAGATTGTGACAAATGGTAGTCAAAGGTAACTTTTGAAAAAAAAAAAGTAGTCTTCCCATTGTGGTTCTTGTGGATTTATGTGACCAGACACACATGAAAGTACACAAGATACACCAGTGAGGATCTTAAAGCACCAGAAGATTAAACATTAGTAAAGAATAAGATTGTGGTACTGACTATCCCAGACAATGAAGTTAACCACTGTTACTCTTCCTTGTGCACTGGAATCAATGCATAGTATTCCTGAGCATGATTTCACTTTCACTCCTATGATAACTCTAAAAAGTTTCAGTATTTGAGAAAACCAGAGCCAACAAAGGTTGAACAAATTACCCAAGGTCACATAGACTGGTAGTGCTAGGATGGGACCAGAGTTCTATTTGAAGCTAAAAGTCCCTGCTGTCAGGCACTGAAGTTATCACATCCACACTCATGTTAAATAGTCCTGCTTGAAGAGAAGGGAGTTGATACTGGTGAAGTGTCTCTTAGTATGTATTGGGTTCTTTAAATTGAGTATCTCCTTTCACAATGTGCCATCAACTTTCAGCCTTCATTTAGTAAAACCTTATAGGACATGTTCAGATAATTTTATTTTGGGTTTTTATTAAATAAAGAAAACTAAAATCTATATGACTGGAAAGCAACCTGCTATGATTTAAATGTACTTGCTAAAATAATTCCCAATGGTTTGAATTATTTTGAGAGTGTGGCATCATTTTATTAGGTGGTTGTTTTTAAGATCCAAATTAGTAATAATCAAAGTTAACTGAGGAGAATTGAGTAGGGTAGCATGCTCTTAAAAGGCCTCTTCTAGCCTTAACTTTTGACAATTTTTGCAGCAGACCTAGAGCCAATAATGTCAAAGAGAAGTTGTTTCGAAGAGAATGGAAGTGCAGCAGCTGAACTGGTTGGCATGTCAGCATCCTATATCCCTTAAAATAGTATAAGAATAACCCCATGGCTGTTAAAGACATTATTTGTGAATTCAAATCAAGCTTGGAAACTCGACCAAATGATATCCTAGAAATCCAACCAACTAATTTGCCTCTGATCCAACAAAGATCTTAGAAGACCCAATCGGCTATCAGGAAGAGAGAGAGAGAGAGAGAGGTGAGAGAGAGAGAGAGAGAAGAGAGAGAGAGAGAGAGGGAGAGAGAGAGAGGACAAAAACTCGAGCAATTAATATTTTGCTGTCTATAGAAAACCAAATGAGGTTTGGTCTAAAGCAATTAGCTTGCTGCTAATTGTGCATGTGTATAGCAATAATACTAGGCGTTTAGGGTGGCTTGCTCTGATTGTTCCCTTCTTCCTCTGGATTATACAAATCCATTCAGACAGCTAAATAATAGCAAGCACTTAGGCAAATTGTTAATTATGAGGCAGAGATAATCATAATCTTGTACATTTATGAAACTGCATATACAATGAAGATTACCAAATGAATCGTTGCTTTATTAATTTTACCAGTGGTTGAAAAATATGCAAGCCCTGCAAATGGTTTTCATAATCATTCATTACGTCCACCAGAAATGGCCCATCAATATTTACCAAAGCTGTTTCTTTCCCATTTCACCACCTGCATCCCTCTTTTCTTTCTCACTAAGACTGTATAAGGTTGCCCTGACAACTCCTGCTCCAACTGAGCAGCACCATAATAAAAATAGCAGTATGTCAGAATGGTGCTACCATGTAACCTTTTAAAGCAGAAAGGAAATAAAAACTATCAACACTTCTGTAAAAGCAATTATATGGAAAATAATCTCTTTTTATTGACCATTCTGATAATAATCATCTACCCATTTTATTCACACCGGAGTAAATCAAAGCTCATAGTGGAAATGGGACATGCTCAAAGTCACTGCTCTAGACAGTAACAATATGTAATATTGTTGCCACAAAGACACGTATCCAGACTATGATCTTTAAAAATACCCTCCCATAGCAAACATTGTGTGAGTAAGTGTTGGTGTCTGTCTATACCATATATTTTAATGCATTACAAACAGAAATATAACATTAAACAGTGACCTTTCTCAGTTTTCAGATAGTCTGAAAGATCTGAGAATGAATGGTATCTCAGCTCTGAAAACTAAATTGGGCATCTTACAGTGACCCCATCTAATCTATTTTTATAAGATCCTGACCTAGTGGAGGAATGCCAACTCATCACCTTTCTACTCTCTGATTTATTTGGTGAGGGAAAGGCATAGGAAACATAGGCAGAGAAAACAGAGACATTGGTAAATATTTTGGACCAAAAAAACCCCCACAAGTCAAATATAAAATTGGTGAACATCACAACTTTAGAAGAAAATATGTCATAAAAATAGAGCATGCCTTTTAAAAAAAAATTCTCATTAGCTTCTTCAGCACTAGTGACAATATGGTATAAACCCATGGCAATAGTGGGTGCTTTCTTGGAGCATTTTCAATGTTCCTTTTTCCACATAGAATGGAACTTTCTTATGTTTGGTTAGATTTGTGTTCCAGCACCATTCATATGACAAGTAAAGGCCTACAGCCTCCTAATGGAGTCACTCTACCTTGCAAGTCCACATACTTGCATACTTTAAAAAAAGATATGGTCAAATAACTGATTTCCTGTTAAGGAAATGTTGGTATAATTGTTCTGTATACCACCATTCGCCCTAGGAACAGGCAACATGTCCGCAGTACTGAAAGGCTTTGTTGACAGAAGGGATCCTCCTACCCATGCAGTCTACTCTGCCATCCAATTTCAGCTAACTCTTTGGAGTGGGGCAAGCTAAACCTTCATCTCACTTCCAGATTAGTTCTGCCATTAGACCTGAGACTGCATGCAGCTTTCAACTCAAACAAGCCAGGTATCTATGAGAAAAATTAACTATTTTGTATTGCAATTAAACTGCCAGGTTATTGGGAGAGTCTACTTTTCTTTTCTTTCTGATTTTTTTTTTTTTTTTGCTTCCTTGGGATTTGTTAAACTAAAAATATATTGTTGCTTACCTTGTTGCATCTAGAATCTGAAAAATTCTCCACCTGTTAAAGGAACAGTAAAACCAGTAGCAAGAGCTTGCCAAGAGAAAAATTATATTTTTACAGTTTCCCAAACTGAAAGGAAATAACTCATGGGTGACTTTCCACTTTTGTTCTCCATTAGCTCACCTACAATAAATGAGAATCCCATATGACAAGGCTTAAAAGAGAAGGGCAGAATTGAGAGGCAACCTCTGGATTGCTGTGGGTAGGGAATGATGTATTTACTACTCAGATTAACTCCATTCTCTTTCTCAAGGGACAGTGGCAAACTCAGCAAAGAGAAAAGCCGAGAAACCCAAACCCAGACCAAGCCTTACCCTGGAGCATGGATGAAATTGAAAGGCTTCAATGAAAGGACTTAGGGGAGATTTTTCACATCATTGGGTATATATGAACATATACAAAAGAAATGAAAAGAGCTTTTAGACTTTGCTTATACTCTCCAATGAGATGAAAAGTCAAAGCATGCATGTGCACACAACACATACACAAATACACACACACACACACACACACGCACACACGGTAATAAATAATTCATTACTGTAGCGTCTGGCACCCAAACACACGATATCCATCAAAGTAAGTAAACAATATATTCTCTCCATATATAAAACTTGCTTAGATCTTTCTCATAACACAGGTCTTGGAAGTGACAAAACAGTAACTCTACAGTGTGAACTTTAAATTTTTTTGCATTTATTTGAGTGTTTAGCAGTGTGGTGTGTGGTGTGTGTGTGTATACGTACATACATGTGCCATGATATATGTTTAGCAGTCAGAGGACAGCCATGATATGCATACTGAAGTCAGAGGACAATTTGCAAAAGCTGGTCCTCTCCTTCTACTATGTAGGCTTATGGGATGGAGCTCAGGCCCTTAGGTTTGATCGCAAGCTCCTTGACCACTTCTTAACTAATTTCTCATCTCTGAAGATGTGCCAGGTCAGTTTGAGACTCAGTTAGCTTTCTGATTTTAATTACACAACAAGGGGCACTACAATTTTGTATACTTCCTTGTGCATACAAGAAAAAATAAGTTATAAGGGTCTGTATGTTGTTATGGGAGAAGTGTCTCATTACATCAACAATATGCTCAGGCTTCTAGGGTAAGTTAAGCCTATCTCTTAATAACATGGCCAGTAGCAGAGCCTTGCTTGCAGTATCACTTGGGGAACAGTATATTACTTTCTAAAAATCTTGAGTCCTTGGTGTGGTTATACCTCACTTTCCTGATTCTTGGTTGTTAAGACTTCTGGGGAAACATGTGTTCTGAGAAACCAACACGATATGCCTGGTGAGTTTTGACACTAAATCTTTAAACAAGATACCCCCATGAATTGACTTGATATTCAAAGTTCAATGTATTGTCTTCCATTCCAGCCACAACAGAGAAGAAATTCAGAGCACAGTAATCTGCCCCATGACATAATAGCCTTACACAATGAAGACAGCCTAGAAGCCCTTGCACCACACTTGGCCTGGTGAACAAAAGAAAATACACATTTTGGATGAAAATACAAACAAATGAAAAGCCCTAACAAAAACAACAATGAGAGAACACTTTTAAAATGAAAATATGATGCCATGTTTTGATTTTGTTTTAGGTCCAGGAATTTCCAAGTAAAATATACAGTAGTTTCTAAAACCATCATTTTTATTATACTCTCCTAATGGAAATCCTCAAATGATGTAAATATTTCCATTGATTATATGATTTTTATCAGGGCTGGGTAAAATTTAACTTCAATCAGGGAGTTGTTTATCTCTCGAGAGTATCACTTTTCATTTCTGGGCAAACTTCTCTCCTGCTTGTTAACATTTCCCAGTGATTGCACTGAGAAGGTTTTTAAAGAGCTCATTGCCTTACCTGAATGTCCAGATGGCCAAAGGTGCAATATTCAGTGATGAGCCATGAAGATGTTACAGGTACGTCAATCAAAAGCATGGACAGCCATTGCAGGTGAGCAAATGCCATGGGAGAAAGATGAGAGAGAGAGAGAGAGAGAGAGAGAGAGAGAGAGAGAGAGAGAGAGAGAGAGAGACTGATTAGAAAAAGAAATTAATTTTAAAACTTATTTTGCACAACTATAACACATTCTCCTTTTGGAATGGTTCTCAAATGAAATCCTTTAAAAAGATCCTTTAATCATGAAGAGTCATTCAAACTACATTTATTATCCAACATGTGCCAGGAATTTCTATAGGATATAACAGTGGATAAAACAAACAAACAAACAAAAATCCTCCCTTTCTGCAAAGTCTGCAGTCCTGTGGAATATTTTGTGGGCCATCTGCTTGAAATAAGAATTCTTCAGAAATATACCATATGTGAAAGTATTACTCCTGGTTTATTTATTTCTTTTCTTTATGTATGGAGAACATACCCAATGGCATCACGATCAACATGTATATGTAGAAGAAACTGCTTTCTGATTAGAAGGAGCACTATAAATGTATGGTCTCTTCCCCTTAAAAGCCCTCCCCAAAGGCCATCACTTAGGGTTCTTTCCTGCTGTCCCATGAGCCTCCAGTGCTTTTTGAAAGGTTGTGAAAACAAGGCCTGTCAATAATAGGTCAGTTCTCAGTGGGAGGGGAGGTGTTTGGTCTTGCTGGGAGTAGATGTCCCAAGGTGAAGTGGTACCAGGGGGCACTTCCCCTTCCTGAGGAGAAGGGGAGGGTATAATGGGGAGAGAGATTTTGTAAAGGTGCTACTGAGAGGGAGAGGGGCGCTATAATTGGATTGTAATGTGAATTTAAAAAAAAATAAACTATGAAAAGAAGAAAATAATAGATGAGTTCCACATCTTAATAGAGCTTTTCTCGTTTGTTGGCTGTTTATTGTTTTCTCTAAGAGGTGGCTCAGGTGATGTGCTGAGATTAAACTCATTAGCCCTCAGAAAGGCCCATTCTGGGAAAACAGCAGGCCTGGGAAGAGAAGGAGGCCTGGTTATCCAGTCCAAAGACCTGGATGCTGTGCTAAAATCAAGAAGATGGGATCAACCTTCAAAAGGCAGCAGCTATCTAAAAATGTCAAGTTAGTAGGGAAAGCAAAAGATTGAAATGAAGGTAATACACCTATCACTGGGATAACAGAATGTGGGAGTGCTTGGAATTTTGAAATTCTACAGAGGAATTCACCTTTTCTTTGCAACTATCTCATACAATGCATTTTTATTAGATTCCTCCCTCTCCTGTTGCTCCCCTTGCCCAAGTTATGATCACTTTTACTCTCTGGTCATTTGCTGTGAGCCACTGAGTTTAATTAGGGTAGACTGCATGGGCATGAATGACAGAGACTATTTCACTGGCGTCTGGGGAACTTAGAAGTGCCTAGACGACTGAGGAAAATGACTTCAGATGACAGCTTCATCTGATCCAGGAATCCCCAACTATGGCACCTACCTTTGGTATTTATATTATCAGGGTTGGGGCTTGGGGCTTCAGAAAAAAATAAAGCAATTCACTTTGATATTAAGACCCAAATCAAGATCTTAAGAAAAGCAAAACTGAATAAAAATGTAGGAGCTCTTGCCCAGGCATCAGGATTCCGGTTTCTGGTTCCAGTTTTCCCAATGACTCATTTAATCTTTGGCAATAATCTTTCCAGTGTCTTTCTGGAGATGAAATAGTCCAAGAAGCTGGTTCTTAAAGCACCCCATTTCCAAGCCTAACATCTTTTTGCTTTCCATTTTGGAACTGTGTTAGTATAGTTGTTTTTTTCAATACAACCTGCTACTGGTTGTTCAGAGAGCTCAGCCCTCCTGCATTCACAAGCAAATGAGACATGGTCAAAACAACAGCATCCAAATGGAAATGTGGCTGGCCATTATTCTCTCTGGGGAAACAGCTCTATTTATTTAAATATACAAAGTGGTTGGTTCTTTATGGTGGAAAATTTACATCAAAAACTGGAAACTATCAAAAATCAACCACTGATTGACCAACATTTCCTCACTCCAATTTTTCTTTCTCCTCATATACATGGCTTATCTGTAAAGAGCCTCGGATGGGGTGAGAACAGGGCTTTTGCAGAGACTTTTATAGCCACAGGGTCTCAAATAAAGGATGTTCCAATTTGGTGGCAGATACTTAAATCTCTTCGTACAGCAACATTTGGTCTGATTGCAAATTTGTAGGAAGCAATTGCTTACCATGGCTCCAGAGCTTCCAAGCAAATGGTTTCCAAGCAAGTGGTCCATTTGGTCTGTCTCTCTCTGTGTCACTGTCTCTGTTTCTCTCCCTCATCCTTCATTCCCTCCCTTTTCCTCTCCAATGTGCCTTTGACTGCACATTTTTTTTTTCAGTGTCATCTTGCGCTGATGACAGTTGACTAATATCAGTCAACTGACTCACTACGCTCCATTTTCTATTTCATACTATATGTTTCCTTTGGCTTCTGAGGATTGAAAGTAGTATATATACTAATGGTAAACAAACAACAATTAATGATGACAAAACTTTTTCCACATTCACTATGCTAATTAGTTCCCTATAACTAGAAAAGGATCTAATATCTACAAAACCCCAGGTTAAAGATTCTTCAAACTGAGGGCTGAAGAGATGGCTCAGCAGTTAAGAACACTAACTGCTCTTCCTGTAGGTCCTGAGTTTAATTCCTAGCTCCTACACGGTGGCTCACAACCATCTTCTGGTGTGCCTGAAGACAGCTACAGTGTACTCATACATAAAATAAATAAATAAATCTTTTTAAAATAAGATTGTTCAAACTGCTACAGATGGAGGAGCCAGAAAGAAGGGCTTGGATGATTGTCCTGTTACAATTCATTTTTTTTTTTCCTTATAAATCTTTAAACCGTTGGTTTTATCAGAGGTTTGGGGTCATGAAATAAGCCTAGGAATTATACAGATTGGATAGCAATGTACTATCATTTGCTACCTACTTGACTCTCTTGCCTGCAAAATGGGACAAGCATAATGTCTGTACTAATAATGATACACAACATGTAAAAAAATATATTATGAGTGAGGCCCAGTTAGAAGAGAAACCAATCCAGTCAGAGCAGAAACCTGGTGTCATTTGTAAGCATGCCAATGAGTTTGAGTATAGGGTAGTTCTCAAGTTACTTGTTGTCGGGAGCCGCTCCGCCATTAGAAGATGGCGCCGGTTTCCTACTTCCTGGTTCTTCTCGAGAGTTGACGCATGCGCAGTTGTCCACAGAGTGATGCAAGCTGCTTTCGTCTGATTGGTTCTTGCTAAAGCACCAATAGGAGACGTACACGCCTCACCAAACCCTATATAAGTGACGGGCTCTCCGAGCTCGTGGTCCTTCTCCATCTTGGAACAGAGCTGAACAATAAAGAGTGCTGTCGGAAGAATCCTGTGTTGCCGCGTCTGCTTATTCGGCGGAGCTGGGCGCGACAAAGTGGTGCGGAAACCCGGGAACGGCCGAACCCCGGGCGAAGGAACGACTCGAAGGACCCCGGACTGCTCGTCTGGAGAGGGTTCAGAACTGACGGCGGCGTGAGGAGCCTAGGCGCTTTTCTGCAAGGTATGATTAGTCTTGTGTGGGTCATTCTGATTATATTGCTCGCTTTCATTTTTGGCTTGTTTTGCTGCTTTTGTCTGAATTGTGGGAAGCATGACAAGATCTGTACGTACCCTTTCTGTAACATCGAATAGCCGGCTGTAAGTCTCAGGTAGATAACTGAGCAGGCATTCCGCTCCTGTAGATAAAGGAAGTATGGGAAACCAACAACTGAAGCCTATGTCTGAAGCGGTGCGGGCGCTGCTTCGAGGGAGACATTTAAAGGTTCCAGAAAAGGTTATCATAAGTTTCTTGAAGGAGGTAGATAGGATCGCTCCTTGGTTTATTACATCTGGGTCCTTGACTATGGGGTCTTGGACAAAATTAGGAAGGGATCTGGCAAATGAGAAAGAGAAAGGGAAGCTGCGGCCGGGTACTTGGCCATTATTCAAACTGATTAAATCCTGCATTTCAGACGAGAGATGTGAGAAAGAAGTTAAAGAGGGGCAGAGACTTTTAGATGACCACCAAGACAGTCTATCAGAAGCAGAAAAGAAAAAGAGTTTAGAAGGGAAAGAGAGATCTCAGAAGAAGACGGTAAAAGATAGGGTTAGTAAAACAAGGCAGAGTTTGAGGCCAGTTAGAGAAGAAAAAGAGGAGAAACCGCCAAAAATATATCCAAGTTTGGCGCGATTTCGAGAACCCAGGGCCGAGTTATCCTCAGAAGGGGAGACGTCCTCTGACGATGATGACTCGATGTTGGGAGATCTAGACCCCGAAGAGCAGGCAGAATTAGAGGAGGAAGCCGCAAAATATGAAGCGGAACGGTATAGACCAGATCCTCCATGTGCTCCGGGGTACCGCCCTTCACCCCCCCCCTTGAGGGAAGGGCGGAAACAGCCAGGTCGGAGAGGAAGCCAACTTGGCTACCAACATCCACTTCCTATATATCAGAGAAAGAGAGAAAAAGATCTCGAGAGCATTTCCTGTGTGGGAGGAAAATGGTGCGAGACAATATCAAGCATTAGACTTAAAGTCTCTTAAAGCTGTGGTAGAAGCAGTACAAACTTACGGAGTTAGCGCAGCTTATACTACAAGTTTAATAGAAAGAATGTCATAGCTGGGCAGTGGTGGCGCACGCCTTTAATCCCAGCACTTGGGAGGCAGAGGCAGGCGGATCTCTGAGTTCAAGGCCAGCCTGGTCTACAGAGTGAGTGCCAGGACAGCCAGGGCTACACAGAGAAACCCTGTCTCGAAAAACCAAAAAAAAAAAAAAAAAGAAAACTGCTATGCTTGTTCGCTTTGATTTAAATGCTCCTTATCAGTTATGTATTATTCCTTCCCCACAACAGCCTACTGCTGTGTTGTGGCAATATGGTCCATTGCTTTGGATACATCCCCACACTTCTCCAGGAAAAGTGTTGAGCCATTACCCTTCTACAGTTGGAGACCTGGCCCTAAGAGGTATCCAACAAGCTATAACTCATTTTGGTGTTCCCCCAGATTCTCTTATTGTTCCATATACAGCACATCAGGTACAAGTGCTGTGTTCTACTATTGATGTTTGGGCCATTTTAAGATGCTCATATTCGGGCACCATTGATAATCATTTTCCAAAACACCCTTTGTTACAATTTGTCTTAAACAATGCTATTATTTTTCCAACCATAACCAAAGTTGAACCCATTGAAAATGCAACAGATGTGTATACCGATGGCTCTAATACTGGAATAGGGAGTTACGTTGTGGAAGGCGAAGTTGTTAAAATTCCTTTTGATTACACCTCTCCCCAATTGGTAGAATGTGCAATGATTGCAGTGGTTTTAAAACGATTTGATCAACCCCTAAATATAATTTCAGATTCCCATTATGTAGTGAAAGCAGTTCAAATATTGGAGACGGTGGGTGTCATTCAGTCTAAAAGTACTGTAGCCCACCTGTTTTCTGAGATTCAACATATCATTAGAGGTAGGATACATCCCTTCTGCATTGTTCATATACGAGCACACTCTCTATTACCTGGACCTATGGCTGCTGCTAATGAGCTAGCAGATAAAGCCACCAGGCAGATCATGCTGAGTCAAGATCCTGTTCAGCTAGCCACACAATTTCACCAGCTGTATCATGTGCCAGCAAACACTCTTAAAATCAAATTTAATTTATCTCGTGCTCAAGCTCGAGATATTGTTCTTAAATGCACAGATTGTGCAGATTTTAGACCTTCTGTGTCCTTGGGAGTTAATCCTCGAGGACTTCTACCACTACATATCTGGCAAATGGATGTTACTCATTTTCCATCATTTGGAAAGTTAAAATATGTTCATGTATCGGTAGATACCTGTTCTGGCATTATTCATGCCACGCCTCTCTCAGGAGAAAAGGTGGCCAATGTGATCACCCACTGCTTAGAGGCATGGGCAGCTTGGGGAAAACCCCAACAGTTAAAGACAGATAATGGGCCAGCCTATGCGTCCAAGACTTTTCAACAATTTTGTCTGCGTATGGGTGTGCGCCATATCACTGGACTGCCATATAATCCACAAGCACAAGGCATTGTGGAGCGTGCCAATGGCACCCTCAAAGTGATGTTACAAAAACAGAAAGGGGGGATAGGCCCTGGCAAAGGACCTAAGATCTCCACCTCCCTGGCCTTATTTACCTTAAATTTTTAAATTTGGATTCTGCTGGCAAATCCGCAGCAGACAGACATGCCTCTCCTAGTTCTTTGCGAGAGGAGGTTAGATGGAAAGATGTCATTAATAATATATGGAAAGGCCCGGATCCCGTTCTTATAAGATCCAGGGGAGCTATTTGTGTTTTCCCGCAGGATCAAGACAATCCGATTTGGGTCCCGGCACGACTGACCCGGCTGGTAAAACAAGATGGGAAGCCCCTGAGCCTGATCCTGTGGCTGCTGAGTCTGACGCTGTTATGTGCGACCACACACCCACCACCACAACCGCAGCTGAGATGGGGAATAATGACAACGTTCCCAAGACCTATGCCGATCATGCATAATGCGCAAGTGTTTCCCAGATTCTTCACCACCAATAATACCTTGGGTTTACCATATTTACCTATGGACACAAATTTGGCCAAAGTCCCTACCAATGACACTTGGAAGATTAACGGCAGTCTTTGTTTTACTGCTACTGAGACTGTTAATAAGACCCTCGATTATCCTTGTATTCCCTTGGGAAACTATTCCTATGCACATTTAGAAAAGGAAAGTAAGGAAAAAAACATTATTAGAGCCAATGCTACCGTCCTTTTTGGATGGTGGCCCTATTTAAATTGTTCTGAGAAAAGAACCGAAGGACATTCGTGGCAACATCAACCACAATATGCTCCCTTTTGTGTCGGGAGCCAACCTGACTCTACCAGCATTTTCCCATGGACAGGGTGCCAAAGCCGAAGAGCTCACACGCTCCCAAAAGGACATTTCACCATCTCACCCCTTGAGGGATATGGGAATTTTACTACGATGGATCCTTTTCGTCATGACATCAATCCCTTTGATACTTGGCTATTATGTGGCATCAATGGCAGTTGTTCAGATATCACTCCCCTGTCGATGATACTGGGTGGAGCTGTGGGCCAGGCTACTATAACAGACGATATTGCCTCAGATGATTTGAAAGGTGCTCTCTATAATGATCTAAAAACGGTGAAACCCACCCCCGTCTGTTTATGGCCCCCTTTTGTATGGGTAGTTTGTAATTCTACTGATTGTTTTTATACCTTGTGTTGGAATGCCTCTAGCTTTGAGACTGCCACTGTCGCTCGCATGCCCCGTTTTGTTCCCATTCCTGTGCAGACTGATAGTTCATTAACCTTGTTTAGACAAAAACGCGATTTTGGTATCACGGCTGCTATCGTGGCCATCATAGCTACCTCTGCAGTTGTTGCCTCCTTGACTGTTTCCTCATTGGCCCTGTCAGGACAAGTGGCCACTGTTAATACCTTAAATAATTTGTCATCTTCCCTTACTCAAGCTATCGATACACAAGCCTCCTTAAATACCCAATTGAAAGGTGGCTTGATGATAGTTAATCAACGCATAGATTTGGTTCAAGAACAGGTAGATATATTGTGGCAATTGGCTCAGTTGGGGTGTGAAATGAAATACTCTGGCTTGTGTGTTACTTTGTCCAGTATGAGAATTTTACTAAGGCAGCCAACCTCTCTAAGGAACTTTCTCATTTATTACAATATAATTGGTCAACAGAATTCGATGATACCATGAAAAGGTTACGATTGGCTATTATTCAAATTAATTCCACCCGTCTAGATATATCCTTTACCCAAGGATTTTCCACCTGGATAACCTCAGCCTTCTCCTATTTTAAGGAGTGGGTAGGAGTAGGATTATTTGGTATACTATTGGCTGGTGGGCTAGTGCTCTCTCTTTGGATGCTTAGCAAACTGAAAAGACAACAGCAACATGACAAAGTGGTCATCGCGCAGGCATTACTTGCGGTAGAACAGGGAGCATCCCCCCAAGCTTGGCTTAATATGCTCAGACATTGAGACTCTGCTCTGACCAGACATCTCTGAGGGCTCAGGTTCCCATTGCACCAGAGTGCGGTCGAGCGGATCTGTACATCTCCCAGGGCTCGTGTTCCCATTGCACGGGATTAAGGTGTACAGAGTCTCGCCCACACGATCACTTCGAACGCCGGAAGTTGAGGAAGCTTTTGGCTGATCAGTGACGTAGTGGTGCATCCGTTTGACATTTTATTATAAAGTAAAGGGGGGGATGTCGGGAGCCGCTCCGCCATTAGAAGATGGCGCCGGTTTCCTACTTCCTGGTTCTTCTCGAGAGTTGACGCATGCGCAGTTGTCCACAGAGTGATGCAAGCTGCTTTCGTCTGATTGGTTCTTGCTAAAGCACCAATAGGAGACGTACACGCCTCACCAAACCCTATATAAGTGACGGGCTCTCCGAGCTCGTGGTCCTTCTCCATCTTGGAACAGAGCTGAACAATAAAGAGTGCTGTCGGAAGAATCCTGTGTTGCCGCGTCTGCTTATTCGGCGGAGCTGGGCGCGACAACTTGTAATGTTTAGTTGACATTATACATAGACATTCTGTAGCAGAAGACAAGAATCAATGTCAATATGCAACAACCTTTATGTAGGATTACTTTTATCTAGGAGGAAAAGAAGATTAGAGAATAGGAGAATAGGCTTAGCAGTTAACAGCACTGGCTGCTCTTGCAGAGGACTCGGGTTCAATTCCCACCACCAATAACTGTCTGTAACTCTAGTTCCAGAGACTTTGACATTCTCACACCATGCACTTAAAATACAATTAAATTATTTATTTTAAAAACAAGACTAGTCCAAAGGGGTAGTGACTGTGGCAGAACACAGAGATAGCTCTCCGGCCTCTGTCACTGAGCCATCTTTCACTGGGAACAGAATCAGGTTGTCAAAAACATTGCCCTAAAATACCTATATGTCAATAGCCAACCACACTTATTAATATTGTAGAGGATGTGCCCTATACTGTTTGACCATTCTGCATTCTTTCTCAGTCTATACCAAGTCCACATGAAATAATGCATACTGCATAGAACAGGGTTAGCCTAAGATTGTAATCCAGATCATCTTTCCAAAGTACACTTTGATTATCTGTTTTTAATTCACAAGTCCCAGCCTTTGTCACAACTGCAAATTCTTCTGAGTCTGTTTTGATTGTACCTCACAGTGCCTCCCTTTTCTCTAAGACACTCAAGTTGGTTTCCAAACTTACCCTCACAGTTTTCCATTTTCTGCCAGCCAACATGGATTTCAATCTGGTTTTTTGATTTTGGCAATAGTCATAGGAATACAGAGCCTTTTAGAACCATTGTAATTACTGTTCATTGATTTTTACCTTCCACCCTCTGACAACTAGGAAGTTTTTTTAATAACATGAGATGCAACACAGATCAATTATAGTGTTGTGTTTAATTCATAGCTACTGGTTGCTTATTCCCTAGATTCAATGTAGGTAGCTTGAACTAGAATGCAATAATTAAGGTCCTCATTTCAGAACTGCCAGTATCTGGCTCAAAACTTTGACAAATTCATTCCTAATTGGGTAAAATGGTCGACTAGGTGCCTTTCCCAAGTTCTCTATTTACTGTAATATTCTAAGACTCTGTAAATCTGGCTTCGGCAGGCACTTTCCATGAACTATATAGCCCAAATCTCAGAAACAGAGACCTAAACAAAAACACTCCTGAATTTCTGTAAGAGACCCCCATGCCAAGGGCTGGCACATTGTTCCTCAGTAGCCTACTCTTCTTATCAGATCCCTAGACAACCCACTAGCTCCCCAGGCATCTTTGAATGGCCATGCCTGAGAATTTCTACAGTACTCAGCACACAAGCTAGGAGCTGTCTAACTGGAGCATATTAAGCCAATTTAAGGGACTCTATTGATGACTTGCTATGTTAAATCTCTGAGGGTACATTTGTTGTGAGCCATAAACCTAAACAAGTGACTAATAGGGACACATCAGCGCTTTGGGGGTGGCAAATCATTTCATTACCACCTTTAATGGTAACAGAGTCAGCACCTATTCCAAGCTGCCTATCACATCATGTCTGAGTCAGAACACAAGTGCCTGCTATAAAGAAGTGATACAAAAAGTTATTTTAGCATTAACCACTCATCTTTGACATTTTAGATTTGAGTTCCGGATCCACTTGTTCTTCTATAACTCTGACTACTGTAAGTCTAGTTTCAGCCTCTATGGATCTGTCCCTGGAATGAGGGTATATAAACAGACGCTCTGAGGACTGGATGACATCTTTTAAGGACTATTGAAGTCACTCAACATTTCTGGATGCTGAAATCATGCTGGGGACAGGGACTCACCACAGAGCACAGCAATGGCAGAGCCAAGGTCAGGACCCATTTTAATAGTATGTCACTCATACCATGTGTACTAGGAGGCCTCGAAGAGCAAATGTTCTCAACCTGTGTCTCATAACCCCCAACCAGGTGTCGAATATCAGATATTTACTCATAACAGTAGCAAAATTGCAGTTATGAAGTATTAGCAAAAACAGTGTCATGGTTGGGGCTCATCACAACATGAGGAACTTTATTAAAGGATCGCAGCATTAAGAAGGTTGAAAGCCGCTGGCTTAGAGCATCTTCTTTCAGATACAATCACATCCACACCACACTTCAGAACAAGTAAGGAGCTAGGACTGCAAAAGACTCTAAAAACAACTACAGAAGACTTTCACTCTCCACTTCTATTAGTTGTTAATGTATAAAAAACAGTTTTATGGTTTTTGCTAACTTTGTACTCAGTCTGATTTCTGCTATGAGTTGACTACTTCGTTCATTCAGCTATCCGCTATTTTTTCATTTGAGGAACACAATGCCAATATGGATCTGATGAGGAAGGTTGCTGCACAGCCTTTTCACATAAGGATTTTCTTCTCTGCTGGCAAGTCAGTTAGTCCTCAGTGGCAGAAGCCTGTTGTTGTCTGTATTCCTTGCAGACCATCCTCCTTTCACCTCCCCCCACTCTCACCCTCACACACCAGAATTTAGTAAAATTCTCCCACTTTGGCATCATAAGAGTGCCCTCTAGTGATGATCCAATTAAGAACCTGGGGATGAAGGAATTCTCAGGTTTTGGTGGGAAATGGGGTCAGTCTTAACTTGCCCTTGGCCATCTGAAGACATTTCTGTGTCACCTATTTATCAAGTTATTCTTCTCCAAATCAGGGAAATGAATGTTTTGTAATGGAGTAAGCAAAGGAAAACAAAATGGAGGGCTACAAACCTTAGAAAATCTGATGTCCTGCTTCCTGAGTAACGTTAACATTCATGACACAGGATGCCTGGGAGGTATAACATACATGTGCAGGCACAAGCTGACCCTTCAGCTGAAATTTAGCATATTTTCATACACGCCTTAGAGCTTACAGGTATGCAAACATCTGTAATCGTACAATGGGACCTTGTAATATCTTTCCTCAATTTGGTCACATGTATACTTTTTCAGCAGAAAAGAATCAAGAGTCCCTTGAAAATTTTCCTGAGTGTGACAGATTTGCCGTCCGTTGTAAGATAGACTTGAAGAAAATGGTGTTTACAATATGTAACACAATGTAAGATTACCATAAGCAAGCATTTGGAGTCATTCCCTTCCAGTTTCCTTCTAGGCTTAAGAGTTTAGGGTCTGGGAGATCCACAATGCACGTCATTTAAGCACCGGTTCAAAGCAGCAGAAAGGTTTCCACTGTATCCTTTACAGTCAACCATGCAAAGCTCTACTTCATTGTATCCCTAATATTTTATGTTGACGCAGACAAAAAGTTTGGCAAACTGCCAACACGAAGTATACCCACTTCACTCATGTTAGCATGTTTCACCACAGGGATTGCACAGGATCCCTAACAGGGAATCATTTGGCCAGTGCTAAAGTAAGGCTTGAGATCATTCCTAAGAATTGTTTAGTGAAGTCACTAACAGGATCAGACTCATGGGATGGTGCATAATGGATATATGCCAGTCCTTTTCCGTGGGGAAGGGGGATGCCTAGGTCTCTGATGAAGTCCAAATCATGGTAACAGCAATGGATTGGATGGGAAGCTTCATTCAAGCTGGTCCCAAACGAAAAGTGAATGGTGAACTAGTGTCCTGCAACTGTATTCTGGAACCACACAGCACCTCTTCTTTGGTTATATCAA
The DNA here is from genome assembly GCA_021653895.1 of Mastomys natalensis. NCBI lineage: Eukaryota > Metazoa > Chordata > Mammalia > Rodentia > Muridae > Mastomys > Mastomys natalensis. The sequence goes on from JAJTUV010002416.1 coordinate 76,128, forward strand.
ACTGTCAGTCTCATTTTTCTCAACAGAACTGGGAGCCCTTTGTGATCTCCAGCACTTCCTAGCAGAAGACACAAACTACATAAGCCATAAAATATCTGTTCAATTTGATACACCCAACATTCTTCATTTAAGGGGTTAGGAGCTGCATCATCTTGTTCAAATGTTTCTGAATATGCAATGTATAGATCAAGTAAATGAAACACTTGGGTGCTGGTCTTCATGATTTAAAGAAGCCGTGGTAAGGACTTGGATGGACCACTGCTCTTCTTGCCGCCCCTTGCCCAGCCTATATCTTCTGCAGAAGCTGGGAGCTTTAGAGATCGTGTCTTTCTCCACGTTTAAGAAAGAGAGAGAACTATAGAAGTTGAACAAGGCTATAAACTCTCAAAGTGTGACCTCAGAGATGCACTTCCTCCAATGTGAAACACCCCAAAACAAAACAAAACAAAACAAACAAAACATTTCTGGGGTTGTTCTCAAAATAACTACCAAAAGAAAACTCCAACAAACAACAACAAAAAACTTTAAAGGTCCCAAAACCTCTTCAAACAGCACTACCAACCACAGAAAAAGTGCTATACTACATGAACCCGTGGGTAGATATTTCTCATTCAAACCCACCACACCTGTCAAACAGTAAACACTTTTATTTCTGCCTGTTTACATACCTCCCATGCCTTAACGGACTTTCCCTCTGGGACCATAGCCTAAATAAACTCCTTTTTTCCTGTAAGTCGCTTTCGGTGATGGTATTTTACCACACTATCCAAAAATCAAAAAATAATGGAGCATGTACAGTGCGTTCCTAATTAAAGTTTCCCTGCATTATCTATGGAAGCATTTTTTTTTAAATTAAAAAAAATGTACAATTGACAATTTTGTGGACTATGGGGCGAAACCAGGACCAAACATATTCAGTGTTTTTGTCCTTCAAAATATCAGACACAGGGTTGAGTTGCAGAATCGACCAGAATAGTATGATTTCCAGAATTATTAGGACCTATCTCTTAATGAGCCAATCACAACATTCATACCATCAACTAACGTGACGAGTCCTTCCTCTATGCCAACCACTGGATGCTTTACAGGAATTATTTAACCCAAAACATAGTCTAAAATTATTGTGCAGATAGGAAAACCATGGCTCAGGGGTAATGTAGTTGTTCGGCCAGCCTGACAAGCAGAGTTTGAACCCCAGGACCTACCTGAGTAAGAAGAAAACTAATACTCTCGAGCTTTCCTCTGACCTTACCATGTGCATGCCCACATGTATGAATGTGTACACAAACAAATAAAGCAAACAAGAAGTAAATTCAATTAGAAATAAAAGAATTCAAAAAAAAGAAAAAAGAAAAAACGAGCTCAGAGGGACTAGCACCTCGGTAAGTGGTAGAGTCTGCATTCAAACCCAGAATCGCAGGATGCAGGTCCCCAAGCTCATTAGCCACTAAGTTGTTCTAACTGAAATTGATTTTACCTGCACTGCACTGTTGTGAGGTAGACATCATTCTCATTTCACAGGGAACATAGACGAGTATCAGACTGCAACTTACTCAAGGTCATATTGCTAATAAGTAAAGCTACCGGGACAGAAATGTTCAGTCCTCCAGTCCTGAATACTATGCCTTGCACATTAGACTCTGTGCTTGCATCACTGTGGCCCTGATATTGAAAGGGTCACTGTATATAATCAAGCTAGGCATAACACACTTCCACTGAGAGCTGGGAACAGCACACTCCAAAGCACTTCCATGTATGCCTCTCTTCAAGTTCTCAAGGGACTATTTTTCATTTTGAATTCCAGGATAGCGTGCAAACCACTTGAACACAAGGGCCTGGATGAGAACTCGGTGTAAATCTTCCTGGGACCTGTGCTGTGCTTTAGACATAAATCAAGTGGCTGTGGGTGGGCCGGGTACCTTCAGGGAAAGTGAATTGGCAGGCAGATCAGGTCTCTCTGGAACAGTGAGGGGGAAGAAGCTACCTTTTTCAACTATTGTTTCTATATTTTAATCAATACAAAAATATGATTAGAGCAGACAGACAGAATCCAGAAATGTAGGACAAAGATACCAAAGTGCAGAGGGAGGGGGCTGCCAGAAAACTGTGGGCCTTATTCTAAAAAGGCCCGTGCTATTACTATGGTAAGGGATGAGTTGACAGCTTGGGAAATAATAGGTGTTGGCATGAAATGGTATGATGAAACAAGCCATGCACATGTTATCACAACTTAGTTATAAACGTATTCAAACAGAAAGGTATACTTAAGAGACCATCAAATCCAAACTCTTAATTCATAGCTTTGGAGAGAGAAAGGGATCTATAAAGGGTCAGAGAGCTAAACATGGGCCTCAAACCTTCTAGACCTTACACTTTCCATTTAGGACTTTATAAAACACCACTATTTTCTCGTAAAAAGACAAAAAAAAGAAAAAAGAAAGGAAAAAACCTCTTGTAACCCCTGCAAGAGGGAAGGATAGGAGCAAAGGGGCCAGGGAATGTCTCCACACATGTTGGCATGAGTCCCACCTCCATTTATTTCTAGTAGCATAACAGACTTTGAAAAATATGAAAATTCTGAGCACATACCCAACCAATGGAAGGAAAATTTGGTATTTCTTATTTGAATTTGGACCTGACAACTTGCTAATTACAGAGATGGTCCATCATGGGGCTTGCTCATTCCTCCTCATCACAATGGGGAGCTCTGTGTCAAAGCAGAAATCACTAGGCAGCTGGTTTTGTGAAAATAAAATCTTTGTTTCCCACTGACGTATATTACAGTCAATCTCTAACTACTCAACTTCTGGCAGTTGCCCTTCACACTATGGCTTTAAACTACTCTGACCCTAGCCCCTTATCAGGTGGGTAATGATCTGGAAATAAACACCACTTGCTCCTGTAAAGGAGGCCCAATTTAAAGGAACCTTTCTCTAGAAAACCCTTTGTACGTCGTGTACTTTACATTTGAGGTGGTCATCTCTCCAAACTACAGGCATATCTCCCTTTGATTCAAAATGTATCCTCTACTCCTCTGACATATGTAAGTTTAACAATTTCATTTCAGATTCAACCCATCCATTTTAAGTGTACAATTTAATGGGTTTCAGTATACTCACAGAAATGTACAACTACCATTGAAAACATTTTATCATTTCCAAAATTAATCCTTAATATTTTATATTTAGTTATCCTATGCATTTGCTCTCTCAGATCCTTACTGCCATAAATGTAGTTCTAGACTCTATGGATTTGCCCTTTCTGAGACACTTCATGTGGCATTAGTTGTCCTTTATGACTGGCCTTTTCCAATTAGCATATTGTTCTCAAGATTCATCTGTGTTGTATACCATAGCTGTCCCTCCTTCCCTCCTTTTCATAACTAAAATGTTTCATATCCAAAAATTGTAAGGAGTAAATGCATGTTATTCCATCTCCCTAACCCCTCAGTGCATGACAACCAGAAATATGTTTTCTGTCTATATGGATTTTCCTGCTGAGATGATTCATCTAAGCAAAATCATATAATGCAGCCTTTAAAAATCTGGCATATCTCACTACTCAGCATAATGTTTTTGAGATTGGCTCATGTTTCAGCATATATCAAAATTCTGCTCTAGTTTATGACTGAACAATATTCCACTGAATGGAGACACCACATTTTGCTTATCAAGTCACCTACTTCTGAGTATTTGGGCTGTTTCTGTTTGGCACAGTCACAATTCATGCCACTGTGAAGATTCATATACAAGTTGTTGTGTAGACCTGTTTTCATCTCTCTTAGATTTATACCTAAGAGCAGAACAGTGAATCATATGGTAATAGCATGTTTAACTTCTTGAGAAACTGCCAAAGTCTTCCACACAGCAGATGCACCTTCTTAGATTCTCATCAGTATTGTACAAGATTTTACGTTCTCCCAGAGTTTTAGCTCTATTTTTAACTCTCAGAGAAAAGTTCCATTAAATGGGAGACACCCAATTAGCCTAAATGATTGGCTGTAATGCTGGGCATTTGGGTCTGGACCTCTTAATTAATGCTCAGGCCAGCAGGAGAAACAAAGCAAACAAGGACAGATGGGAGTAGAAGCCCTCCCCTCCTCCACAGCTCAGGGAGTGTATCTTGTGCATGCACACAGACTAGAGGTTAGAGATAGAAGGTCCACTTGATGGTTGTTGACCTGTCCTCAGATTCATACCCATGGGATTCATAGCATCCAGTTCAGCAGGAGACCTGGAGAAGAATGTTCTCAACTGTAAAAACCAAAGCCACAGACTCCCAGGTGATTTTATGAAGTAAGTGTCACAAAATCAATACTGACTATGGCAAGAAGGGAAAGAATGATGCTGCCTTCCCTGTTCCATAAGAAATTACAAGTTTCAGTGGCTTCGGCAGGCTATTAGATCCCATGGTATTTGACATTGGCTCCCATCCCTTAGAATAAAGGTCTGATGTAGATCTGGAAATGAATAATAATGATGAATATCTAGCTCTCGAGATGATGGCATGTGAGTATATCACTGAAACTTGCCCTTACAGCCCATCTCTCTCCTTCAGTGATCAGACAGCTGGACAGCTACTGAATCCATGGCTCCTGTAGTCTATATCACTCTGTGGGCAGCTCAGCCACATTCTGAGATGCCATTAAATCGTTCAAGTCATTACATGCTATTTTCAGGCACTGAAACTGTCACCGATAAGATGACATACCTCTCACTATCCAGGAAGGGCTGAGGCACAATCCTACAGTCCCTCCTCAACATGTTAAGAGGAAAGGAAAGGAAGCCTGGAAATGGAATATTGATGATCCTGCTTAGTTTCAAAATCCTGACTCTTCAATTACCTGAGACTTTGATGAGTGGTTTTGAAACTATATTAGTAGAGTATTTTTCCTTTGTTTTTGTTTGTTTGTTTGATGGGTATGTGTTTTCCAGTCAGAGGTCAGTCTTGGGAGTCATTCCTCAGTAGTCATTCATTTTGATCTTTTGAAACAAGAGGGTTTTTTCTAGGACCTAGGGCTCACCAATTAGACTAGGCTGGTAAGCCAGAGAACCCCTGGAGTGTATATGTTTTGTTCCTGATCCAGTGTTGGGATATTTTCCTATATATGGCTGGATTCTATTTATATACTTTAACTCAATCTATAACACATCAGATCAAATAAATGCATTCATATGAAAACCAATGACTTTCCTATGAAGTTAAATACCAGGAATTGGCAAAATGCAAAACACTGATTTTGCTAATAATTTTTGCTTTTTAAATTAGCTAGTTTTTCATAAAACTAGTCTCTGTGCTATTTGGGGAAACATTTAATAGGTATCCTATCCTCACTTTAAATGAATTAACAGGTATTTAAAATTTTCAGTTTTAATTTCTAACATAGTCAATATTAATAATTATATCCCACATAAACAAAAAACAACAATTTGGGGAGAGAATAAAGGGATCCTAAGGCTGAAAAACAAGAGAAATGCTGATAATAAACTATTTTCCCCTTTAATTTGCTACATAGCACTGGCTGCACTCAAATTTGTAATCCACCTGCTTACAGCTCCTAAGCACCGCTGTTTATAGGTATGCAGAATCATGCCCAGAGCTAAAACACAATTTGAAGGGTAGTTGTGTCCTGATGCCCTGAGGTTCTGGGTGGTAAATCAGAGGAACTGAAATCAATCACCAGTCTTCTTCTTATTTGGAACTCTGAGAGACCAAATTTGAAAATGAGTGATGGGAATTAAATACTTTCATTGTAAGAGACCATGGGACTTGGGGAAGGGTTCTGGGTGTGTAACCAAGAACAGCTGGGGTTGCATCTGGATCTACAATGAGCTTCTTTTTAACTGGCTGCCATAAAACCTTCTAGTTGTTGAACTCTCCTGAAGTGAAAATGTTGGTTGGATGATGTTTTGCTGTGGCAAACATGTGAAGGAACATTTAAGTGAGGCAAACACAGGTGAAAGGCTGTTCTGCTAAAGCAAGCATGTGAAAGGACATGTGATGAAGGATTCTTTGCTAACAACACACATGTATTGGTCTGCCTTGCATTGCATAGCTGAGCTGCATTTGTCGGGACTCCATATAGAGAAACACACCAAAAAAACTTCTGGTAGTGTGCTGCAGTTTCTTGCCACTTGTGCAGACTTGGGCTGATTGGCAGAATGGCTTGCTGAGGCCTGACATGTGGAGGACACATGATGTTTGAAGGGTATAAATAGGACTCGAAGGCCAGTGCCTGAGGCTGAGCTTGGGTTGCTTATAGCACTAGCTGTGCAACACTTGTGGGTCTCACGTCTTTGCTGATCTTCGCTTCACTGAGAGAGGCACAGGTGAGAATATTTCCTGGCATCGCTCCAGGTCCCTCCTGCTGACTTGTGCTAAGACTGAGGCCTGACTGTCTCTGCTAGGTAGTACCACCGCTGCTGATTTGTGTTTGCTATTGTGACTCTACCAAACTGGACTGCTGGTGTATCCATGAAGTGTTTGCAAGTGGATCAAGCTGCTGCTGACCTATGAACTGAACTGTTGATTTCCAGACAACACATACGGGAGTTGCTCCAAAGAACCTTTCTAAACAGGTCCAATTCCCCTGTATGTATCCTTTCTTTCTGGTGGGTAGTGGACTACAAGAGAGGTAAAAATGTTTAAGAACCATCATTTAAAATAGGCTTTGAAAAAATTAAAGTTACACTCTCACTCCGTGTAGCACTGTGCTACGAATTATTGTGTCCCATGAAGTCCAAACCAAGACACCTCGACACTCTTCATCCTTCTGCTCTATGAGAACATTTGGTCTGCATGCTCTGCTAAACTGACCTAGATATGCAGGCAAAAGTCTCCCCTTGCTTCCTCCTCCTAGTTATCTATTTATTTTTATTCACACAGGCCCTGATCTCCCTAAGTTATAGAATTCAACGTAACACTGCCTTCTTTAAACATCTTGATTTTTAACGAAGAAGAGATTTTTTTTTTTTGAAAAGCTGGGAATCAATTAATTTAATTAGGGTCCTGTATGGTTCAAGAAAAGTTCACATGGCTGACAACTGGAAAGTTGTCTTGGCAGCTTGCCATATGGTAAGTCCACAGAGTGTGTCTCATGCCCACCACCTTCCTTCCCTACACAAACATCCCTCCCTCTGAAAACACTCTGCTGGGAAGGAACAGGCTGAAAACACATTTGGCTAATCCCCATATCACTAGAGCAAAATCAGCAGGACACAGAAGGCTTGAAATAGTCCCCAAGAACTGCTTACTTGTATCTCAGAATAGTAGTGGTGGGATGGCCAAAGGAACCACACCAGGCAGGCAGGATGCTAAACTAGAAGAACTACACATCGGAATTATCCATAAGGCAAATTAAAAAAGCACACCTACAGAGCTGTGTCCCATAAGACAGTAACATGTGTTAGATAGCAGGGATTCCATACCGGTGTGTGTGTGTGTGTGTGTGTGTGTGTGTGTGTGTGTGTGTGTGTGTGTGTTATACAGCTTTGGGAAAACAGTGAGCACCAGTCTCACTTTGCAGTTAGGGAAAGATGTGTCTTCGTGCATAGTAATTATTCAAGAGATACACTGTCATGATCCTAGCCCAGTGCTCTCTTCACAATACCACACTGCAGCATGGCTAGGAGGAAAAAGTGCTGTATGCATTTATGTATGTATTATGAAAACGTGTGCGTGGGGTGTGCAAGAGGTAAACAGTCAATTCATCTTTTTTTTTTTTAAATTTGAGTCTTGCTTTTCATTTTAATTCTTCTTCCTCTTTTCTTCCAACTTGGCCATCAAATTCCAGCCTCTCGATTTACAGATGAGGAACCCCAGGTCAAGAGTGGAGAAGAGAATTGCCCTGGGTCAGATTCAAGATCCTGAGCCCCATGCTTTTCCTGCTTGTGTTCCTCCCACTACATTTTCACCCCTTAGTCACATCCTGAGAGAAATATATGGTTACCGATAGCATTTCATTAGTATTCCTCCTACTGAGAGGCAAGCATTGTTAGAAGCCAGCACACTTCCTGATTTTATAGCGTCAGCCTTGCCTGGAAACTGTGCTGGCTGATTATTTCCAAAAGAAGTTCAAATTTCAGGGTTTCCCTGGAAATATCTTCGAAGCGAATGCTACTAATGCAGACAAATGATGCCAAAACTAAAAGGGTAGTGTTGTCGTGAAATAAATTATTTGCATAGGTGGGACTTCTCTCTTAATTGGACTATTTTAAAGCTACAATTTGTTTTCTGGCCTTTATGTATAATTAAATATAGATGTTCTTGGAGCTTAATGTCAGTTTAAATTTCAGCCCTTGGAAAGTAATTTGTTTGCATGTTCAATGAACAAAACATTTCTTATCGGTTTCAAAGACCAAGGCTCATGCATCATGAATCAAGGTTGCCTTTATCAACGCTATAAAGGTCAGACAAAGTAGGCTGTTAATTCTCCTGCAGCCATCCTCTAAGTGTGAAAAAATTAAGCTTCTGGTGATCATAAGCACAGAGATGACTTCTTTTCTTTATGAAGCATGTATAGGAAAATACAATTCATCTTACTTTGGTGCCCAGTGCTCACACAGAGCCAGCTAAATGATGCCCCTTTTGTCATTTTTGGATCAAATAACATGGACAGAAATTTGCTTTACTTTTGAAGCCTCAGTTTCCTTATATTCCATATAAATATAAAGTATGACAGGAGAATTTAGAAAAGGGCTAACCCTGTATGTGACATTAAAGGATGTACTGTGGAGTTTTCTGTAAGCAGAAACTTCTGGAAATAACAACTCACAGACAAATATATTTATAAATACCTAGGCCATATAGCTAGGCATATTCACCAACTGTTTTACAATTTAATAATCCCGTTATTCTATTCTAAGTTTTACCATATGATGGTTTACCTGGTCCTTAGTTGCATGTAGTCCTCTATCTGGGGACAAATCCTCCTGTGCTTGGCTCTATCCCAGAATCCCCTCTACCTACCAGATGTCCCACTTTCTATTCTACCCTTTCTTATAGGCCACAGTTTATTTTTTTATTATTGACAAGTGATGCAACCATACAGTACACAAAAGATTTTTCTCTAGAAAAAGATGTTGATTTGTCTTAGCAAGTAGTTCATAAGGCTTGAGATCTATTAGGTCAGGCAATGAACAAGCACATTCTTAGGAACCCTTCTCTCTCTGTCTTTCCTTTCTGTCCTCTACTCTCAGAAACTTGTGCCCTAGCTCCTCTTCTCCACAGTGGTAAAGTTAGTCCCAGTCTGTTAGAGAACTGTGTAGGTCAAGAAATTTCTATTTCTCATGCAGTTTTTGGTCCCTCCAGGACCTTTTAACTTTCTTAACTCTGCCCATGAAGCAGAAATTGTTCCTTGACAATAGATAATAAAGATATATTGTCAAGTGAGAAGAAAATGGGGAATTAAACAGAGTATCCAATATGATTTATTCCTCAAACTGATATGTGAACCGGTTGGCCCCTCATTCTGACATGTCATGAATTTGACCAATGGAGAACTGCTTGATTCTTTTTGTGTTGTTATTTTGTTATTGTTTTGTTTTCCAAGACAGAGTGTCTCTGTGTGGCCCTGGTGCTCTGAAACTTACTCTATAGACCAGGCTGACCTTGAACTCACAGAGATACACCTGCCTCTGCCTCCAAGTGCTGGGATTAAAGGTTTGTATCACCACTGCCAGGCTACTTTGCCTCTTACTGTCGGCAAAGAATTGTTTTAGAAGCTACCTCACAGACCTTTATAGATGAATGCTCTGTTTTATCTTTAACTCTGAGCCATTCACATTTACACAAATTTTTTAGACATTTGTTGAAATTATGGATGGCTTGGAATCTGGAAATAGGAAAATAGGATTCAGAACAGTAGAAATCTTCAGAGTCTAAAGATCTTAGAAACTATAGACATGACTTAACAGTAAAAATGAAAACATCTAGAAAGTATCAACATTGGATCTGTAGTGATGTGATAGACTCTAGCTACTGCTAAGTGCTTTATGGTCTTTTCTCATTTAATCGTAGCAATGAAACCTTAAAAATACAGCTATCTCCATTTTGCAATTGACACACAGAACAATTAGGGTATTTACCCGAAGTGAAAGCTGAGTAGAGATTTGCATCAGTCATTTGCTCCTAGACCTTATGAAATTCATCTTTGTTTTATGGCTATAAAAGTAATTCCCTAGAGATAGTTCTAGTAAATGAATCACCCCCCCTTTCTGAAATCACTATACTAGATAAACATTTAGGATACTGGGAGCTGTAAAATCTCGTGATTTTCAAAAAGAATATGCAGATGGTGGAAGAAAAGGAATAGTCTGAGATGATAGTGAGAGTTTCTATATTTAAAATGTATATACATATTTCACTAATTGAAAGAAGTATGACCAATAATTGTCTTGTTTAACATTTTTAGCATTATATGAAATTCTTAGTTACATAAAATAATGGGTTTTATTATGATATTTTCTTATTTTCATATTACTTCTCCTCTGATTGGTTTGCACATGTCAGAATGGAAGGTTGTCAATACGGGAACATCCAGGAGTTCTCCAAACTAGAAATAGAAGACAGTTTGAGCTATAGATACTGGGGCTGTCCTCACAGACAAACGCGAAAACAAAGAACAGAAGACAAAGCTACATTTGGTGGACTAAGAAATCCCAGGTAAAGACAAAAGGGGGGTGGGGAAGCCACAGAGGAATGAAAGCAGAATTGTTTAAATGCAACCAATAGTAAATTCTTAGTCATGCCAAGAGAAAACAGGATTTTAAAAAGGCAGATAAAATAAAATGACCAGAAATGTTGAAAACTAGCAGGGGATCAAATGATATCTACCTGAGAACCACCACCACTCATTCTTCTCTCTAAAAACATGGCTTCTCCTCATATAGGAACCTGAGGTCAGGACAGGTCTCCTCTATTCTCATGATGTTTCACATATGCTAGGCACTAGCTATTCTTACACTGATCTCAGTTAGACTCAACTGAGCAGTTTCAATCACCACAGTCTGTCTTCATAAACAATGGCATCTCTAATCAAAGCCCAATTTTTAGGGGGAAAAAAAAAGAGTATGTTTAAGGCTGGAGTGAAGGCTCTGGAGTAAAGACCTTTTGAAGAGGTGCTTTTGAAGACGACCTGAGTTTGATTCCCAGCACCTCCATGGCGGTTCCAGGGGATCCTAGTGCCCTATTCTGACCCTCTCTGGGTAGTAGGCATGTAACATTCAGAGACATAAATTAAAATAAATATAAAAAGAGACTATGTCCTGTTTGCTACATCACCTATAAATGAGAATAAATGAATACTGACAGAAATACCTGAAAAGATATAGATTCACAGCAGAGATGAGCACCCCCAAAAAGAATATTGATGGTATGAGAGGTGGGGGGGCAGGTGGTAGGTGGTGTGTAAGAAAAACCCTAGAGAAAGATGATGATGATAACAAAACTAAATTAATAAGACACAATTTATTTTCTTATCATTTCAAATTGACAAACCAAATGATATACTTGTTTGCTCCTTCAAGCATACTTGAAAGATGTAAACCAAAAGCAAAAAATAAAGAGATGTTGTTAATGCCCTAGTCATTGTCAGCTGAACAACTAATACATCACGATCACTTGGTGTCTACTTCAAGGGAAAGAGGTGTTTGTATGTGACCAGAATCATTTATCAGTATTCGTAAGACAGTGATATCAAGAGATAAAGCAGATGTTATCTAGGTTAGGTAACAATCACTCTATTCAAGATATGCTACAGAACCTCTTGGACAATAGGACAAGGGTCAAAAGGTCAAGTCAGTTATCAAGAAGATTTAAAACTCTAGTAGTTCCAAGGAAAGATGTTCATAAGATGCCAAGTGGCAAAAGGCAGCCTGTGGCAAGGACTCCATGCAGTTAGTAGGACCTGTTCAGTCAGTTAAATTGCTAAGATGTAAAGAGACAAACAATCTGGAATGAGGGTGTGGAGACTTCTAAGCAACAGCCATCAGACTTGAAAGCAGTCTTAGCTCAAGGCTCACTCTGCTTATTACATTGTAGTTCATATAATCTGGGGTTATTTGAGTTTGGGGTGATGGTATCACGGAGAAGGAGCAGTTTGAGTTGGAGACTAAGGATCCTTAGGTGGTAAGGAAAGCAAGGTAGAAAAGAAATGAATTATGGTACCAAATGGTACTCAGCTAATTTGATGTTCTCTGCGTACGTATGGCAATCCTGAGGCCTAAATCGGGGAGGTTCTGCTACCGAGTCAAATAGTCCAGACTGTGTGGCAAACTAATTATAAACATTTTAGGTTGAGAATATTTTAGGATCTGAGAATACAAACAAAGTAGGCACATAATGAAAAGGCTCTAATATGTAATTCATGGACCTAAGACTGCTTTCTTTCTTTCTTTGTGATAAATTGAATGTTGTATTAAGTGGGATGAAAGGATCTGAAGTTAGATGTATAGTAACTAAGAAGTACCTTATATATACAATCCACAATAAATGACAATCTCGGCCCTCTGGGTTGGAGAAATGGCTCAGCAGTTAAGAGCACCAACTGTATTTCTAGAAGACTCCAGTTCTATTCCCCTTACCAAATGGCAGCTCACAACAGTCTGTAACTCCAGTCCTAGGGGATTCCAAGACCTCTTCTGGTCTTTGTGGGAACTACAATGCATGCTGTACATATGAAGGCAAAACACACATAAACATACAAATAAAATTTCACACAAGATGAAACAAAACTCATCCGCAGTCCTAGTAGGAATTACACTTTCTAAAGACACAGCATAACACCACAGTGACGATAAGGTATGTCAGCAATGGGCAAGCAATGGAATTGCTCCTTCTAGCTGTATCACTGAGGATGAAAGTTAAGTTTTATAATCCATTCATCGTGTCTGTGTCCACTTCCTTTCTTTGTGCTGCGGTTTTATTTAGCAAGAGATCACAAAGATCTTGGGCATGTCACATTCAGGAGCATATAGGCAGCATAAATTGGACTTGAGTTTTTTTTTTTTAATAGCAAAATTAAGACAAAAATTTGGGTGGGTAAGGAAAGGGGGTGTCAAATCTGGGAAGAGCTAGAAGTAAATATGGTTAAAATAGATTGAATGAAAATCTCAAAGAACTAACAAGAATCCTTTCATGGTAAGTAATTTATCTTTACATATCCTAACAACTGCTAGAGAACACTTTCTGGTACTCTCAGGAAGAAATATCTATTGCTCTTATGAGAACTTACTAGCCCATGTTAAGGGTAATGTGATAGCTGGATAGCATTTAGCCACTATGCAGTTGCAAGCACATATTAAACTCTATTTGTGACTTTTTTCCATATGATGCCCCACCACCACTTAGCTGTTAGCCCTTACCTCACCATTTTAGCAGCATGGTAGAGAGAGACTGTGTGGAACTGGAGCCATTTGCAAGCTGATTTCATCTGCCATAATACATGTCCCACTCCCAACACCAGTCATAGAATCCATGGATTGTTTTTCTGACTCATTTCACCAAATCCCTCAGGTCAGTGCTGAGAAAACAGTCAAGCCTACAGAAGGGGCAAGCACAGCTGTTTGACATTTCTCTGGCTAAAATATAGTTTGATCTTCACAGGGTTAGTGGGAGGGAAGGCCCCAAATTCAGGACAGGCAAGGACCAACTTCAGCAGTCAGTAGATTAGGCATGGGAAGGCTATGCAAGCCTCCTGCGGAGTTGAGAGATCCGTTCCTGGAAGGAGGTGTGCCTTTGACCAGGCAAAGTGTCAGGCAAGGCCCACAGTGTCCTCAGGCCTACTGGCTGTGTTCTCACCTAGCCCTTGCATCTAGGCCAGGGCAGGTTTCTGTCCTAGTCTTGGCCTAAACCAGCAGCCTTTACCTAATAACTTCCCTCACAGAACATGGTATCTTGAGTGAACATCCTAATGTCCTTTTTGGCTCAGTCTTCTTTTCCAATGGCTTTCTCTTGCTTCCTCAGCTAGGACTGAAAACTCCACTGTGCCTGTCCTGCCCTTCTTCATAGAACCTGAGATGAGATGGAGAAACAGGGGTCATATCTTTGGACAAGGACAACCCTCAGTGGACTGAATCTTGTCTTGTTTTACCTAACTCACAGACACCCTCCCAAAGTGAGACAAAATTATCTTCCTCCCTGTTGCTTCCTCCTAACATTGACAAATCCAAATGGCGCTGGGACTAGACCTTGCAATGGACGTGTACAAATGCTTTCCCTAGGTAGGCTGCAGAACTGTGGGGGAACGAATGGAGCAAGACTGCTGACAGCTCTAAGGGAAACTCTGCATTTTCATATCAACGGTTAATCTACTGTGTCACATCTCTTAGGAAACTAAAAGAAATGCAGCAACTGCTCTGACATTAAAGTTGTGTTACAAAAACGATTTTGTAGGGCAAATAACTATCTTCTACTGGCTATTTTATGCCTTATTGAACAACCAGCAGTTTATGAAAACAACGTTTCCTAAATACAGTTGCAGGTTTCCAAGTGGAGACTGGTTGGATTTGCAGTGCAGAGAATCAAATAATCAGATTCTTCATTCTCCCCAGAGCCCTTGCTACATTTGTGCAGCCGAGGCCTCAACCTTCCATCTGAGGCTGTCTCCCTGAGATCTAAAGGGGTCAGAGGAAAGGACTAGAGCTTTTGCAGACTGGCATAAGTAATGAGACCCTGGATACAGTGGAGACACAATCCGAACATCAGCCTGACTGGATTGCAATGATGTAAGTAACTGATTCTCCTACAGACGAAGTCTTTTACCATTGGAGTCAAGTTAACTCAAGATTACCACCTGGAAAAAGCAGACAAATGCACTTGGCCATGCAGGATTGTGAGAAACAAGAATGTCTTATTGGAACTTTATAAGTATAAACTAATAGATTCTTGAAGGTTTATTATCATTATAAGATAATGTCTGAAGAAGTAGTTCTCAGAGGTAGTGAATTCCTTAAACAGTATTTAAGAAAAGGGTTGTCTGAGCACATGTGCCAGGGAGATAGTGAAAAGATTTTCATGGCTTTGATGCAGTCCACACTAGAGGTACTTGGGACTCCAGAATATAAGTTTTTCATATTTCCATTGGTGGCAACCAGCCATGTAAGTTTCTCTAGCATCCTTGTAGCCCACTTTTAAAATTTCTACCATTTTTTTCTGACTATAAAATTAAAACTGCAGTTATAGATGGGATGACCCTTGGTCCCAACCCTAGCACTGCAAAAATTATCTTAAAATATAAAATTATTGCATACTTATTATAGAAAAAAGGAAAATGTAGAAAAGAAGGAAATATTAAAATTACCAAGAATCCTCCATTTTAGAGATGATGGCTATTTACATAATGTATCAATTCAGTCATTTTCTATGTATTTTACTCCTCTTTTAAAAAGACTGAGATATGGTCAGGTTTTTTTCCCAGGAGTTTTCAAACACACACAGAGGAGGGAGGGGCGGGGACACAGACAGACAGACACTAATCCTTTCTCTAGAATTTTAAATCCTTAAGTACTCCCTAAGAACATGATTCTGGATAAATACCTAAGCAATAACCTAATCTATAATTATACTTTAACTTAGGTTGCACAATTGAAAATTTTCCAAATTTGTGCTTTGATTCTATTGTTAAGGGATGCTTCAGGTCTGTGTACAGCAGTGTCTGTATCTAAGAGCTTTTCTAAGCTATAATGTATGTTAGCAAAGCTGCAGGGTCAAGGAACATACATATTTTTACCTTTCTTCATCACATTATTGAATATTCTCTTGAAAAAGGCTGAATAATTTGTGGCTTTTGCTAATAGTGTATGAAAGTATGCACTTAACTAACAATTCTTCAGCCCTGGGAATTTTTACTCTAACATTTCTAATGTACTTTCATGTGTAAAAATATTTTCCATTGTTAAATTTAACTTACAGTTCATTAATTATTAGTAAAGTTCATGTTTTTACCTGTTTGTACCTAATGTGTAGTGAACTGCTCTTTTGCATTAGCCTCTTTTAGGACGTACAATGCAGCTGTAATCAGTCTGGAACTATCTTACCCAAGGAGAGCAGTTGCTCTGAAAGAAGTCACCCCATCTGACCTTTCTAGCACCTTTTCCCCAGAAAACCACAGAGAGATGAAGGAGAAGAGAACCAGACTGGGGACTGAAATCCTGCATTGTTTTCTATTTCCCTGTTTTACTTCTGCTCTGCTCCTAATGACTAGCAAGCCAAGAAAAGACTAGTCCCCAAGACAGAAGTGGAGAATGGATGGGGCTTGGCCTTTAGAAAGGGGACAAGCAACTTTTTTTTTTTTTTGCTTTTTCTGGAAGCCATGCAATTCCCCATATGCACCACTGGATGGCAATCCTCCATTGGTTAGGCAAAAGCCTGTAACACTTCTAACAAGGCTAGGGAAACTGAGGAAGCAGTTGCAGAAATTGATACGCAGGCACAGAAAGGCAGTGAACAGCTAAATACAGGTAGCCTTTCAACTCTAGTTGGGACTTGGATCACTAATATGCAAAACAAGGAAAAGATTATACATTATAGGCAATGATACATTATGGGAACTGGCTGATGGGGATCAGAGATTGAGGAATATGTTTCTCCCAGCTCCTTCTTTCCGTCTGTTCCATTATGAGTATACTTTGATTTACTTCTTTGTGCTTGAGAAAACACGATTACTTTGGGTGTATAATTATCAGCCAGTTCTGTAAGCTTCGCAGCCACCATGGAGTATGAGGTAGATTGGAGGGGCAGCTGCTGTACTGTAAGGAGTCTGAATTGCCTAAGCTTGGACACCTGTGATGGCAAAGCTGTTTGAGAAAGCAGGGACCAAGTTCCTAGGAGCAGAGAATCAATAGCAAATTCTCATGCTGTGTAAGGCTTGTTCTAATCTCAGTGCAAGCCTGGTATAGAAGAAACAGCACAAATTTGATGGTATTTAGCTTGGGGTTCATTTCGGCTTGGATGTTTATAGGTGTGCAATCTTGGAAAAGCTACCTCACCTCTCTAAGCTGTGATGACTTCCCTGTGCAATGGAGGATGACAGTATCTACCTTATGACATGCAAGAAATATTATTACTAAGGGCTGAGGAGATGGCTCAGTTCGTAAACTGCCTGCCATGTCAGTATCAGACCTGAGGTTTTCGAAACACAGTACCCACATCTGAGGGCTCTAAGACAGGCACTCTGGCAAGCCTGTCTAGCCAAATGAGGTGAGCTCTGAGAAAACCCATCATAAAAGTAAGTAGAAAGTATTTGAGGAAAACAACAACCTCAACCTCTGCCAGTCACACACGTACAGATGAGCTCACACACATATAGGTACAACCGCTACACACATTCAGTTAGTAAAATGAACCTTTAAAAACAACAAAAATGACACGTTAGTTCATTTATTCAGCAGACTCTCTTGATGTTCTTAGAACAGATAAAGCTCAAATCAGAAAGTGAGACAAGGAGCTAGGCAATGGTTCGCACAAGTCAAAGTGCTATAGGAAAAACAACAACAGCAGCAGCAGCAGCAGCAGAAACAACAAAAACCAGCTTCCAGATTCCAGGGCCATGAAGGAAGATGCTACCAGTGTAGCCAATCTTCTATGCATGCTACCATACAATGGGTCCTTTACAGAACTCATTACATAAAGGCCGAATAAGGATTATCCCAAATATGGGAGAACCATTAGCATTTCCTCAACAACAGGGGGCACATATGGGTTTGATTTGTTCTACTCATTCAAAACTTGACTCTTTTTATTTTATTTTCATGCATCAATTGAAGAAAAGAGCTATGTAGATAATTCATAAGTCATATATGCCTATCTCATCTTCCATGTCATGTATATATTTTTGAAGGCTGGGCCATTAATTTAAAACAGATACACCTGTCAAATCCCCCAATAATTCACAAGTTTAGCACTTTAAGGTAAATTGTATACAGCCCTGTCCGGGCACAACAATACCGTTAGCAAATGATACCAGAGGATGAGCAGTTATTGTTTGAGGGTCTGAGTTCAGCCTTCAGGGTAAAGCTAAGTGAAAAATCAGACACTTCCAATTTCACAAAGCTACAGAAAGAAACAAGGAAAGTAACCTCATGAAGAAGAGCATAGCAAGTCTCAAACCATGAAAATGAATAACAAGCACTCATTGCCTAAGGGCACACACAACCAATAGAATTAGAAAAGCATGAAACAAAGTCAGTAAGCAGCTGGAACCATTGGCCAAGCCAAACACAGCACGGTATTTGCTGTGGATGAAGGTCAAGGTGCAGACTGACGTTCTAGAATGTCAACTAGAGAACGGGTCTGGGAGACCAAGTTTAGCAGCAATCCATTACTATGCCCTTGGGCTCTGGTGAACACAGGGTGGGGACATTCATGGACAGGGAACCCAGTCTCAGCAACAAGGCAATGAATGTCTAGAGCTGGGTAGAAAAGGCAAAGTGCCAGGTCATGAGTACATTTTGTATCTCACGTTCTCAACTGGGCAAATGGCAAACCAAAACTACCTTGTCGAGAGGGAAGGAAACACACATTGTCCCATGACTGAAGAATGAGAGCAATATCTTAGTAATTATAATCATCTTAGTCATGACTAACAGATAACACTTATCTGACCGATTTTATGCATTGTGCTAAATACATCAACCAAGTCTTCAGCTATGACAATATGACAAAATAAGGACCTAGCATGATTTAAAGCTAACTTGCCCAAGCTACCTATCAAGGCCACCTGACACTCAATATCTTCATACAAATTGGGTTCCACTGCTCGGGCTAATTTCATCTCACTAATGGCTAAGCAGATACTTTACTATCAGTTGGTTTTCAGGCATCTTAAGTAACAGAGCTATGCTTTTCACCCTTGCAGAAGGACTCCACTAGCCTTCTCAGCTATACGAACTATCATTCCTTCAGTTATTGGCTAAGTTGTTTTCACTTCATTGGCCTGTTTGACTGCACAGAACTATAGCCAGGATGCCTTGGAGTTGTGAACAAAATGCCCACCCCTGAAAAGGTCTCTGGTAAATCCTAGAGTTCAAAAGCTCTAAAGTCAAAGATCTGTTTCCACAATGAATACCATTTGATTCAGAACAAGGGAATCAAAGTATGGAGGTCACTTTTCAAGACATACCATTCACAGACAGTTAAACAGTTTCTAGAAAACATCTCTGACCATGGTTTCTGGAATCATTCACTTAAAGTATATGTGATATTCTGTAACTGTAAGGAATAACACAGTGTGCTGAGCAATCAATGAAGTCAAAGAAAAACTCATTAGTGTCTGTTGGCTATGAAACACATGTCAGGAAGAGAGCTGCTTCATCCAGATACTTCATATCCACATTTGTTGTGGACTCAAGCTGAAATCCGATGGAAGCAGCTCTCCAAATGACCTCTCTCAGAATCTGCTGTGTTCCATCACAGACTTGGGAGAAATTGTAAGAGCTGTGTTCCAAAAGGACATTTATTGAACCTTGTACAGAACAAGGGTTGTGGAGTGCTTGCCTAGCATGCATGAGGCCTTGTGTTGAATTCCCCAGTGCTGTATACA
Source organism: Mastomys natalensis (assembly GCA_021653895.1). Lineage (NCBI taxonomy): Eukaryota > Metazoa > Chordata > Mammalia > Rodentia > Muridae > Mastomys > Mastomys natalensis. The sequence goes on from JAJTUV010002416.1 coordinate 95,665, forward strand.
CTAAAGCACGTATGATGTTGGCGCCTTTAATCTCTGTGCTCAGGAAGTAGAGACAGAAGGATAGAGAAATGAGTTTACAATCAGCCTGGACTACTAGATTGTTCAGCTGAAAGCCAGCCAGGGCGAAATGATAAACTATGAGAAAGTGGCATGATGACCACCTTCCCCTAGACCAACAGTTTGCATTACACATTAAAATCAAATTAATGAGTTTTTGATATTTAATCAAGAGCCATAAAATTTTGAAGAAATAGTTCTGAGGTAAGCTCAGAGTTCCAATATTAGTTTTCATTTTTCTAGCCAAACTTTTAGTTACATTTTCAATTTTTATGAATGGTTTCAAATTTGGATTAAATATTGAGCGTGATAGACATGGGTCAGTAAGAATTCAAAAGCATGCTATTTGTCTCCAGTGATTCATGAGTTTGAATAAATTCAGAATGCTTACATGTTTCAAATTTCAGATTTTCCTAAGATTTTTGAAATATCTGCATATACATAATGAGATATCCCTGGAATGGGACTCAAGACTAAATACAAAATTCATTTGCTTCATATATAACTAATGCACACAGACTGTACTTTTATACGATGTTTTAAGTAATGTTCTATGTTTTTACTGAAACTTGTCACATGGGGTGCTGTGTGGGGAGTTTCTACTTGTGGGATTTTATCACAGCTCAAAAGCTTTGTTTCAAAATATTTCAGATTTCAGATTTTTTTTTAAATTAAGGATGGAGTAGTTACCTTGTACATAGCCAAAAGAAGAAAGATACTATGCTCATTTATTTTTCTATAGTGATTGCATCTAAGCCAAAAATACTGCATGAAACAATTAGGGCAGGATCCTGAAGATACATACCTTCTAGAAATAGAAAGACCTTCCAATAGAAACACACAAAATTCATTCCAAGGCCAAAGAACTAGACCCAAGCCTGTTCTGAAATTCTGTTTGAATTCTGGGTGTAGCATATCCACTGCCATCTTAAAATTAGAAAAGCTATGATTGCTCAAATAAGACTCTCATGGGTTGAGGCCATCAAGATTCATCATGGAGAGGAGGGAGCTCTTGAAGTACTGCACATGCATGTAACCCCACCCTCCCAGCAGATGTGAAAGCAGTGAATGGGTGCTAAGGAAGGAAGACTTTTCCCCAGGAGTGTAGCCACTGTGAAGATGTCCCTGATGCTATAAGTAACTCCCTACCCAAGTTCTAAGCAACTCCAGCTAACCTCAGGGGCTTGCCAAGATACATTTCGGTGTGCTTGTTTCTTTGATCTACCCTTGGTGTCCTAAGTGAGGTGAGCACGTTTGTTTTCATGCCCCACCCCAAGAAAAGTTAATGTAACAGTACCACCTTTGGATAAGAAAGAAGATATTCTCACCAGAAACTCTAGCTTCGTAATCTCCATGCTCTTCTACACCTGCCTTGGAAAATGTCTCTTTCCTGTAGTGCTCAAGTGAAGTAGAACAGAATTTAAAGTCCAGCCTTTTAGTACAACATAGCATCCATCAAGTGACATTCACTCTGCTTCCTAAAGTCTCTCATCACTGACATTGACAGAAACAAACTGTAGGACTAAGCTGGCACACACAAGGCAAACACCACAAAGAGTCCGTTCAGGATTTGGGTCAGCAGTGGCAGGAAGTATCATGTCTAGAAAGAGAAATGAAAATTCAGCTTGCATGCCCATTGCTTTACTTGGAATACTTGCCTTTTTTTGAGTTGCTGGGCAAATAAGCATCAAACTTTGTTAGAATGGGAACATAGGTCCTCCATAACTCAAAAATATTCATTGTCTTTACTTTGGCCTAGATTTTGTCTATGCTCTAGAGAGATAGCTGCTGTTTCCAAGGAACTTGCATCCCAGAAAGGGAGACAGATGCATAAATAATGGTAGACGGTCATTTAAGGGTTAAACCAGGACAGACTTGTACAACTCATGTATGGAAATGAGGGAATGTTTCCTGGAGGAGGCAATAGATTACACCATGCCTGACTCTGATTTAAGGATCGTACCTCTTTTCAAGGGGAAGTTTTGGTCTTATAATGTGGATTTGTCTACCTGAATCTCTTCTGAAACTTCGTGACTTCATTGAGTCTCTAACAAGACATATGACACAGACTGCAAGCTTACTGGTTGGAAATGTGAACAGAGAGAGAGAAAGCAGTTCAAGTGAGAGAGAGGAGCAGCAAGGGGGCCCATATCTCTTTTCTGCACCTTGTAGCAGCCTCAGCAAACATGACACTCATTTCCAGAATTATCTCCTGCTTCAACAGGGAAAGGGACAGGAAGAGAGGCCACAACCTATGACTGGTAAAAAAGACAAAGAAAGAAACCCAAATATGAAGCCTAGCTTTGCTTCCAAGGGTAGTGTCATGACCATGAACAAATTTACAGAGAGGAACTCTGTGAGCCTCTGTTTCCCAATTTGAACAAGTTGGACTCGGTGTTCTTTCTCTATGGCCCCTCCTAACTCCAGGCTCTCAGATCTTTTTGCTTGCCTGAGGTGAGACAGGCATGGGGCAGAAAGTAGACTGGAGCTGCTGAACAGCTTGGCCTGTCATCCCTTTGTAGCTGGTGGCACTGGAGGCTTCACACTCTGCAGACTACAGGTTGACATTCCCCTGTTCGCTATGGGAAGGAAGCAGCAGGGTTGTAATGTTTGAAAGATAAAAGCATGTGAAAGGCACACAGTTAGTGACAAAAGTCTTACATTACTTTCTTTGAATTTTGAGGGGACCAAAAAAGAAAAAAAAAAAAAAAGCCTTTTTTTTTTTTCCTTCAAAATAAAGCAGCTGCATGGGCCATTCAACATGTCCGTGAATCAGAGATCAAATATTTTCTTTCTTCCTCAACATAACTCTCTGTGTGGGAAAAAAGAATTTCGTATCAATAACAGCATTAGAGGGGACCTACCCTTCAAACACAGCTAAGCTGTAATTCCAGCCTGCCAATCAGGACACAGGCAACCCCAAACCCCATAGCCATTACTGTCTACCTCTTTTCTTTTGAAGGACCCTTTGATTTCTTTCTTTCTTTTCATTTCTTTGCCTTTGAGAGCCAACCCTGAACATGTTGGTGACACTCGGGAGTTCATTAGGAGTTTCCCTCTTGTTAAGCCTCGCTCAGCAAAGACCACTGGTAATGGGACCAAAATAAATCTCAGATTTAACTCCTCTCTCCCACAAAGCTGCTGTCCTTGGCTGCTGCCAGGGTTGCCACCATTTAAGGGAAGGTGGCCTCATACCAACCCCTGACACTAAAGGAGCAAACAATCTACAACTGCACACAACACTTTATCTAGAAATGCTGACCAGGATGTGGTTCAGTCTTAATGACTGGACCGAAGTTGGAAGGAACCCTTCTATAACAGCATATTCTTTGTTGAATTAATTCCCTCCCACCTCCCAAACAAGGTTCCCCCAATACCTTGAATGCCTTTGCTCACAGTTTCCCTTGCTTAGAATAGCTTTTCCACCTGACTTAGCTCGAATATAGCCTCATCTGAACAGCCTTTCTTGGCCTTCTCCCCTCCCAAGTAGAAGTGATCCTTCCTTCCTTCCTTCCTTGGTTCATATGGCATGCTCTGTTCTTGCCGCTATTACAGCACTTGCTGCAATGCATCAGAGCCAGGGGACCTGTCCAGAAACCGAGGAGGAGGAAGACGGGTAAGTTTCTTTAACACAGGGACTGGGACTAATATTGAAATCCTTAGAAACTTCAGCCAAATGATGAGTAAACGAAGCCCTCAGCACTGGAGTTGTAAAGCAATCCTCTCTAGTCATAAAATCCTGACAGAAAATAAAATGTGTCTGTGCCATACACACACGCTGGTTTCAGGGTATAGCAAAGTATCTAGTGTAGCTAAACCAGACTGGTATAGAAATTCCCTTAGCTAAACTCACCACATGGATTTCAATCAAGATCGACCACCAGTTGGTTAAGGTAAACTAACTTGATGTATCTGTGCTAGGCAAACTATGCTAGCTGGATGGTCAGCACCCTTGGACTTTGGGTCTCATGCTTATAGGAACTATTATAGTGAGTTAGGGGCAGGGGTCAAGAGCAACATTGCCTGATTTATTTGAATCAGTCAGTTCACTTGTATCAAAGCATGGCACCAAATATCTATAGTCACTACAGCCTGCTAGGGGGAATGTCACTAGTTACAGCCGCTTGGCTGGAAAGAAAATATTCTCAGGAACAAAGCCTGATTCTAGCAGGAGCAGCTGACAAACAGTTCAAGAAAACTGGCAGCGTTGAGAGGAAGCTATATACCAATAGGAAAAGGGGTTTGCAAAGAGCTAATGACATTTCAACATGTGGCTTTGAACATGAGCTAGGCTCATTTGGGATACTGGTCAGTGTGTTTCAGCAAATTAACAAGGATGGAGGAGGTTTAAGAGGACACACACACACACACACAGAGAGAGAGAGAGAGAGAGAGAGAGAGAGAGAGAGAGAGAGAGAGAAGAGAGGAATTCAATCTTAAAGTTTCCTGTGGAACACTGGGAGTCAGAAGTCTCTTCCTAGCAAGAGTCCCACAGCCTTATCTCCAAACTGGATGGGGTCCAGTTGGGACATATGTTTCTGTAATATCATGCTCCAGTTCCAGGGTCTGGAACAGGACCATGAACCCGGTAGGTGCTCGATAAATGTTGATTGACTTGAATTTCTGGAAGGAGTATTTGGGGTTTTATTTAGAAGCAGAAGATGCCAATCAAGAAAAAAATAAAAGAGCCAAGGAAACCCCCGGAACCACTTTGCCTGGACAGTATCACTCCAGCAGGAAGTAGGCTAAGTGAGCAAGTCAAGTAAAAGCCACGGTCTATTTTTAAAACTATAACACTATGTGGCCTACACGGTAGTGCTGCTCACTTTGTTTTTACTGCAGACATCTGTTAAGGGTTTCTTTGGTTCAGGATTTTATAGCGGTGCTATGATAGACCAGAAGTATGGGAACTGGGTAGAATAATATGGATGGATGAATGTACCACCCCCTAAATAAGCATAGTATTGTCTATAGAAGCAAAGCACTATAGAAATGTCATGAGTTCTCAAGTATCTAGGGAAATTCCCTGCCCTCAAATCCCTATCCTCAACCTGCAGCTGGGAACTAAATTTAAAGCATCAGCATATCAAGCCTTTGGTTGCTTAATATCTGTCTCTTCAATGTGGAATTCAGCAGAGGCAAAGAATATGAGAAGCAAAGACCAGTTTGCAAGGTCTTTTGTTAGTCAGCCCTTTGAAACAGTAAACATCAAGCAGTTTGGGCAAGGGATGGTGGATTGACCACAGGATGAGCTCCTTAGCTCTAATCCAAAAGAAGAAAAGAGATAATTTGTAGAAACATGTAGAGCAAGCTGGATGCAAATTTTACAGGTTAAGAATTCGGTATGAAATTGTTCTTCACGGTTTTTGTAATCTACAGACTAGTCACTCACAGCTCAGGCTAACCTCTGGCTACACAAAGAAAGATCTGGGTAGAGGACAGCTGCAATTCTGCATCTACCTCCACCCCCATAGAACCTTTAGGAGCACTGTGTTCCCTAAGCAGGGAAGCCTTGTTTCCTGTGGCAACAGCTGCTTCTAGCCTCCTCTCTATCCCCCAGTTTTCAATAACGTCATCTGGTCCTCAGCTGCACAATATCAAAAACAAAAACAACAACAACAAAAAAGAAAGAAAGAACTCTATCAGGGTATTCTCAGAAGTGCACCTGGAAAGGCAAGTGCATGCTGCTGCCCTTGGCTTTCAAGGTCCTGAGTACAAAGCCTAGAGGGAACTCATCATACATTCCAACTCAAAGAATATTAACTGCACCCTCAAATAGATGGGGAAAAGATGGTCAAGCTTCCAGAGCCCTCTTCTCTGAAAACCTCTTATTAAGAGCCCCCTTCTTTCCTGTAAGCCTGAAAAGAGAAAGATAAGAAATGTTTGTCATATGGGCATCACTTGGAAAAACATTATACTCTATGTGGTTTCTTCAAGGACTCTCCGAAGGAGGGCTTTGCTTCCTGAACCAATTGTCATGTGTTATGTAGGAAAGCTAGTGGGTCCCAGGCAGTCAGCATCTTCAGTGTCATTCTGGAGACAATTTCTAATGGAAGTTTCCTATCCTGACCCAAGCTGTAGTCCTCCAGTGATGAAGACTGCCATCTAGTAGGCATCTATTCTGTAGGCTGAGCTCACTAGTTCCTTTAATCTCAGAGCAACTGTTTTGGTGTCCCCATTTTACAGATCAAGAAATGCAGGTTCTGTGATGGCTAAGTGTCTCACTGTTGCCCAGGTCTCACTGTTACACAACTCAGGGGCCCAAGTCAAAAGGATGGGATACAAACCTTCATTTGTTGATAGCCAGAGATAATGAAACCGGATGGTGTCACTGGCATTCACTTTCTAGCATTTCTTTTAGCAGGAGACAGACACCAGACCCACACACTTACTCCAATGGGACTCAGTCATCCTTTCTTTGAAGAATTTTCTTACAGAGATGCTCATCAGAGAGCAAACAGTACAGGTACTTTCTGCTATTTACTGTCAGCATCGACTATTTCCAAATCTCAACTCTCTTCCAAATAAATCTTTGTGCCAAAGACAAGTCTCCTCAGTATTGTTCTTTCATTGATGCAGTTTCATCTGAGGGACTAAAGTCAAAGCAAAGTGTCTACCCAGATTTCTCCTATGGGCAGGCAGCCTAGCTTTTCTGTACCAATGAACAGTGTGGAGGTGGAGGGAAGGGTGAAGGAGAGGTCTACACCTACAACCTCAAGGTTTAAATAGATGCTTGTCCTGTCTTGTTAGTATTGGTGTGAGTGGCAGCAGGAGAGAAACAAGAAGGACAAAACCTACTTTGAGCTCCAAGCTTCTAAAAGCAGGCCCAGGTAGCAAGGGCTGATGGTGGTACAATGCAGTTTACTGTAAGGAGGAGATTGGTTGTATGCTAACCCTTCCAACCTTCCTTCCCTCCTTCCCTTCCTCTCTTCATCCATCCCATCCTTATTTCTTTCCTTCCTTAAGTCTCAGCAGTCTCTTCTATAATATACCAAATGCTGAAATTATAGGTCTCAGCCATCATGCCTGACTTTCTTCATATGCAAACACAAAGAACACTGGCCATATAAAGTGTGTGCATAGTTCTGTCTCAGTGCTAGGGATTTGTTTTGCATTTAGAGCTGGGCGGTTATTACCATGGTTATGCAAATCAAGGGAGCATGAAAACATTCACCCAAATAATGTTTTTAAAATATTTTATATTTTATGATAGCTTTAGCTTCAGAGGGAAAACAAATGGGAAGGAAGAACAGAAAGCTCCATATACTCCACCTCGGGCTTTCTTACGTCTTGTTATGTTACAATAGGATTTCACAACGCAGCCCAGGCTGCTCTTGGGTCCAGTGCTAAGATTTCAGATGGGTGTCATCAAGCTAAGAAAAGCAATTTCTTTTTAGTGCAGTGAATGTAACTCAGGGCCCTTACTCAGGCTCAGGAAGCACTGTGCTACTCAGCTGCATTTCTAGCCTTTACTCTCCTTCATTATTAACATCTTAGCTTTGTAAGTACCTTTGCTATGAGTTGTGAGGTATTAGGGGTATGTTATTATTACCTATAGTCTACATTTAATTCCGATTTTCTCAGGTTTTACTTGTTTTGTCCATTTAGATGTCACACATCCTTAGGCTCTGCTTGGCTCAGGCTTTTCAGTGTTTTGCTTTGTTTATTTATGACCCTGACGATCGAAGAGTATAGTTTTAGACTACTCCTCTGATGGAAATGTTCTGAACTTTGTCCCATTAACATGGTTTATGGCTGATGATATTGGCTTTGAGTACCTGGCTGAGGTACCACTTGGCAGCATTCACCACTGGAAGGTTCTACCTCTTTCTTTTCCATATACTATACTCATGGGAAAGTCAGTAACCACAGGCTACAGGTAAGCAGTAAAGAACTGTGCTCCACCTCTGTTAGAGCAAATATCTGCACAAACCACCCGGAATTGTTGTATACAGTCTTCCCTTAGCTCAATAGCTCACTGATTTATTTATTCATTTTACTTACGTTAATGTGGATTCTTGGCTGTGCTCTTTGCATGTTGGATAATTGGATTGTAGAATGGTAACATTTACTTGGTTTCTCTGATTCCTCCAGCTTTGGTCACTAGACACTGTCTCACTGGGCCCATGGGGTGCATCCTGTTGGTGCTTTTGCTTTTTGTGTTTATTTGTTTATTAGGACTTGCTAACTTTCTGGCACTGCAAGGAACTTGTACTATTTCTGGGCTCATCCTTAGAACCAATCATTTCTCCAAGGGGCTCCAGCTCTTTTTATTCAAGAATGGCAATAGAAACCAAGATCTGGATCCCAGGTGAATAAATAATGTCATAACATAATGCTAAAAATTAAATCAAAGCCTGGCCAGCAAGATGGCTAAGTGAGTGAAAACATTTGCTACAGAAGCCCAAATATCTGAGTTCAATTCCTAGATGGATTTTGTAGGAGAAATCTAGCTCTTGAAATCTGTCCTCTGACCTTCATATTCACACTGTGACCCAGGCCCATTCACTCAAACTCATCACATGAACTAATAATAATAACAATAATAATATTTAATAAATAAATACTATAAACCATGGCCCACAGTTGGCTGGCTGGTTTTGTAAATTTTAACTGGCACTAGGTACGGGTGGTTATTCAAGTGGAGCAAGGGTACAGATAAGTGAAGATCTGGACCTTCTATTTATTTAAAGGTGGACACTTCCTTGGTTATCAGTTTTTCTGCATTTATTTTGAATCTTTATATTACAATACTATTTCTATTTGTTGCTGATATTTTTGGCCTCCATTTTAGTCTGAGCTTTGTTATGATGTAATCTGACTTCAGGTCAGTGACCCAAATGACTGTGCTTGATGAGCAAAGGTACACCTTAAAGGTAACGTCTTACTGAACACCAGAACCTCATGGTGGGTGGTAAATTAAAGCTATACTCACACAGGTACCAGCCCAACCTTATGAAATAAAACCATACTTTTTGAGAGAAGAGTGAAAGAACATGATATTCATGATTCTTGGCCCTTCCCTTCCCCCCATGAGTGTAAGTAGATAAGTAGGTAGGTAGACGGTAGAACAGAGGTCAACTTAATTTTTTGAGATCTCAAATACATCCATCATCACATAATTAAGGCTGGCTAGCCAATGAGCTCCATGAATGTTCCTATCTCTACCAGATTGCAAACATATCTCAGTATGTCGGGAATTTAACATTCTGGGGATCTGAGGATTCGAACACAGGGCCTCATGCTGTAAACAAGCATTCTACTAACTATGCCATCTCTCCAGTTCCAGGGAACATGGAATTTTAATTTTATTTTTAATTCTATATTTATTTTTTATGTGGATGTGTGTTTTGTCTACATGTATGCCTGGTGTCTGCAGAAGCCAGAAAATGATGTTGAGTCTCCTGGCACTATGGCTGTACGAGGTTGCCAAGTACCACGTAGATGTTTGGAATCTAATCTGGGTCCTCTACAAGAGCAATAAATGCTCTTAACTAATGAGTTATCTCAGCCCTAGAATATGGTTGACTGGTTTTTTGTTTGTTTGTTTGTTTTTTGAGACAGGATATCTTTGTGTAGCCCTGGCTATGTAGGCTGGCCTCAGACTCAGAGATCTGCCTGCTTCTGAGACCTGAGTGCTGGGACTAAAGGTTTGTGCCACCACTACCCTGATAGAACATGATATTTTAACAAGCAAGAGTCTGTGAAAATTATCCAGCTCTGGTATTTTGTAATCACTGGTGATCTTACTCAGGTCTTTACACGAGTTTCTGGTTTAATACAAACATGTTGTAAAGTGAACAGGTTTCCCTCCATGAACAATAATAGAATTTATTAAAACTTCAAAATACATTGAAAGAAAGGAAGGGGTAGGTATAATTTCACTTGTGCATGGAATCTGTTGTTGTTATTGTTGTGATTACTATTATCATTATTTATTTTGGGGAGAAATATCATTTCATGTAGTCCAGGTTGGCCTTCAACTCCATATATAGTCAAGGATGCCCTGGAACACTGGATCCTCCTTCCTCTACTTCCCAAGTACTGGGATTGCCAGTCTGCGTCACCATATTCAGTATATGGGGTACTGGGAGTTGAACCCAGGGTTTTCTGCATTCCAGGCAAGTATTCTTCCATCTACATCTTCAAGATGACCACTGGGACTTTAAAATGGCTCCATAACAGTGATTTTGAAGATATACATATTCCTGAAATTCCGTTTGAGGTACAGGGAAACTAGGGTCTGTGTGAGGACAGTGGTTCCTTATTTGAGATTTTCCAGTTGATTCCTGTGTCCTGTGTTTGCTTGCTTTCCTTCCTCTCTTCCTTCTCTTGTTCTCTTGCGTAGTCTTTTTCTTGGCTGCTCTATCATTCTAGCCTCTCGCAATTCTCTGTGATCTCTCTGGCAGTCTTTTCTCTAGGTTGTTTATCCTGTAGAGCTTACAAGTGATCCCGTACAGGTTTCTCCATCACTCTTGAACTCCTTTTTTTTTTTTTAACCTATAACACACCCTGGATGGCTGGGCTCTCTGACCTAATTGTGACATTACTTTCTTATTGTTTTGTTGGCCTTGCATCCTCCTCTCTGCTGCCTACTTCACCTGTCCCCTTGAACACACTGCTCCTATCCTATGTGTCTTTTAGAAAGTGAAGAGACAGTTCACTAAATACACTGAGCACAAAACACAGAGCAGAAGAACGAGGCCCACCCCATGAGAGGAAACAGAAAAAGGGTTTTTGTTTGCTTGGTTGGTTTTTGTTTTGTTCAACCACAACTGGGAAAATGCCATTAGGTAGATGATTGTCAAGAGTGAACTCGGAGAATACTTAATACTCTAGGGTTTTGGAGGTTTAAGAGGTACCATAAAGATATAGATGTGTAATCTAGCATTGTGTATTACACATAAAGCATGCAGCCTCATTAGAAGCAGTCAAATTTACCAAAGGGAAAACCACTTGACAAGGAGCGTCCCTGGGAAACCTTAACAGCTGGAACTATTTAGGACTAATTGTATAACTCACCCTTAGGAACAGCAAACTGAGGCTGTGGGAGGAGGACATTTTAACTCACCTCAAATATGTTATCAGCAAAGGAATTTCCCAAGAAGGAGAGGTCAGCATCTCAGAGAAGAGATAAGGGGAACTTCCAGAGAGATGCTGAAGCATTTTGAACACAAACCTCAAGCTTACAGTTACTGAATCAGATCCTTGATCGGGGCCACCAAGGCAGTTCTGCAATCTCATTAAATACCCCCAGAAGACTCCTCCATAGGCTAGTCTCTGTCAGAAGACAGAGTTGTAATACGGTCTGTGAAATCTGGACAGATATTGGGACATGGGTAGGGTTTAAGACTACAGAATAACTGTAAGTTATTCTAAAGAACAAACTAGGAAGGGGAGAGACATCTACCGGCTCTAGGGAAGGGCTATCTTTCACTTTCTCTCCTCCTATTCAGCTAAAGTTTTGGGAAGGGTGGCTTTGACATAAACATAGACAATGGGCCAAACTAAGACTCGAGCTGTAGAAACTGTCCCCTCTTTGTGAAATACTTGCCTTTTAAGAGACATTAAAGCAGACTATTTCAGGCTTATTTATAGGAGCCCATCTAACTACAGCAATAAAACCCAAAAAGATTCCACTTCCATCCACAATGCAGTTTGATTTTTAATAAATATTTTACTCCAGGAACAGAAAGGGCAAATTTAGGAGGAGCTACTAAATCTCCTATCCTTTGAATCGGAGGTAAAAATTCATTCTTCCTCAATTCAAACAAGCATGAGGAAAAAGAAAATACCCTTGAGCATGAAACATTTAGAAATTTCTATTTATTAAGCCTTCAAGAATACTTTTCAAATTAAATCTCATGGATGAAGTTAAGGCTATAACAGTCAAAAGATTGTCTGACAACTTCACTTAATGTGTTTTCAATCACAGATAATGACCACGAATTTAAGTCTCTTGGGGGAAGGAGGAAATTCACACATGCACAAATGATTGAGAAGCCCTACTTCATGATCATTCATTTTTAGTGTAACTTGCTCATATAACTTTATGAATAATCAGTTTATTCTGATCCTGTTATCAAAGTTGGGGGTCTCAGTCTGTGCCCTAAGCCATGTCAGTCCACTAGCCCGCAATAAACCAGTTCAAAGACTAAATTCGAAGTGGAAAACAGAATCTTCTTTCAATTTACCCCTTTACAATCCACACCCCCAGAATTCCAGAGACCACTGTTTCTCTGAGCTCAGGTCCAAGATCAAATACTTTAGAGCTACTCAGAGTTAGTTGCTTAAATGTTTCTTGTTGATACCAGCAGTTTTTCTGAGTTAGGGATGCAGAAATCTGAATCTGAAACGTATTTTAATTAATTTTAAGTTAACATATTGAGTCAGGTATTTTCATTGTGGCATTAGGAATCTGAATTTTAAAGAGGCAATTCCCTGGTCTCTAGGATGACTCTAATGGAGGTTAAAGTGTAACAGTTTCACCAACTGAAATCATCACCGTCTCTTAGGTATTTACTTCTAGATTATGAGAACGTCATTCACCATCAAAACAAGGTTTCCCAAGCATATTAGCCCCGCTTTACTTCCTTTTATGGCTTTAAAAGCTGCAGCAGGGTTTGGAGATATAACTGACTTGTAAAGAGTTTATCGAGAGCATGTATAGGACAGTAGGTTTGCTCCTCAGTGTGGACACACACACATAAACACTTATATCAAAGTTGCTCCAAAACCCACTTTTCTTTTTAAGACAAAATTATGCTTTGTAATATGATGGCATAGTGACCAAAGATATCAATACCCTAGCCAAAAATTTATTTATATATATGCACACACACACACACACACACACACACACACACACACACATATTCTACATCAACCAACGGTCAGTAAGCCAAGAAGCCTACTTAGTCCTTTAGCTTTCAAAGGCACCAGAAGCCTTTGTAGATAACCCCACTGTCCCACAGTGCAAACTGGCTAACACATAGTCTTCACAGCCATTTGCAAAAGCCCACAGTATTTTCACCACGAAATTGTCTGAACTGTTTTTCCTTCTCTCCCTTTCTTGAAGATACAGCCAACTGGAATTTGTCTCTTGTCTCTATGGTGGCTGACTTAGGAAGACTGCTCCTCCCACAGCCTGCTTATAAATTGTTTCACTGCAATGCAGTGGTCAACCAGGCTGTACCTGAGTGCTGATGAGTGGGGGCCTCACTGACTTGGGTGGTGTGAGTGGATCAGCAGCTGAAGAAACAGACAATCAGTTACTTCAAAGGGCCATGTTTCCCCAGAGGGTTATCTGGTGCCTCCCAAGACTGAAATTCCTCCCCTGGAATGTGTCAGGATAAAGAAGAACCGCAAAGAGACTGACCTGCTGACCTTTCCCCTAGCTTTCTCACCACTTGTTTACAGGACCATCTAGAAAAATCTATCCCTTCACTTACTCCAAGACACAGGTCCCTTTTCTTATCCTGTTAAAAGCAAGAAAAATTACGTAAAATAGAAAGAATAAATATCGAAGAGTCAGATTCTATAACAGCCAGAGTAAGACAGCCTTTGTAAAAATCTATTTCTTCTATTTGGAAATATATTACTGACTTTTAGGAAATGTTTACCACCTAGAATTTATCTCCCTTAATTCCTCAGGTTTACGGAATGTCAAGGTATCAGAAACAGATTTAAAAAGTAAATAATTTGTAGGTGGGGGATGATGAATGGTTGGTGGGTGGGTAGGTGGTCTCACTTTGGGGTAATTTTAAATATTTCAGAACTAAAGTGATGATAAGTCCACAATATTGTCAGTGAACTAAATTCCACTGATCAATTTTAAATGGTGAATTTTGTGAAATATGAAAATCAAATAGTTTGATGATGATAGAAAAGATTGTTCTGAATTCTAAACAGGGAAGAACCAATATGAAGGTTCAAAATTCTCCATAAAAGCTTCTAGGACTTTAGAAGGCAGAAAAGAAGAAAATCTAAAGAACCACTGAACGTGTCTCAGTGCATCTGACTACTGAAACAGTGGACCCCAAAGAAATGGCAATTCCCCCAGGAACCTAATGCTGTTAAAAGGCAAAACCCCTAGACAGAGAAGAAACTTGTTTCCTGAAAAGAGATGTCACAATTCTAACAACTTGTCAGTCACCTTAGAGGATGAAACTGAAGCCCAGACAAGGATGAGGACAGGTAAGCAGGACAACACCTTGACCAGGACTGCTTAGACCTCCATTTAAATATTAAGCTCACTTCAGGACCCCAAAGATAGATCAGGGGAATTTCATGAATCTTTTTCTCTGTCTTCCCAATGTGGCCATATTGAATAAATCTCCATTTTCTGCTTTCTATTTTTCAATTAGGTCCTTTAGTTAGTTTCTTGAGGGCAGGTGGCTGAACTTGGCTGGGAGCACAAGTGTGACCAAGTATTATGATTAAAGCTATATTTATTGTTCACTAGAGGCCAAATAGTAATATGAAGAATCATATTTCATTACACTGAATCTACACACTACACTCTTTGTGGACGACCCTGTTGATGTTTTGCTGAAGGAATTGAGGTTCAGAAGTTAACTGATATGAACAAAGTCACATAGCTAATGAATAAATACCTAGCTCCAACACATTCTGTTTGATTCCAAAAAGCAAGTTCTTGGGAGCATGCATGTATGAGAAATATATACATGCAGAAGGAAGAGATTTCTGTCAAAGCTAAGTAAACTGGAAAAAGTGGGCGTGGGTGGCATGGACAGGGGAAGGGAGCGCTAGTGGCACTAACACTAGCCACCAGAGCAATGGATTGTAGCAAATGAGGAAACAGAGTATATTAAGGAAGGTACAAGTCACTGTTCTAACTCCATCTTGCACCTCTCTGGCTCTTCATGTAGCTCCACGACCTTTCTTCCCATGTCACCTTAAATCTCAGGAGCCATAGGACTCACATAAACACGTTTGTGACACAGGCATGGAAGCCAATTCTAGAAGTGGACATGGACAGTGTCTGAACCTTGGAAGCTTGGGTCTGAAGCCCTGATATTTCTCAAGCCAGTCATCCTTTTACCTGTCTCTCCACTGTCTTGGAAAAGACAGACAATGAAGTCCCTATGTTGTTGTATGACAAAGGGAGGTTTTCTATACTTGGTCCATGGAAGGAGAGTTACTGTGTCTTCTGAATTGTGAGGATAGGATAAGGGTGGCACTAGGGAAGCACAATGGCTAGGGTTACTGCCTTTAGAGACTTTATACTCATGTGGAATGGGAAGAAGAACAGATATGATACAAACTTTATGTGATGATGTTGTCAAAGACAGACATGAAACCTTTGTTAAACCTCCACTGAGTATTTCCTCCTCTATGTATAGGTACATTTGGTGAGTCTTCTTCACCTTAATTACTTAATTTTCACAATGAAGGTAATTAGATGTACACCATGGAGATATTTATAGGGATTAAAAAGAATAGTCATGTCTTTTGCCTGGTGCAGTAGTTAGCACACGATGAACTCTCAAAGAATATTGGCTACTATTGACATAAAATAATAATTTGCCATCATTATTCAGCCCAATAGAGAAGCTTGTCTCTTGTGAAGAACACACACTACTCCACGTAGCAGATGGGTACTGAATCATCCATCACGTTTCACTTATTGTCTGGCTTGAATTCAAAGCCAAATTGAGTGCTCAAGTTCACTGATCGTTTTAATGCTAGTAGATTTTTGAGATCCTGGAGGACAGAAGCCATGTGTTTACTGGAAGCCCCACAGCCACACACATGGTGCTTATTAAATGCTTGAAATTACTCCCACTCCAAACTCTTGATAAAACTATTACTGCTCAAATCTTCTTCCTTTTGCATTTCTTCAGTAAGGTTTCAAGTGTTTTTGTCACTCTGTCACTTAACGATGGCTTCTATTTTGAGACCCATAAGCTTCTTTGCAGAAGTATATGAGGAATAAATAATGTTAATTATACTATGTGTCTCTATCATAACCTTACATGCGTCATCTATAGAGGAGAGTGATGTCCCCCCCCAATAAAAGAAAAAAAAAAGTGGTGGCGATGTTGCCAGGGATTCAGATGAAAGTTACCTTGAGAAAAGAAACATGAGTATAACAGAACACCCTCAAATGGGGACTGTCCATATGGTGCATCATGCCAGCTTTTCGTGACCCCTTACAAGAGGCAATTTTAAAAGAATACTTTCTCCTTTGCACCATGGTGCTAGCAACAGCACAGGAAACAAATCCACTCATTTCTTTCTACTCATAATGTTCTTTTTCTTTTTTGAAAGGATAAGACCTATTATGTGCCTGAAATAGCACATAATAGATAACTGAGTTTTAACTGAGTTGAACTCTTAACTCTGTCTTCTACTAACACGAAACCCAGAGAAGTTTCTTAACCTTCCTGAGCCTCATTTTTCCTTTGTGCAAAATAAAGACAATAATAATAAAATTGTCTCCGTTAAATTGTTATTAGAATTAAGTCAGAGTTACATGAAGTGCATGGAGCATATCAGAAGCTAAGTAAACCTTAGTTCTTATAACTACTTGGCTGTGGCCATGGTATAAGCTTGGTAACTGTACAGCCCAGAATAGTGAAACTAGTAAGCCTGGACTAGAAGCCAAGCCCTTAAGCCTTAAAGAGTACCCAAGGTAATAATAATAATAATAATAATAATAATAATAATAAAAGACCTAGTCATTCATTTGTAACACAGTGAGAACAGAGGATCTATCTCCAAAGAGCAAATTTTATGCATCAAATAATCTAATGTATATGAAAGTACTTTGTGAAATGCAAGAATCTAGTGCTTATAAGTAGTATTTTCATAAGGAATTCTAAGAAAGAGGAACTGTACATTCTATTTGACTCCTAGACATTTATTTATGTCTTATTTTTTTTTCTGGAGACTTCTTGTTATTGCACTGTTTTTTGGAGGTGTAACACACAGTAGAGACCTCAGGCACCACTCTCAAATCTCTCCAGGGCTCACCCTGGTTTCGTGATGGCCCTGTCACTTTCAAAGGTTCTTTCCGCCGAGCTATCAGTTTGAGCACCAACTTGCAACTCAGACACGTCTAATCTTGCACAGTTTGACCCTGTTAGGCCTATGACAGGGTCACTGAGGGCTTGGGGCTGCCAGTCACAGCTAATTGCTCAGCCTACAAAACATGGAAACTGTCTCTGTCACCCTCGATCCAGTTGGCAGATGAAGTGGTATGGAGAGTTGTCATCTATCACAGTCTAGAAGGCAACCTTTTATGATGGAGGTATAAACAATCAATACATTTTGGATTTCCATCAGGAAAAATAAGATTTCTCCAAACAGGTCTTAATCAGTATATGACCTGCCACACAGCATGGTCATGTAGAATGAGGAATGTGAGCTGTCACTTGAAATACAAAAATAAATTTAATGTAAAAAAGCATAGTCAGAATATATCCTGGCTCCCAAACTCTTTGAATTCTTTGTAAGACAACTTTGTTGCCTGGCTGACTGGGCTGCCATAATCTCAGCATCATGAAAGAATGGGTTTTACTTGAAAAGAATCTGTACAATTCTATTTCTTAGAGACTCTCTTGTGTTCAAGCTCACAGGGGACCTGAAAGTTCTTTCAACCTACTTTTCCCTTTTTATGAAAAGAATTTATCTGCCAAGAGTACAACTGACCTGTCCAAGATAACACAGCCCATTAGTGGAAGAGCTGGGGTTCGAATCCCCCACAGTACTAAGTTTGGAGTAGGGCATAATTAAGGAAACCAAGGAAAACAGCAATTAATGCACTTGAACATTTTGAGAAAAAGGGAAAGAAAGCAAACCAAGCAGAAGCAGCAAAAGAACGGGTACATGCTTCCTAGTGTCACAGATCCTTCAAATTCTCTTCAGCATCTCAGCAGTCTGGGAGTTCATGATGTGATAAGTGCATTTCTTCTCACAGGATTTGAATCCTTGTCTTATCAAGTGTAGATTTTGGCTACTCAAACTAAATAGAAACCCTTAAGCAGTCAAAAGAGCAGAAAATCCATCAAGCTCCTGTTTCATGTGCCCTAAAGGGAAAGTTCCTCCCTTATTTAATGTCTGTTGGATTCCCATACAGAAAGTCACCCTTAGGTCAACGGACTCTCCTCTGCCCACCATGTTAATGGACATTCGCTCACAAGAATGACTTTATTTCTTCCACTAAGAACAAAATATGCCATTTCAGAAGATGTTTTCCATCTGGTTCAATTTTTTTTCTAAATAATGGCGAACATTGATAGTTTAGCAGGAGTGATGTTCCACCCAATTCTGACTTTTCTGTAGATTTCCCCTCAATCGGACTACAGAAGGAGTGAAGCAGAGAAGCCCTAATTCCTCTCAGTTGTTAGGAGTCTTCCAGTGGAAGCCTCACACTTCTAGAACTTCAGCTCAACATAGCAAAAGTGGATTGGAAACCTACAGAGGCCCAAGAACTAATTAAGAGCTGTGGCTATGTGAAGCATCAGCAGAAGCGCAAGATGGCTGTAATATGCTAAGGGCTTGCCAACGTAAGGAGAGAGATATAAAATTCTTACCAAAATTTGGTGCCTTCTATACTAGGTGGAGGACAAGTGGATGAACTATAAAAGGAGCCATGATCCAAGTTAAGAAGATGTGAAACAATTCAAGAACAAGATGACACGAGTGTGAAGCTTTAAAGTATGATTCAGGTCATCTGGAGATGTGTGCATATTCATGCAGAGACTCTTCATTGAACACTGATGACCACTTAGTAACTACAAAAGGTAATTCAAGATTTAAAAGGAATGCTAGTCAACATTTCTTGATCACTAACTGTGAGTTCAACACTCTACTAAATGTGTCATATTTATTATAATGTGTAAGAATTATGATGTCATTATGCCGATGGAAATGATATTGTCAGTGCTCTTTCTAAGTTGAGGAAACCAAAGCACAAGAGCAGCCAGGTAGACAGTGGCAGAGGCCGGATTTTAAGCCAGGCAATTTGACTCAAAAATCCAAACAGTTTTCCAAGAGTACAAGCTGTATACTTTTGGAGTCAAAATGGTAGGACTCAGAATCTCTGTGCATGAGTGACCAAAACTCTGTTATAAACAAGGTCTCCAGATAAAACTAAATCAATTAAACCCAGAAAGAGAGCCACTGAAGTGCAGCATTTATTTGCACAAGAAGGCTGAAATAGTGGCACAGAGGGTTAAAAACACAGACCCAACCGTCACTCATATTGACATATAAATCTTTCATTTTTATTTCATTAAGTCATTTTGAATTTTGCCTTAGTGTAGTTGATGGCATATCAAAGACATGCAGTTCTATACAGTTAACTGTCTGAAATTTGAGGAGGGGTTAAAGAATGAGAAATGGTTCATAGACTCTATAGAAAGAAATGCAGATCAAATTGCAAAGGAGTATGCCTTCAGGAAGTGGAATCTTAGGTCCTTGGCAATATAATCCTGGCTCAGCCATTAAGGAAGATGTGTGACCCGAAGCAAAGCACTCAACTTTTCAAGAATTCACTTCTCTCTTGGAAAAAGATAATGCACAGTATATGTAGCTTAACACTCAGAGCACTGTGGCAATCAAATAGGGGTGACAGTATGTGCCAATGAACACTGCAGCAATAACATCTTACTTTTAGAAGGCAATCGTATGCGGATCGGTCTTCAGTAGGCTCAGGCTGAGGCTTGAGGCTTCCAATTTCTCAGAAGCTTTCATCTGCTATCATCAGAGTTGATTCGATCAGACTTTGAAAGACAGTGGTCTAGGCCTTTCTGTCATGAGTATATAGACCTTAAATGGTCTGTAAGAACTTGGTCATTATCCACAAAGATGGTAATACTTGCAGCCAAAGCTGACAGACAAAGAAATGAACAGTCAATGGTGAAGTTATTACTATGCATGCACTACCAAGTCAAGTATGATTTTAATATCAAGAAATTCAAGGCCAATGCTACTGAATGAAAGGAAGTCTTGCTTCCATACCTCAGGAAGCATCACTATTGAGCATGCTCCAGAGAGAGGGCAAAGTCTTTTTAATATGGGGGGAGGTCCTCTTCTAGTCTCTAAGTAAGCCTATGAAACAAATAATTCTTTTATTGTCAACTTTCCCAAGTGATACACACTTGGAACACAGCAGAGTAATGAGTAAATTGAGACCTATCCAACAGCTGCTGTACTGTGGATGTAACTCAGTTGTTAGAGTAATTGTTTGGCATGCACGAAACCTTGGTTTGATCCCCAGCACCACATAAACTAGGTATGGAAGTGTAAGCACATAACTTCACCATCCCAAAGTTCAAGGTCATTATTGGCTACACTGTCAATTCAAGAACCTAAGTTAAAGGAGATCCTGGATCCATAAAATGGTGAGTTCAGACCACTAGTGTCTAGATAGACAGTAAGGGGCAAAGTAAGGTGGCCTCTATCAAAGGGAGCTTCAAAGGAAGCATCACCTTAGTGACTTTAAGTGACTGAAGACTTATGTTCTTGAAGGTTATTGCTACCATAGTTGTCCTTGCTTCAGCTCTTCCCAATCGTCCTTGAACAAGTCCCTCTGGCAGGTATGGTAGTTTATTCTCCATATTTTATGTGATAGAATCATTTCTGCTCCACTTTAAGGAGTTGTCCTTACTTTACAATAAAGAACTGGAACCACAAAGGGATCAAGAAGCTTGCCCAAAGGACTGGAGAGAAGGCTTAGTATTTAAGAGCACTGGGAGCTCCTGAAGAAAATGTGAGTTCGATTCCCAGAGTCTCCATGGTGGCACACAGCTGTCTGTAACTTCTGTCCAAGGGATCTGATAATCTCTTCTGGCCTCTACAGATACAAGGCATTCATGTTGTGCACAGATATGCACACATGCAATGTTTATACAGGTAAATCTTTAAAGGTTGATATATCTTTAAAATAAAAAGAAGTTTGGCCATGATTCTATAGTTCATGAACAGGGAAACAGGGTTCAAATCCATGTTTAGGTGAATATAAAACCTTTGGGTTTTTTTGTTTGTTTTGTTTTCGTCTTCTCTTTACTTAGTACAGTCAGCTGATACTGCCCCCTGTTGGTCAGAAAGGCTTTTCTAATGACCCTCCAATGGGTTCTGTTGCCTCAGACCTCTCAGCGAGTAGATTCTTATTGGGTCTGGAGAAATGCTCTGGATAAAATGCTTACAACTATGAGGTACTGAATCAGAACCACAGTATCCACATAAAAACTGGATCTGGTGGCATGCTCTTTTATAAACATGGTGCTGTAGTGGCAGGGACTATGTAGATTCCTGTAGCTCCATGGCTAGCCATTAGATTCTAATTGGTAATTCTCAAGTCCCAATAAGAGGCTCTGTCTCAAAAGCGGAAGCAAAAACCCAATGTGGGAAGCTTCTGAGGAATGACAACTGGAATTGGCCTCTTCCATGCACAGATGTGCAAACACTTGCAAACATATGTGTACACAATCATACATGACTATGGATACACACATACTCCTAAACACACATGAGTGTACACATGTACATACATGTACATATACTTGACTTGGATTCAGAGATTATGATTTGTGCTCATCAAGAATTGAGAATGTATAAGACAAGTAAGTTCTATAGGGGACTCACTAGCCTTTGGTCTTCATGAACCCTTGGTGGAAATGAAAGATAATAAATAAGAACCATGAGCATTGAGGACATTTGGATGCCAAAAGACTAAGGGATGTAAACTCAGGCCTTTGTTCCTAATGCTGGGACTTTTCCCACTGGAGGACTCTATGGAGAAGAGGCTCAGCCCTTCATTTTCCTTTACACAACCTCACCTCTCTTTTTTTGCATCAGTTTGCCCATCATCAAGATAGATCTGCTTTTTTTGTGATAGAACATTCTTCTTTTTTTATAATAGAAAATTCTTAGTTTTCTTCCTCAGAAGAAATAGCTGTATACATAGATTCGAGACCCGGGCTTCTCCTACGGCTCCTTAACATTTTACTTTTCATCAAAAGTCCAGGCATAAGCAACATTCCCATTCGCTTCCTTCATACAGTGTGATTAAAAAGTTCTGAATAGCATCTGTATGAATCATCAGCCTTTGTGAAAGCTTTGATGTAATAACATCCACCCCCCCCTTGAATAATGTGCTGATACATTGATTAAATCAGTTCCAAAGGTTGAATCAGTGAGGGAAAATTGGCAGGCAGGAAGGTATTACCAGACACTAATTCTCCATCCTCGGGGTGAGCTGTATAAATGTGTAGCAATAGAATACCTTTGCAATCTTCAGAAAAGTCTGTGATGCTGAAATGAAACCCATCAGACAAAGAATACCTTTTTCTCAACCACAAATTACCCTGTGCATTATGAGCAACAGGTAAACAGATAACTTTTGATATCAGGAATACAATAATATTTTCCATTCAGCCATAGTTTTATTTCACAAGAGCCTGAAGCATTAGGACTTTAAAGAACAGTTAATTTGTCCTCATTCCTGTTAAACCTGGAGGCATTCGATGCATGGGCTCCAGGACCGGAGAAGTCAGCACATATCACTGAAATAGAGCAGTTTCTACCCCATAACAGGAAAGTGGCTGGGGTGTGGGGGGTGTTCATCAATTGCAGTTCACAGACAGCCATTGCAGCATTTCCAGCTTCTATCTTCTTTGGTTAGACACTTAGAGCTCTTCAGTGCCCTGTTTAATGTCAAACTACAAAAGTTGTTCTTTGAACATAGGGCAAGAGACAAATATCACCAAGTCCAATAAAGCTTGGACTTGGTTGTCAATTCCAGGCCAGTGATAGGCAGGCTCTCAAAATTTTACCAGGACAAAATGGACTTTAGGTATCCGTAACTGCATGTGTGGTACAACAAGCAGAGATGATGGAGACTGAATAGATGAAACATGGGATGGCTTTGTATATCTGATTTTTGTAAGTCTTTGTGGAATGGAACTTGAACAGGTAAACCTGTCTTTTGCAGTCCAGTATGCCAAAGTCTGCCTGTTATATTTTATACCTGGTAAAACTTGCTTATGTTATAATGTGTTTGCTCTTAACCAAGAAGGCTATTATCATTGAAACCACCATCTTAATTTTAGGCTGTAGCAAAACCATTTTCTATTTCTTTATTATTTCTTTTACAAGAGGATAAGAAACACCATTATGAAAGCAATGGCAACTACTTCATTAATTGTTTTGTGCCAGACCTTCGCCTACGAATTGTTCCAGATATTATCTCATTTCTTTCTTTTTAAAACTCTTGTTATTCACCCTGTTTGGCAGATGAGACAATCAAAGGCATTATATATCTCCCCAGAGTCAATGAACATATGAACAGCAGAGCCATGTTCCAGTCCATGCTTGCCTTTGCTACTAGATTTTAAACTCTGAAGATGAGAACTGTGTTCATCTCTGTATCATACATAATAACTAGTTCAAGTTCTGATGCATAATGGATAATAAGCATTTGGACTGCTTCTTCAAATTTATATCAATGCCATTCTTCCTCTACACTCTTACCTTAAATAACTTGTCATACACAGATTGCTTTAATTCCTACAACTAATGGGCCACAAATCCCTATATCTATCTCTATCCCTTTAGAGATAATTTTTCTGACTTCCATTGTAAAGTCTGGCTTTGAGGAGGTGGGAGAGTTGGCTGAAAAGTCAAGGGTACTTGTGATTCTTCCAGAAAGACTATAGCTTAGCTCCTAGCACCCATGTCAGATGACTCACAGGAAATCTGACTCTAGTTCCAGGGGATAAGACACCCTGTTTTGGCTCCACAGGGATCTGCACACATGTATATATAGAGCATATATA
Source organism: Mastomys natalensis (assembly GCA_021653895.1). Lineage (NCBI taxonomy): Eukaryota > Metazoa > Chordata > Mammalia > Rodentia > Muridae > Mastomys > Mastomys natalensis. Next base: position 119,529 of record JAJTUV010002416.1, read on the forward strand.
CATAAATAAACACTAAATATTTAAGAGAAACTGTACTTCTTGTATTGGTGATCATTTTGATTCTCTTGAAAGCAAAGGAGTAGATTAACTCATTCACTTCCTTTGGTGGTCTGTTGAGTGATGTCCTTTACTGTATTTAGGCGGCCTCATCAACAGCTAGTAAAGTTCACATTAGCAAAACATTCTAAGGTAAAATTTAACTAATATATATGCAGCCATAAAATATGTATACTGTAAAATGATGTCAAAACTACATTAATTATGTAACAAACAGACAAAATAAACAACCAATGATAAAGAATAAATTTTAGTAGAAGCTTAATCTGGGATCTTACATATCCATTACCATTATTTTCTTTAGTCTGGTGATGTGGCTTTTTAATATAAAGCATTCTTAGCATGTAGAAGGCACTGAGTTCAATACTCAGCACTGCTAGAAGTATTATCTTCAAAGAATCTTTAAGAAACACATTAAAGATTTTGTGTTTGAACGACACCATTCACAATAGTCACAAATAGTATAAAATATCTCGGTGTGAATCTAACCAAACAAGTGAAAGACTTGTATGACAAGAACTTCAACACCCTGAAGAAAGAAATCGAAGGAGATCTCAGAAGATGGAAAGATCTCCCATGCTCATGGATTGGAAGGATCAATATAGTAAAAATGGCTATCTTGCCGAAAGCAATCTACAGATTTAATGCAATCCCTATCAAAATTCCCACTCAATTCTTTACAGAGATAGAAAGAGCAATCTTAAAATTCATTTGGAATAACAAAAAACCCAGGATAGCGAAAACTACACTCAACAATAAAAGAACTTCTGGGGGAATCTCCATCCCCGATTTCAAGCTGTACTACAAAGCAATAGTGATAAAAACGGCATGGTATTGGAACAGAGACAGTCAGGAGGATCAATGGAATAGAATAGAAGACCCAGAAATGAACCCCCAAACCTATGGTCACTTGATCTTCGACAAAGGAGCTCAAACTATCCAGTGGAAAAAAGACAGCATTTTCAACAAATGGTGCTGGTCCAACTGGAGGTCAACTTGTAGAAGACTGCAAATTGATCCACACTTATCTCCTTGTACAAAGCTCAATTCCAAGTGGATCAAGGACCTCCACATAAAACCAGCTACACTGAAACTAATAGAAGAGAAAATAGGGAAAAGCCTTGATCATATGGGCACAGGGGAAAAGTTCCTGAACAGAACACCAATGGCGTATGCTCTAAGATCGAGGATTGACAAATGGGATCTCATAAAACTGCAAAGCTTCTGTAAAGCAAAGGATACGGTCAACAGGACAAAGCGGAAACCAACAGACTGGGAAAAGATCTTCACCAACCTTACATCTGATAGAGGGCTAATATCCAAGGTATACAAAGAACTGAAGAAACTAGATTCCAGACCATCAAATAACCCTATTAAAAAATGGGGTAGAGAGTTGAACAAAGAACTCTCAACTGAGGAAACTCGAATGATTGAGAAACATCTAAAGAAGTGCTCAGCATCCCTAGTCATCAGGGAAATGCAAATGAAAACAACACTGAGATTCCACCTCACACCAGTCAGATTGGCTAAGATCCAAAACACAGGTGACAGCAGATGTTGGCGAGGATGTGGAGAAAGAGGAACACTCCTCCATTGTTGGTGGGATTGCAAGCTGGTACAACCACTATGGAAAGCAGTCTGGCGATACCTCAGAAAATTGAACATGGTGTTACCTGAGGACCCAGCTATACCCCTCCTGGGTATATACCCAGAAGATATTTCAACATGCAACAGGGCCACATGCTCCACTATGTTTATAGCGGCCTTATTTATAATAGCCAGAAGCTGGAAAGAACCCAGATGTCCTTCAACAGAAGAATGGATACAGAAAATGTGGTACATTTACACAATGGAGTACTACTCAGCCATTAAAAATAATGAGCTCATGAAATTCTTAGACAAATGGATGGAGCTAGAAAATATCATCCTGAGTGAGATGACCCAATCACAAAAGAACACACATGGTATGCACTCACTGATAAGTGGATATTAGCCCCAAAACACACAATACCTAAGATGCAACGCATAAACCTCATGAAACTCAAGAAGAAGGAGGAAGACCAAAGTGAGGGTGCTTTTGTCCGTTTTAGAACGAGTATCAAAAGATTCAACCAGAGCTCCCAGGATCTAAACCTCCAGCCTGAGAACAGACAGGGGCAAGCTGTCCTCTGAGAGGCTCTAACCAGCAGCTGACTCAGACAGATACAGACATCCAGAGCCAAACAGTGGATGGAGCTTGAGGACTCTTAAAGAAGAAGAGGTGGAAGGATTGTGGGCCCTAAGGAGATAGGAACTGCACAGGAAGATCAACAGAGTAAACGAACCTGAACCCTTGGAGCTCTCAGAGACTGAATCACCAACCATGGAGCATACCTAGTCTACACAGATCTACCTCCATGGGCTGGACCTAGGCCTCCCTGCACATATGTTGTAAATGTGCAGCTTGGTTTTCATGCAGGTCTCAAACATCCGGAGTGGGGGCTATCCCAAAACATGCAGCATGTATATGGAGTATGGTCTTCTAAAAAAAAACAGTTGTTCAGTTATTCATGGAATACTATTTTTTTATATCTCTAGTATTCAGTTTGCAACTACTTCATTGAGAATTTCTGTATGTATATTCATGAGGGATACTGGACTATAACTTATATATTTTTGTTGGGTTTACACTTGATTTCACTATTTCAATATTATTTGCTTTGTGAAGGAAAAAAAAAAAAAAAAAGATTTTGTGTTTGGCAAAGTACTCCTTAAGTTTAAAATTTAGGAAGCAAAGTAGTTGCAATATTAACAATTATAAACATAGTTATTACAAATACAACTGTTATTAGAGTTTATATCTTAATAACCCATGGCACAATGTAGGTATTTTGAAAATATTAAGCAAAGGGAAAGATAAGATAGCAAACAGGAAATACTTTAAAAGGAATGTCACATGGTACATTCTGGGCCATCACAGAGTAAGTTATTTTATGGATGTCGATTTCATTTTTTAATGAACAACTTATTACACCTAAGAACTATAAGAAAACACATACTTCTTTAAAGAGAAGATGGACAACCAAACTGTTAGCTTGAAGGAAAGCTATGTTGAGGAAATATAAGAACTATTTGGCAGACTCAAGAAGTATTTTTTAGATCAATTTTTTTTCATAGAATATGATGAAAGAGCTGTCGAAGCCCCTTCTATGTGTTCTGAATGCAACCTTAGAAAGAAGAAAATGGAAAAGCAGACCACAAAAATGAGCTCCTTGTCCTTTGAGAGAAAAGTCTCAAAGTGTAAGCTGGCCACTTGGGCGTGGGCTCTGGGGAACTGTACTCACATACCCTTGGCGTGTAAAACAGGCAAAGCCCCTAGGGGGAAAATGCTGTCACGGAATATCATCTTTGAAGTAGCTTTTATAATGTGCCATCTAGATAGTCTAATAGACTAAAAATAAAGACTGGGGTGAATTCTCAAATTGTAATTGATGAGAGCCTTTGGCATATATTTGACGTCTTCATTTTGAGCTTCTCTTTGATATGATGTATCAATTGATTTTCTTTTCTCCTATCATTGTTCTCAGATTTGTACAACAGAGCCCTTTGTTTTCAGAAAAGTGATTAGCATGAAATATGACTTATAGTGTCCTCAGCTATGTGCTCTATAAATGGTAAATGGCTGTAATTACTATAAGATGAAAGTCATATATTGGGTACATTCTTGTAATTATTATAAAGAAATGGTCTGGTCATGGTCTCAAATCAAATTAAAGAGGCATAAAATTCAATTTCATTTTCTCAAGATCTGTGTAAAAGTTGAATACACACAAAATGGGGTTTCAAATGGAACACACTGGCACAGAAACAATTTCTGCACAGATGTTGTGAAATGGCATATTTCTAGAATTTTCCATGCCATCTCAAAGCCTGGTGTGTGTGTGTGTTTTTTTATGACCACCAACACTCTCAGTCAAGGAAGTGCTAAAATATGGCTTAGCAGATCACCAATCCTTCTCTTTCATTTCCTCTTTGAGGAAATAAAACAAGAACATAAATGAAAGCTAAAAATGGAAGAAGGAAAAGGGTGTGCTGACACAGCTACTTCTGTAGGAATAATAGTTTAGTGTTCATGTTTGTGAGCCACATGTGTATTTATACAATGTATTCATAATTCCAAAGTCAATCTTAATACACTTAGGATGGTAATATTCAAAACTACAGGCAATAACAAGTGTTGGCAAAGATACAGAGAACTGGGATCCTGTACACTCCTGGTGGGAGTTTGAAATGGTAAAGCCACTTTGAACTATACTCTGACAGTTTCTCAAAAACCGAACCTCAAATTATTGCAGGACCCAGTGATTCCACTCTTAATTATATACTCAAGACAACAGGAAATACATGGCCCTCAAAAACCTGCATGTTTATGGTAGGTGTATGTTAAAAACCACAGTATTCCTAGCAATCTAATAGTATAGACTTAAATATCCATTCATGGATAACTGGGTTCCTAAATATGGTATGTCTATACAATGGGATGTTAGACAAAGAGCACTGAAGAACTGACTGACTGACACTCCTGTATCACTGAAATGCATAGATAAATGAAAAAAGGCCAGACATAGAGACCACATAACGTTAATTTTGTTTATACTAAAGGTACAATACTGGTGAATCCATAGACACAGGGAACAAAATCCCGACTACTAAAGGCTGTGCATAAAACATGAGAAAGGCCTGCTAAATTATAAGGACTTTGTCTTTTGAGTGTGGAAGATGCTTTGGATAGAGTGCTCATGGAGAACTCCGAATATACCAACAGCACTGTACTCCATGCTTCAGAAGGGTGAATTGTATGTAATATGAACTGTTTAAGCTATCATCTTAAGGATGCAATGGCAAGTAAGCAAATTCAGTGCTTAAAGGACAGAGTTATAATAAGGATGATTGTTCAAATAACACTGGTATCAAAACTTAGAAAATTCAATAATTCTCAGCTTATTATTTAAAGAAGGGATGTTGAGCTTCTACTGTGTGCCAGCCACTATTCCTGGTGCTGTGAATACAAAAATGAACATAACAAAGTTCCTGCTCTCATGAGCATGACATTCTAATGACCCAACTTTATACATTTTGGGTGATGTGTATGACTTTAGGTTTGGAAGGATGCCCAGAAATAGCTGGTAAACCTCCTTGTTCATTTGTAAAACAGTGCTATTTGCTCTTTTATGTTCTCCTACCCATAGATTCAGTTTAAATGCCAACTGCAGATGGTTCTGCTTCTAGAAAAAATGGCTCCTACACACAGTGGCTCAAAACAGTTATGAAGTGGAATACCAACTCCTCACAAAAGGATATCTCATGTATTTGGGGGGGGATGGAGGATACATAATAAGTCATGAAAGGCATAGACAATTGAATCGGAGGTTGATTGTAATCATGTTCAATGAACTTTTCAGGGTGACTATAATAGAAACAATAATCTCCATAATGCACACTACTTAAACATGGGCTATAGAAAGCTCTAGGACATCTACTGCTTGTATGTGTGTGGGGGGAGGATTTCCTTCCAAACAAAGCACTATGTACTAAGCTGGTTATCACTGATGATGCTATGGAGTCACCCACTTCCAAGTCCAAGGGCATTGTGACTATCCAACTTCCACTCTTTCCTTGAACATATCCCTTGCCTCCTCCTCTACTCGAACTTGGCAGACCACTGAGCTTTTTCCTACAGTTACCATGCTACTGAAAATGCCCACAACTTTTTCTCTGCAGGATACTCTTCCAAGCCCAGAATAAAACAGAACTCCTCCAGGAAACTTCCCACAGCTTTCCAACTATATTGACTTTGATTGATACCACACACAGCTGCTCAGTGGTAAGCTCCTGGAGATCAGGAATCATGTGGCTTGAACAGTAACAGACACACATAAGTTGCTGTATGTCCTGTTAATAGTGGTACTGCAAGTTTTATTCTACCTCAAATACATGAAAGGACACAATATAGATTTCTTTCTTTCTTTCCTTCTTTCTTTCTCTCTCTCTTTCTTTCTTTCATTCTTTCTTTCCTTGCTTACTTATTCATTTTACTTATTTATGTATGTACGGGTGTGTGTGTGTCTGTGTGTGTATGTGTCAGAGAGAGAGAGAGAGAGAGAGAGAGAGAGAGAGAGAGAGAGAGAGAGAGAAAGGATCACAGGACAACTCTCAGGAGTTGATTCTCTCCTGCCGCCTTGGTATGCAGGAAGTCAGGCCTATACACATGTCCCTCTCTCTACTGAAACATTTTACCAGCCTGATGATGTCCTTATCGCTAGAAAGCTTTCTGTATGGGATACAATTAAAAGTGCCAGTATAATTTGCTCTTCTTTCCACTGTAAAGTTAGTATGAGGAACCCAGAAATCTCCACTGGTGCACCATCTGCCGAAGGCAACATCATTTCATTATTGCATGGCATGCTAGTTGGGTTCAGGTTCATGGTGTCAAACCGTAGAGATTAAAGATATTCTTGTCCCCAAACTTTGAGATTGGGCAAGATAGGTTGCTGATATGATTTTTTTCATGAATGTTCTTCCCTCAGCTCACATGTTTTTAGATGATATTAAGGAAAGAAATGGGCTCATGTTTTGAAACCTCTCCTGGAACCATATCACTGCTTTAAGACTCTATACCCTCACATTTGGATGACAGTTCCAGACTTCTGGAGTGGCAGACTAACCGCTATGTTATTAAAATGTAAAAGCACACATGGTGTCCTTTTGTGAACATTCAGTGAATGGAGTTCTTAATCTCACCAGTGTTAATATGGTATATTTTGACAAAAAGAAACCACTAAAGAATAGTTTTCTTCTGGTGCACTTATAACACTGGAATAATCATGACACGGGTGGCTAGACAGATGATGCTTGTGTCAGTGATATTAGTGAATATGAGATCCTATTGGCAAATTGAGAACATTTTGAAAGAAAGACAAAAGAGATATTGTGTAGATGCAAACAGAATCTTTGCAAGACACACAGCTAAAAAGAGACTTGCTTGTGAGGTATGGATTTTAGCCCTAGGACCTAATCTAAAAAAAAAAAATCTAATGAAGTATAATAATGAGAAGAAGGATGCAATTACTTTTTTTTTTTTTTTTGCGTCTACATCTTCTGCTCCTCCAAATACAGCCAACAAGGAGAAAGAAGAAGGAACCTGCATAGTGCACACCATGATGTGAATGTTTTCATGTGCAATGCTCACCAACCAGATATTCCGTTGCTGTAGCAGGACTGTTATTGTGTTTTGGTCATGATCTTTTGTGAAAACAGGGAGGGAGAAAGCGAACCACCAACCAGGCAGCATACACGGGCTTGTTCGAGGCCCATGACACATACACAACAGAGGGCTGCCGGGCCTGGCCTCAGTGAGAGAAGAAGCACCTAACCCTGAAGAGACTTGAGACCCCAGGGAATGGGGAGGTCTGGCGGGGGCGGGGGGGGGGGAGTGGGAACATCCTCTTGGAGACTGGAGGAGAAGGAATGGGATGAAGAACTGTTGAAGGGTGGACCAGGAGGGAGATAATGACTGGACTGTAAAAAAAAAAAAAAAAATTAAAGACAATTTAAAAAAAGAAAAAAGAAAGAAAGTGTCACCTGTGTGTCTGGTCATCTTCCCTGTATCTCATCCTGCACACTTCAGGCAAAGGCACTGCCCAAACATTTCTCAAGTCCTGTCATATTCTCATCAATCCCATTGCTTACAGAGCCACCAAGTCCCATCCACAAGCCTGGTATGTGCCTTAGGAGTCTGATTCCCCACTATGTACAGTCTCTTCTACTGAAGTCTGGCAGTCTAACCACCTCTCATAAACCAAATTGCATGCACAGTTTTCTAACCTGAAACAGCTCTGTTTATTAAAATCTGACTAAATGTTTTAAAGGTCTAGTTTATATATGTGATGGTTTCAACTCACTCCTGCTGGTGAATTGCTCTCACATTAATTTATGTAACAGACCACTTTATATGCCAATAGTTTTCAATGGAAAGAAAGTTTGTACCACAGGGGAAACTAAAGTCCATAAAAATGTCTAGAGGCATTTGAGGGTATCATTCTGCAGTTGCAAGGTTAGTATCTAATGGGTCAGGGCCAGGAGTGCTGAAAATATCCCAAAACAAACAGGGCAACAACCCACAATGAAGTATCCATCCCATAATGTAATAGTGTCTAGGTTGAAGAAACTCTTATTTAAACTGACGATGGTAACCCAGGCCTGTGATCCAAGCTATGAGCTACCTGAAAAAAGATAATCATACACCCAATTTCAAGACCTGCCTGGCTTAAAGACTGAGTCAAGACAATCCCGGGACATATAGTAAGACCATGTCTCAAAATATAAAAAAGGCCTAAGGATATAGTTCAGTGGTAGAGCTCCTGGGTTTAAGCCTTAGTACTGAGAAAAGAAAAGGAATCCTAATTTGAATGTATGCACATGTTGTTTCTTCAGGTGAATTAGAAGCTCTCTGAACTGAACAGAAATACTGTCATTTGCTGTGCCTAGGACAGCAGTAAGTTCTTAGGTAGATTGCATGTCACCATCAATCTCATTTAGTAGAGAGGAAAACAATTTAATTACAATGATTGTTTTGGCTTCACCTTACTTTTGTATAAAGGAGTTTAAATAATATATTTTTTAAAAATGTTACTGTAGAGGAGCTGCACAGGTCTGCACCATTTCTGCACATATATTATGGCTTCCAGTCTAGTGTTTTTAATGAGACCCTTGGCACATGAACAAGTGGGTCTCTGATTCTTATGCCTTTTCTTGGGCTTTCTTTCTTCTGTTCGTTTGTTTTGTCCAAACCCAATATGATAGCTTTTGTTTTATCTTATTTATTATATTATATTTTATTATTATCTTTTAAAAGCCTGTTTGCTTTCTAGTTAGACATACTGTCTTAGACATATGACCAAAACAAACAAACTAGCTATCCACTCAGCCTAAGATTAGGCTAAACATCATGCATTTTTGAGTAGTGCCTGTGATTTAGCAGTATTTTAATCCAGTCTTAAAACAAGATGCCCAACCATCTCAATGCTGCATCAGACCTCATAAAGATACTTTACATCTCCAGACCTATGAGGACCACCTAGAAAATGAAGCGGCCCTAATAGAACCTGAAGACTGGCTATGTGTCTTCTAGCAGCTAAAATACCACTAATTTACAAATTCTTGGAAGTTCATAATTCACACTAGTTCCAAATAATACATTAATATCATTTAAATAAAATGCTGGGGAAAGAACAGTATAACTATCAGATGGTGACATCTTAAAGGGTCATTTTAAATTGAATCAAAACATTTATAGTATTTTTAAAAAAAAAAAAAACCTTATGATATGCACTGCAAAATGAACTTGAGAGAAAAGAATGTAAAAGTTCTCATAATTAATCAGGACAAATGTAACCTGTGCAGGCTTAGACTGGATAAATATTTATTGAGGGTTGTCTCAGCAAGTCATATGAACATATGAAGCCCTCTATACTCCGTTCCTTCCATATTTATCCCTGCCACAGGTAACACAAACAATAATGGCAATAATAATGGACATTTGTTGAACCTTTGCCACAAGTTTAGTCAGTAATAACAAATTTTACACGGATACTTAAAATCTTGATTTAGATTATGTTGAGTGGGGTATCAACATATTGTCATTTTTCACCTCTGTCAAAAACCTGAAAACTTCATCAAGGCCAGCCTGGTCTATCTTCCAGGATAGTCAGGAACTGGGGTGCGGGGGGAGTTGAAATCTGCCCAGACATGAGTCATCTCTTCTTTCTAAGCTCCAAACTTTGTTTTCTGGAGTGATTCACCACGATCTGAAGCAAATTTTTCCTTTATCTCTATCCCCACCCTCACACTCAAATCAGAATGTAGGGTTCCCAGCAGAACAAAATTCCTGGACAATTAATTTCTTTCACCCAGGTGCACATCGGGTCTGTTTGAGAAGATTTCAACAGAGAGACAGACAGGAGACAGATAACTTTGGTCTGGAATTGTGACTTTCAGAAATATCCCCCTCTCACAGCCCAAGAGTTCTGTCTTCAGAGGTCCTCTCAGGGATGCCTGGTCTGGAGCACTGAAGATAGAGATTAGGGGAAATGTTCACAAGAAAGAAACTTTTCATGGAAAGTGAGGTTTCTTTGGTAGGGGCTTTTTTAAAAATAGATTTATTTTACTCTTTTATGTGTCTAAGTGCTATCACATGTGCTCTTGGTGCCTGCAGTGCTCAGAAGAGAGTATCTGGTCCCCTGGAACTGGAATTTCTTATGGTTGTGAGATGTCATGTGGGTGCTGGGAACTGAACCTAGGTCCTCTGCAAGAGCAGCAAGTACTCTTAACTATTGAACCATCTCTCTAGCCCTGCTAGGGCCTTTTAAATGACATATTTTATATTGACTTTCATATTGTAGAAGCTAGAGTCAAGAAGGCCTGTAATTCTTTTAAATGTAGATCTAAGGCAAGGGTTCACAAAAATGATCTTGTAGAATGCTAGCAATGTTACCAGGAATCAGAATCAGTAAAGAGAGACAAAACAACCACTGACCTGAAATACTGATGGAATTTGCCATGGGTGTTCATAGTCCTGAAAACATTATACATATTTCTCATACGTGTCATGATGAAAATGGTGGCTAAAACTGCTAGGTTATAAGAGAATGAACAAAAATATCAGAAAAGCACTCCCAAATCCAACCAAATGCTCTGTCCATGGTTCTCCATCTTAGTTACTTGAACCCAGATCTCTTTTCAGATTAAATAAATGAGAATCTCTGAAGAACTGACAGTACAGCCAGGGTAGACAGCATCATTCTCATACATAGAAAACAGGCAAGCACAGAGTCTGTAGTACAATTGGGCCAGAGATCAAAGAGCGTGTCCTCTCCTTTACCTCATAGACACCATGCACACCACTAAAGAAACACACATTTGGGTTTTGTTAATAATTTGAGAGAGTGCAAGAGGAATAGGAGGGACTGGAGAGGGGAGGGGTAAAATGATGTAATTATTATTTTAATTAAAAATCATAATGAAGAAAAGCCTCTTATAGGAGGGGCTTGTGGATTAGTGGCAATAAATGGTTGATGGGGCGGGGGGACATGCCATTTTCTACAGTTATATAGATACTGACAAGCTGCTTAGGCTTCAGTAAATAGCACCTTACCCATGCCCATGCATGAAATCATAATTAAGCTCATTAGGTGAAAGAAAGGATGAGGAAGTAGGAGGAGGCCTGTTAGAAAGAAGAGATTCAGTGGGAAAGGGAGGGGATAACAGAGAGGGTGAAGATAATTAAAACTAATTATATAAAAGTATGAAACTGTCAAGGAATAAACTAAATAAATAATCCACAGAGGCTGGGGATGCAACACAGTTGTTAGAGTATTTACCTAGAATATACGAAACTCTGGATTTGAACCCTGGAACCACATACACCTGGCATGGTGGCTCAAAATTTCAAGGTTTTGGGGGACTACATTAGAATTGTCTCAAAAGGAAAAGAAAAGAAATGACCAGATGGAGTTTGAAATCTTTGCATAATAGACTCAACCGCCCACCAGTGCCAGACACTGCTTTGGTAAGCTCTCTAGAATCTGTCCTTTACCATCCCACTTCACCTCTCCCATGATTCAGTTCAGAAAAGTGAACATTGTTCCCAGCAAGGGCCCCGAGTCACTCCAGATTGCTGGCCTGTTGTAATTTTAGCTTTTCAATATTTGATATAAACCTTTTCATTCGGTTACACTTTTCAATTTCAAAACGGCAATGGAGTCTTCTCAACTTCATTGAGGCAAAGGAAGATGATTAAATGTTCTATCAAAGTCAAGTGTTACTATGCAGCTTTCAACATAACTCCGATAGGGGCCTGGCATAGCAACTCCATCACATGAGACTTCAGGCTGATGCTGAAGTCCAAGGGTGGTCCTTGGAAGTGTTCAGAAGACAAAAGTGTAGATAACTGAAGCATGAAATTGCTTTGAAATGATGAAGCAGAGGTGCATTTTTCATCCCAATCAAATCTTCTGTGGAAATAGTAACAACAGGTCTACTTGATGCCCTTGAAATGTAATATCCAGCACTGTTTTGTACACCTTGGTCTCCTGTTCTACATGTCACACTATAATGTAGACCATGTGCCTCTCAATCACTCACAGAATACATCATCATCATCACACATTTGGATGACAGCTACTAAGATGACCACTGAATTATCATCATCATCATCATCATCATCATCATCATCATCATCATCACATTTGGATGACAACTACTAAGATGATCATTGAAATAAGTAGAAGGACAACCATACCTCCTGTCAGCTCCCAAACACTGTTCAAATAGCTAATGATGGAAAGCTACATTTAGGACAGCTCAGGTCCAAAGGAAGGAAGGGTTCACCCTCTCCCTGATGTGGAATCTTTTCCTTTTCATGAAGACCAGGATATTTAGTTTATACCCTAGTAATTGTTGTATGGTTATAATTTTGTGCACAGGCAACTCAGCGAATAACAGTTTGAGTTAGAACTGAAGAAATGCCACTGTACTGTGTCCATTCCATCCACAGATCAGTTATGATGGCTGTGCTCAAAGTTTATAACAGCAGAGACGAGCAAAGCAATCTCTTTATGCCTCAGTTTTTCTCATCTATGTATTTCTAGCTCATGAGTTTGTGCTGGGGCTTCAATGAACCAGCATGAGGCATGCACTTTGAACAGTGGCAACATTGCTTTAAACATTTGCAGCCATCAGAACTTCGTTTCTTAGCTGTAAAATGCAGGTTGAATTTAATGATCCTCAGCCTTCCTCCACCTCTATGTCTCTGTTTGAACTTATGTGATGTACAGAACCTCCATCAGATGCTGAAGTTGAAACAACAATCTGTGTGAGAAATTCTCAGAACCAATATACTAGTTTTTGCTGTACAATCCTAAAAATGTGTCATTACTGGGGGATGAATGATTCAAAGTTGCTAAGGTTTCACACTTGATATCTTCTCGCTCAAGAAGATCAGGAGTCTCTGCTGCCCATGCCTGCCTTACTAGTCCTCCTTATCTTCAAAGGTGCCACTTTAAGTCCTGTTTATCTCTTTCTTCTTTCAGATTATTTTTTTCTTGATTTCTATTAATTTATTACTCTTCTTGTCCCAGCTACATAGATGGACATGTTGTTTCTAGCAGGGCTCTCTCCTCAGCTTTGCCAGTCTTAGCTCCCAAGTACCTTTGGAGCTCCACTTGAACATTTCATTCTATAATAGACCAGAGTCCCCTGAAACAAGATGGTGCCGAATCTAGTTTTCACTTTTCATAGCATGGACCATGATCAAAATGATGTGCTATGAAGTTCTTTTTAATAAACGGAGGCTATGCTTATCAATCCATCCTTCCATCCATCCATTTATTCAGCCATTCAAGACATGCCTATTTAGTCATGAAACTAACTATATCAGATCTGGAATAAGCACTGAAGACTCAGTGTTTGGCTCTTCTCCCTGAAAAATGATTCTTTTCAGCCAAGAATGAATCAAGAAAGTACACACTAAAAGTATTTGGTGCTAAAAGTAGCAGTTCTCTGGGTACTGAGGGCAGTAAGGGTGTCTGGAAGTGATTTAAACCCAACATTTCACATTGACTTTTAAAATTCTATTAAAATAGTTGTTAATCACTCCAAAGAAAATCTAATGGTAAGATATACCCATGTTCAAAGATGTGGAATGGTGACTATCAACTGTCATTACACAGCATTTTGATATGAGAACTTGGTCCATTTTGAGATTATCTTTACCAACATTTACATGCACAATAGCTACTTTTTCATGAATAAGTAAGTATTCTTAGTTGAAATATAAAGATACATTGCTTTCTGGCATGAACTTCTAGCATACTGTTCATAATTTTTATTGCAATGTGATGATATATGGTTAGTGATGGAATTTTTAATAAAAACAATTTATGTTTATTAATAATATTAGAAGACACCATCTGAGCTGGTTAACATGGCTTATGCATGCAATTCCAGCATTTAGGAGGCTGAGATAAAGTTATGGCCCTTAGTTGGGCTGCATAATAAGATTCAACTTCAACAAAACAAAAACAAGTATTAGCACCCAGTTTACAAGAATATGTTTTTTTTTTCATGCTTCAAAATAATATTTTCTAACTTTGGAATAAAAGTTAAAAGCTGGAAGTAGTTTAGGGGAGTGGAGCATTCAAAATGTTTTTCTTTTCTTTTTAAAAAATATGTCCAAAGGGGGGTCGAATGAATAAGATGTACAACTCAGTGTTTTAAGTTGATCATGTTAAATGAGGGTTAAAAGCATCCACTCCTTTTCTTTTCAAATTGACAATTTTCTATATAAAACACGAAAACTGCTTTGTGGCAGCTGTTTTCAATAACAGAATTAACGCATTCTTGTAGCTGACCAAATTCCAGGATATCTCAGTTCCACAAGGCAGTAGCTTGATTGAGGCTTTGCCAAGGCCCTGGAAACTGAGACTGGGAAGAAGAGCATGAACAGCGCCCGCACCCACAGAGTCAGGTGTGTATGGAAGCACCATTTTAAGCCAATAGTTCGGTAGCCATAGCATCAGTTCTTTATTGGGAGTACTTCATCCTGGGTGTTAAAACTAAACCGGGAACTGCAAGTTGGGCTGGGAGAAACCTGAAAGTCCGAAGATACGGAGGTAGGGAAAGGATCAGGAGCTCACCATTTGCTGAGACTTTAGTAATGTATGGACCCCTCGTGTACACAAAGTCAGCCAGAGGACATTTTTATAGAATACCTTAATAGAATTAGGTAAATTTAATCAATTTAAAATAAATTTAAACTCACCATCTTCCTGACTCAGCCTCCATGCTGAGATTACATACCCAGGTTCAATTTACTCACTTGAAGTGTACAATTCAAGATTTTAGCACGTTATTATAAATCTGTGCAAACGTTACTGCCATCAATTTAAAACATTTCAAAAGCCCCCAAAGAAAATCCATAATCTCAACTATCTTCTAATATTCTTTGTTATCATTTGACAACCTTCTTCTCCTATAAATTGTCCTCTTCTGATACCTCATACCAATGGCACCAAACACACTGGGCTTTGGCAATGGTAGTGCCTACATGTCTCATCCATGCATTACCATGTATTGCTATCTGTTCATTGGTTAATAATAATCTGTTACATATACATGCCACATACACATGTATACACATACTCTATAGTGGAAGGATGTTTGGGTTGTTTCTACCTTTGGGCTGTTTTTAGGGTACAGATGCTCAGCTATCAGCTAAGACTCAAAACCAGGTCTGCAGTAACTCAAAGAGAATCCCTGGGAACGTTTCTGAGACACAAAGACTGCATGCAATCCAAGTCAGCTTGTGTTTAGTGTGCCAATTGCTATGCTCTATGGCAGTCTCATAAGAAAAGAAATGACATGGCCTCTCCTTTCAGGTGAAAAGGTGCTGAAAGGAAGATTAAGACAGTGTTTCTGGGCTAGAGCTATCACCTAGCATATACAAGGCCTTTGTTCAATCCCTGTACCATCAAAGTGCTTTGCTCAGCTACAGTTCCCCTGTTCATCCTTCATCTTGGCTGGTCTGCCAGGGAGTTGGTATCAAGTACACATGCACTTGGGGTGGGTGTCAGACTAAATATTTATGCAGGAATATTGGCTTAACCTGGACTTCTTACATTCTGCGATGTATGTGCCCTGAGTATAGTGTAGAGATGCCAAATTAAAAAGTTTGGTATCTTACAATTAAACATCTTGTACGGCAAGTACTCTGTAAGCATCTATGCTCTCAATAGTGTGCCGTGGGAGGAGCCCAAGAGAAAGCTAAGGAAAAGCGGTCTAAGTCTGACTTGGTTCCTGCTAACTTCTTCCTTTTGGAATTTCAAACTACTTCATTAGAATCTTGGAATTACATTTGATTCTTTCTTGACAAGACCATATGTGCCCGTTTTGCCAGACTCTAGTAAAATAGATATTCGGTGCCATGTTTCAACATTCTGCCATTTGTAAGATTAGCAATTTCGGGGAAGCAAAAGGCTACTTGCCGTTTTTGCTGGATCAGCACCTCATTTGGTTGGCTTGCCTATGCTGTGAGTAGAATTAAAGAATGCACTAGTTTGTCTCTAGATAAATAAATTTGAATGCAAAATAGATGCAAAGCTGTGTCTTGAGAGACAGGGTTCATTTAAATCTCAAACTAGTTCTCATATCAAAATTGTAGCACTTGAGCTTGGATGAAAGCTTCCTTCTGCTCTGGAAATGTGCTTTGATAATGAGGAGGCCTGTCCACCATCATGGAGGCCAGCACCAATTTTCTTTCATCAAAAGGATAATGTCAATTACGTGACTCTCTGTACTTAACTTTCTCATAATCACTTCCTTGTATGTGGAGCATTAGCATTTTGAAATATCTTCACGTCCTCTCAGTTCGTTTTTTATAACAACCAGGCAATGGCTAATGGGAAAAGTTTATTCCAGTCAATGCAAGGTTGCAGTTAAGTAACTTGCTCAACAGTCACAAACCTTGGGTTTCCAGAGCTAACTCTGATGTCAGTTAAGATACACTTAGCCTTTCCCTGCCTTAAGGTGTTGGGGGCCATTATAAGATTAGTATCCTGCCTGGGGGGGGGGAGCTGGTGTCTTATGTTCTTTAATCCCATTTCTGGACTGAAATCCTAGTCTGATACTCACTAAAACCTTACAGGCAGTAGAAGGAGAACAAAAGGAATTTAAACAAAATTTATAGGAAAGGCAAAAGGTCTCGGTTAAACTGATAGAAACAGAATTCTGTCTTCAACTTTTTTTCATCTCTTCCCTGGCTGAGGTCACTGCTTCTTCCCACTTCCAGAAGATTGTGAGGGAAGTAGATGACACATAGAATTTTCTGTTGGTGTTCAGTGTCTCCACTGTGTCTTTGCTTGTCCTCAACTGCGTTAATGGGGGCTGAAGTAACATGGCCTAGCTGGAAGCATCCCTTTAAAGAGACCAATGTGTTCCCACTTCCAGGAAGGCTCAGCTAGATCTGCCTAGCTGCACAGGATGTATAACTACTGTGCTCAAAGCCTTTCCTAGGAGAAAGTATGATCCTTTTGTCAAATTTGCAAGCATCTTTCTTTGCTTGCTGGAATTTCCAAATAGTAGATATAGAATAAGGGCTTCAAAGGCAGAGAGGTCTTTAATCAGGCCTGAGCTCCATGGCTTCCTAGCTGGCTATCTTTATCAATGTACATGTAAGTGTGTGCTTTCCCATTAGTAACAAGGGGATAAATTCCTTCCCACAGCATCTGGGAGGATGAGAAGAGATGATGCAAGGAAAGTATTATATACTACTCTCAATATATTCTCAAAGCTTGATAACATTTATGGAACAGAAAGTTACTTAGGGTCAAATGTGAGGCAGTACTAAGAGTCTTCTTGATGTTTCCCTTCTGCTGGGCAAAAATGGCTTGTCTAGAGATCTGCCAATCACATCTAACTCATTTCTGTTCTTATGAAAGCTAGTTAACTATGAATATTCCACCATCCCACTTACCAACTTCCTCCCACTACCTAGATGCCATTTCCTGCTCTTTTCATTTTGTTTCACTTGATAGCTCCATGGCTGTAGCTGGCCTAGGGTTTGTCTAAGTGCCCACTGTATGTTTTCAATGAAAAGGAACGGCTGTGTCCTAGATGCATTGAAAACAGCAATCACACAGGGACTGATAAATTTCCTGGGAGGGTTTTCTAAGGAGCTTTCACTTGTACTACAAGTGCCCATCATGCAAAATGTAATGCTCAGGTTGGAACAGCAGTGTGGCTTTGAAATAAACAAAGGTCCATTCAGAGAATGGGCCTTAACTGAGGCATCTTCAGAGGCGTCTAGCCAGATGGTCATTATTATAATCCACAGGAGTTCTGTGGCAAGTGGATCCCTGGGCTCTAACAAGTACTTTTTACCATTTCTCCCACTTTAAGGTACAGATGTAGGCCCATCCATGGAGCAAAGGCAACAGAGCTGTTAAGGTCTATGAAAGGGACAAGAGATGCAAGGATCTTGTGGAGCCAATTACTCTCTATTTTGTCAGCAGGAGAGAAAGCACTGCCACACTTTCTTTTAAAAACCAAGAGCTTAATATAAAGGGCCAAAATGATAGATAGGGGAAATTAGGACAGAGGTGAAGGAGTGGATTGGTAAACACAGTGTATTGTATTCTTTGAGTGAGAAAAGGCCTAATTAGCCCACTTGGTTGTCCTTTGAAAATGGACTCTGGGAAAGTAAATACACCTAGCCTGAAGGTTCAATTGAAAAGGAATAAAACTAAGTCCACTTCCAAGAAGTCTCTTCTTGTTGAGTACTAAAAGGACAGACTCAATTAATCTTTCACATGTTTTGCTGTGATTGCAACGGGTACTTAATGCATGGGCAAGGCCATATAATTGGTACATATAAACATGCTAAGCCTAAGTCATAGGATGGAAGTCATAATACTAAGACCTGTACAGTTCCAAGTCAGATGAAGGCTGAAGCCTTCAGGCTGCCTAGCTGCAGAGTGATTACCTTACCACCCTGTAAAACTGTTTGCCAAGAACACCATCACTGCTGGAATTCTGGGCTCTCAATCCTGTCTGAAACTTGACAAGGATTGTGGAATTCCATTTAATACCAAACTGTATAAAAGTGCACCCATTATTTTGAGGTTCTGAGTGAAGTAGGAATTTAGACCGAATTCCTTCTCTCTACTGATCATTATGGAATGTGTATACTTGTGTGTGCACATGTGTATATTAAGAGAAAATGGGCATATGGGAAAAGAGGCAAGTTCTTATTATTACCCAGAAAAATAAATGGCCTGATCCCTATATTGAATTCCAATTGATTATCCAAAGGAAAAGGCTCAGAAGAGAAAGGTCACAAGCCACAAAGACAAAAGAAATGAAAGAGGAAGCCTATACACATGGGGGAGGGCTACATTCCCTTCAAAATACTCCAGACACTCACCTTAATGCTGAATGACCCGAGAAAGTATTGCCTAGGTGTGTGTAGTGAAGGAACTGAGAAGGGAACTTACTGCATACCGCAGTCAGAAAGCTTAGCATGGTACATGCAGTATCACAGGGAAAATTCAAGGTTCCATCAGCTTCGAAAGAATGGAAACACTAAGACTGAGATATGTATCTACCACCCATCTTACTGACTGGGGAACTGAGGTCAGAAAGAAGCTGGCCTCCTCAGTATGATTCTCCCCATGGACACTTGTCTGCACAAATCATTGCTTGTTCCATATTGTGTATGCTGTCTCTTTTATAAGTCATAGTTGTCATAGCTTTTACCATTTTGCATTTTTTTGCTTGCCTTTATATTTGAAGGTGGAATTCTTTGTGTATTATGGATTCTGGCCTCACAGCATACCCATGTACTCCTGTACTGTCCTGTCTGTTCTACTTTTATTTTTTAGTACTCTAGAAACATCACAAAGCCTATCATTAGTCATTTTAGAGAGAGAGAGAGAATTCAGTGGACCACTACAAAACCTATCTTTTGAACTAACAGTATAAAAATTTTGCTTATTTAAAAGGCAAGTGTTTAGCTTTTGGCTAATGTAAAGTCCAAAGTGAACATGTCTCTTATTCTTCCCATGGAGCTTTGACTATGCCCCAGGCACCCACAATCCTCAAGCACTCAGGGGACAGAGTTGCCAGCACAGAGAAGACGGTTGCATAATTACCTGTTTACTGCTTATCTCTCTTAGCTGACTATGATCTCCTCAAGGGTAAGATTTCCCTCCAGAGCCTGGAAAATGGCTTGACCTTGAGTAAGTGCTTAGTAAATGTTTGTTGAATAAATTATGAGAGTACCATTTTTCCATGTTACAGAGTTCTTGCAAGCCTGTTCACTCAGGCACTAGACTAAGAGCAATGTGTGCCCTTCATGTTAGGAACCTTTTGATTCCTTTTCAAGTGGCCTACCAGAAAAAACAAGGTGCCACTTTGAGTTTACACTGTGAATGTGATAGCGAGCCAAGGGCAAAAACTTAAAAGTACATCAGCCCCATTAACAAAAAGTAGGCTTCAAGGTCTCAAGAGTCATTGCAGAAAAACTGGTGGTGAATCTGGGATCAACGTTGCTGAAAAAGGCTTATCCGACTGAAAAGAGTCCCCAATTAGACAGATGACATGTGATAGACTAGGTCAACGTTACCCCAAGGGAGTGTGGAAATCTTGACAATTTTCACTGGACTCATTTTCAGTACCAGTGTGCCACGGAACATTGTGCCCTCTTTTTCAACCTGTGAGCTGTTGCCTTGCCCTCTGCCGATGACTGCTTCTAAGAGCAGTACGCACAACCATGGTCTTCATCTGCCTTCCACAGACCACGGGAAACTTCACAGATGATGAGAAGAGAATGGTTGTGAGATGCCCTGTGCGATTCAAAAGTTCTCAAGAAACACTGCTTTCAATGTCTTTTTAAATACCATAAGAAAGATGGTTCTATTTACAGCGCTATAAGTTGAAGGTGAACAAGCATATGAGGGAGGACCATTCTCAAAACCCTGGAACCTTGCTGGACCAATATTATAGAATGCCTCATTTCCCCCCTCTGTTGTCTTCTGCTTCTCATGGTTAAGAAGCATATGCTCCTCAGCCCCACAGGCCACCTGCTATGATTACAAAATTACAGGCTGTAAGTCCAGTCCCATCACCACAGGAAGGAATATCCCCTAAACACTCAAAACACCACAGAAAGAAAGGCTTCACAAGCTTGGGACGTGTGTAGCATTGTTCCTGATAATTAATTCTCTTTTTTTCAAGGGATAATTCTAGCATCCCTTAACACAAGAGTTTGACTTATAGAAATAAACACCCAAAAAGAACTCCATGGTTACAGTCTCCTATTTTCTTGCTCAGCCCCATTTGCAGCAAATTCTACCTCCTTTCCTTTGTGTTTGATCCTTTGATATTCTTTGATTAGTTTCATTGCGTTGGAAATTGAATGTTGATTATGATTATGAAACAAAGTATACAAAAATACTACCTTTCTTTTTTTTAATTTGAAAAGAGGACTTGGCAAGACTTGAAACTTTCAATAGCCAGAGCCTTTCAACCAGAGTGTTTCAGAGCAAAATAGCTACCCCTGTTATTCTTCCTTTTGCTCCACATGAGAACCAAGAGTAAAATGGCCTTGATTTTGCATGATCTTTACATGTTGTAAATCTCTACTGTCCCAGAGAACTCCTGTTGTCTGAACTTCAGGATATAGCAATGATAAGCTCACAGAATGGTTTTATACTTACATAGAAATATTAAATCTGTGCCTCCTCAGAGGAAACGAAGCAAAGAATGCTTGGAAGATGCTCTGTGGTACCATCCTAGCAAGTAAAATCCCATTGGTATTTTTCTTTCATAGATACCTAAGGGATCCAATTAAATATATGGATTTTTAAATTGATAACAAAAAATGATCCATCAGAGAGAAATACTTGAAGAGATGTTTTATTCTCTAGAGTTACTATTAATGCTAAATTCTAAGATGGTTGGTGGGGATTTTTATAGAGACTTAAGGGGATTTATAGAATTTAATTGGGGACTGTTTGGATGAATATAATTAATATTGCTTGTATTACAAAATACCTGCATAATATACAATTAGAAAAACAAACTCACTGATTGTGTGTGCGCGTGTGCATGTGTAAAGTTGGTGAGGGGGATTCATATGACTATACACACTACTAGAGAAAACTACCATGAGTTTGTTCTATTTAATGGAAAACTCACCAAGAGGAGAAATTAAAACCCTAAACTTGCAAAAGCAATGAGAGTCATTTATGTAACATGGTTTTAGCCTAAAGTCCAGACAGCACAACGATGGTAACACAATCCTAACAGGCTTCTGCCCCATTTTTGTCGCTCAAATTTTCCTGTTGAGAAGGCCCAGTGTGCCTTGTCCTGGGCTTCAATGTCTGTGGTCTGTTCACACAGCAGGCTTGCTGCATGCTTTCTCTCTAACTGCACAGATGAAGGGGAGACTGGGATACAGTAGCGCTTTCCCAGGAAAAGAAATCTTCCTTCCAAAATAAATTTGGAGATCCAAAAAAAAAAAAAAAACCAAAGAGCCCAAACAGCTGTACTATCTAGATACTGATTGCTAAACTTTTTTTTTTTTTTTTTTTTTTTTTTGGTTTTTCGAGACAGGGTTTCTCTGTGTAGCCCGGGCTGTCCTGGAACTCACTCTGTAGACCAGGCTGGCCTCGAACTCAGAAATCTGCCTGCCTCTGCCTCCCAAGTGCTGGGATTAAAGGCGTGCGCCACCACCGCCCGGCTTGATTGCTAAACTTTTACTAACATTCATTTACTTCAGCATCCAGCAATACAGGTGGAAAAGTCACTCTGGGGCATGTATACCAAAAGAAGAGCAGGATACACCAGGAAGCTACCTCTACCTCTGACTGCTTACATTTTATTATTATTATTATTATTATTATTATTATTATCAAAACACAAACTGAGCCACTAAGTTTCAGTCTAGTCTTATAAAAGTCTCAGTCTCAAGAATAATGGTTCCAGATCTAAAATAGGGTGGCCAGGACTAGAATTACAGAAGGCCCAATGAGTACAGGAAAACCATCCACAGGGTGGAAAGGGATTCAAACTCTCTCCATTCACTAGAGTCATCAAGCAATATTTGAAGATGCCCAGAGTATAGTGTCTATTAATGAACTTGTTCATCCAACTCCTCTCCCTCCCTTCCCAGAAGAATGCTGATCACACCATGAAGAATGACTGTACTCCTATCATGACAAGGAAGGCAGATTAAATGGGCATTCAAAGGAAGTCAGGAAAGGCCCATGGCTGGTCCTGCCTTGTTATGGATGTTCTTTTCTGGGATTATAGGGTGTGTGACACCATGTCTGGCTTTGATTGCTATTTTCATATGAATGTAATAGATGGGGAAGATGGAACTCGGGGAGGGGTCACTTCTCTGAAAGAGCCAAGAGGCAGCTCTGAGACTACATAGTTGTCTGCCATTACATCTTATAGTCTTTATATCATAGCTGGAAACATAGCTGGCCATGTTTTTAGGAGTGTGCCCACTAGGTGTAACCTTGCAGATGTGGCAAAACCAGAGATATAGGTATAATATGAAACTGGGTAGAAAGGATATATGTCCTAGGAAACTAGAAAAGCTTAGGTGCAAAAAAAAAAAAATTTCCATGGTAGGGAACCAATGAAGGGAAAATCAAGCCAAGACAGTTCCTTCTTATCAAACCTACTAGAGAACATCAGGCCTAGAAGAAGTACACTCCTCTAAATCCAGACTTGATGGGCTGAAGGGAGAGACTGGGTCATTTAGTGACATGATATCAAAAGAAGAGGAGGAGGAAGAAGGGGAATCTGCAATACAAGCTCAGGGGTCTTTATATTTGGTACACATGGGTTATCAGTTTTATATACATGGCATCACCTTTGGCCTTTCTTGGCATTTGTTATTTTTATGTTCTGCTTGTAGCCAGAATTACAGCGCATAAGTCAGGAAAATCAAAATTTAAAGTATGTATCACCTCAATAGTCCTACAAGTTTAGAACCCCAAAGTGCAGCATGTTAAAAGACTGGGAAATGTCAGAGGGTCTGGGATTTCAGCAAGATCAGCTTTCCTTTCATGACTAGCTAGTCACAGCACCCACTGACAATTTTCCTAGCCTCATTCTCTTCACTGACAGATAAACAAGACTATCTGCAAAGCTCAACTAAACATACATATTCTTCAAAGAGGCCAGAGTCCTCCTCAGCCCCATGGACACCTAAGCCGGTGAACAGGCATTTCATTAGAATCAAGATCCAAATGGAAGAGGAATGTGAGGACTGTAACACTAGGGTTAACAGCCCCTAGATGAGAAACATTCCTAGCTCTCCCAGTCACCACAAGTCAAAACCGAGCTCTCTCTGTCTCTGTGTCTCTGTCTCTGTGTCTCTGCCTCTGTGTCTCTGCCTCTGTCTCTCTGACTCTCTGTGTGTGTGTCTCTGCCTCTGTGTCTCTGCCTCTCTCTCTCCCTCTCTCTCTCTCTCTCTCTCTCTCTCTCTCTCTCTCTCTCTCTGTGTGTGTGTAACCATACATATTGTAGAGCATATGAAATTTAATACTTTACGGATATTCAAATCTAGTTCCAGTACACGAACCCCCACCGAAGGCCATCTTAGCTGAATAAATTGAATGAACTTGTTTATTGTGCAATATTTTCCCTTCAAACAGGATATTGTATCTACATCAGCAAGGCAATATTAATATGTGTATCATGCCTGCACATCTCCAAGGCTCCCTCCAATCTTGATATTCTAAGATTTTATACTTATCCACTGAAATTGCCTTGGGGGCAAGAGCAGGGTGTTATGATGATATTTGCTGAGATGAGACTTTGCCTCTGTGTGCCACATTGGGAACCAACTCCTTACAATCCCAGTGTACCTAAGAGCAATTCAATCTACCTTCCAACAAGAAATTAATCATTCATTCTCTCCTCCACACTGCAAAAGCAATGATGGGAAAAAAATCAAACAAGAGAACCTATAAACTCATACAACAAATGTTGCCCCTCTTTCTAAATTCTGTTTGAGCCTTCAAAGATACAAAGAGAATCCTTTGCTAAAAATGCCACAATAGTCTCATGGCATTTATCTTACAAAGACTTGTGCAATTTCTTTCCTTCGAAATCACTCCACATAGATCTACACTCATACAAGGTTTGGGGATGCCACTGATGATAACCTGAAGGTTATTTCTGAATCATCTTTCTCATTCATGTTCTTAAAACTTAGTCAAATGCCCTGGAGCTGGGAGTCATCATGATAGTAAATACTTAAGCTTTCAAGATCATACCATCCCTGTCAAAATTCCCTGATCCTGTGATTGTACAGTGAAAACTACCACTGACTACACACAAATGAATGAGCATGCTATATTTGAATAAGACCTTACTTGTAGAAACTAAATGTTAAATTTCTTAAACTCTCCCCACAAAGTAGCACTTTTCTTTTGACTTTGTTTTTTAAAAGGTTTCGTTTCTAAAACTGTGAAAGACAGTTTCCAGTCAATGCTAGATTTTACCTGTAAGTTATCTTTAGCCAATTCTTGAACAAGAATAGCAATGTATAGCATCTTGTACAGTTCCTCCTCATTGGTGTAAATAATCACAATCACAATGCCATTTGAGCTCATGATGAATGCTAGGTGTCAGGCTAAGTAATTTCAGTGGGTCATCTTAATCTTCATACTAATGTTTAAGCATAAGACTTTTTTTTTAAACAGTCTTGTGTTTTTAAAGGAAACTGAGGCACACAAATGCAGAACGACTTGCCAAAAACATCATAGTTCTAAAATAATAGTCAAGGTCAGATGCATCTCTGACTGACGCCAAGGCCCATTTCTTCCTTACTACTAAATGGTGTAATTGCCAACCGAATGCTCATTGAACTATTCCATTAACATGATGGTTCTAAGTGGAAACGACATCTGGAACATGAATATATGGGATGAGAAAGTTACAAGTCAGTTAAAATCTTAGGAGTTGAAACTTGACTTTTATTAAAATCTGAACAAAAGATTAAAAATACTTCATTTTTTTCATAGATAACTAAGATAAAATGCTAAGCAGTCTGAAGAGTGCTGGAGTGGGATAAACAGAGCTGGTGCCAAGAAGGGAAGAGCAAATGAAAAACGGTGGGGCTCTTTGCTTAGAGAAGCTGATTTCTGACTTTACTCAATTTCTGGTGCTCTTTGTGGATCACCTATTAGAGCAGGCAAAATTGCTGAGTGTGGCAAAATTGAAAAACCGTTAACACCCTAAGAGATATGCAATGATTCAAGAAACAGCTGATAGATTCTTCACTACGAAAAGCAAGCATCCCAGAAATAGAGAAGTCATGAGGCATGACGTTGACTAAAATGCAGGCACTGTAAAAGGATGGAAAATGACTGAAGGCAGAGGGGGCTGGATCTCAATAAAAGAACCATGCCCTGAAACTCTAAGAATATTAAAGAAATATCAGAGTCTTTTGCTCTTACTCTCTCAAGAGGCAGACAAAATCCACCTAAGTGTTACATTGCTTGGTCTCAGAGAGCACACGAAGCTCCCCAGCTGAGATGGAAGATCCATTGTTTGTAGGTAGTACCATACCATGGGACTAGGGTTACCAATAGAACAAAAGGGCAAAACTGCTAAGTGCCTGAGTTCCCTGTTCCTGGCTTCTTGGTATGGGAGGATGTGGGGAAATAAGGAGTTCCAGCTGAGAGACTTTCCAGTGCAGTGCCGTTCCAGCCACAATGGACTGCACCCTCAAATCAAGAGCTAACATAAATACTTCCCTCCTTGATTTGTTGTATCTCAGATATTGGGTCACAATGAGAAATAACAATATTTCAACTGACAAGATGACTCAAACTTGACCAGTTTGGTATATTCACAGTTGGTCCAAAGGTTGTACAACCTTATCTTGCTCACTTTAAAATCTTGCCCTGATAGGACTGTTGAGAAAAAAAAATTACTATTGCTACTCCCTTGTTCTAAAAGATCAGGAAACAAAGTAGAAATCACACTCTGAATGAGATATAGGATGAACCACTGCAAAAGAGATATCTCAAAAGAGGCTGTTCTGAAGAAACCCACAATTACTACGCCCAAACTTCTTCCCATTTCCAATTGGCGCCTCCACGGTTAGCTTGTCTTCCTTCCTAACAGGGAAAAAAGTGTCCAATTTATTTTTATTTTCCAGGACCTGGAGTTCATCAAGAGATTATTTGACCTTGATCTTTTGTAGTTCCTCCTCCATGAAATACTCCACCAAACCTCCATGTGCCATGAAAAGACATCAAATAATGAGGTCATTTGCAAGACCACATGGCTTTACATTCTTCCAAATACACCACTTTGCAAAGAATGGACCATATAAGTTCATATATTTAAATGTTTGGTCCACAGTTGATGGAACTGTTTGGGAGGGATTAGGAGGTGTGGTCTTATTGGTACATTACTGGGTTGTCCTTTCAGATTCAAAAAGCCAGGCCACCATCCATTCCCAGTTGTTCGTTCTCTCTCTCTCTCTCTCTCTCCTCTCTCTCTCTCTCTATATATATATATATATATATATATATATATATATATATATCCCCTTTCCTTTCTCTTTTCCCCTTCCCCTCCCTTTCTCTTTCCCCCTCCCTCCCTGTCTCACTCTCATTCTCTCTCTCCCTGCCTCCCTCTCCATCTATTGCTCTCTCTTCTCCTTCCTATCCCTTTCCTTCCTTCTCCTTCCTCCCCTCTGCCTTGTCCTTGTGGGTAGTTGTAAGCTCTCAGCTACTGGTCTAGCACCATGTGTCTGCTGCCATGTTCTCATGTTATAGTGTCTTTTCTTCACAGCAGTAAAAAACTTAGACAACATTTCTCCATTGTTAAAAATACTAAGAAAGGGATTCGTAGAAATAAATGACAGGTTATGGAACTCCAGGGTCGCATCATTGTCATTGGTATGGTGGTTAAGATTGAAGTCCTATCTACTATTATAAGGAACATAGTACTATGATGTTAGCTTAAATTTTGGCAACCCAAGGAAAATTATACCCAAAAATGACAAATGGGAAATTGACATTGAATAGCTAAAAAGATCCCTGATTCCAATTCAATTCACTTGGGTGTCTTATGCTTCTAGGGCTCAAGTCAGTGTCTTGGAACATACCTTCCTTCCATGTAGTAGTTCTTTCATCAGGGACTCCCTCCAGACAAGAGTGTACCATAAGTAACAGTTGTATCTACCCTCCACATTGCACAAACATGGAAACCACAGTTTCTCAGAGATTAAATGCAGAAAGTAGGTAATGGGGCCAACAATGGAGCTTTGAAGCAACTCTTTAAATGATCCTGATGTAGGTAGCTTCAGAACCATAGTGTGAAGGAGACTGGTCATCCCATTCATTCAGAATCTCTGTGAGTAGACCCCAGAAATCTAAGAAATTCACTCAAACAAAAGTGTTTTAAGCACTGACTATGAGGCAAGCACCATAATTTATATCAGGGTTACAAGACATTATGGTCGCTGCCTTTACTGAGCTTGGAAAATATCTACAAAGCTCATACAACTGACTGAATAACTTTCATTTCATCTTTTTATTTTTCCTGCTCATATCCATTTGCTTGGATTACTGTTCTAAGAGGGGTGCCATCTAAGCAACAGCTTCAATTTTATGATCCTATCACATGGGCCATAAAGCATTTCAATGTTTCATTCGTGTTACTATGAGCCCCCTGGGCAGCGAGATATACTGTAAAGAGCAACACAAAACAAACCAACCATACTTCGTGGTCCACATTAAAAAAATCATTTCATCAGCTAAATGATTATAAGAGAATACTAAAAAGCATACACAGCTTTAGTTTAAACCTCTACCTTTGAGAGATCAAGACTTGGGAATCATAAGCTGAACCTATGAAAAGGAATATAAAAAGGAATACAACCCCCATTTTTGTGACCTGTTCATCATGACAGTTCCAGATTTAGTAGCAAGTGGTACTAGACTAATATTCAAAAGATGTTGCCAATGGATCCCTTGCATCTGAATTACTATGGTGTCCTGGTCAAAATGCTGATTCCCATAGTTTACTTAATCCTACTGTTCTTGATTAAATGTACTGATAAGCACCATCCATCAGTGGCCTTTCTATCTCCTTGTACCTTGTACTTTGCTCTTTAACACTGCTGACCCCTTCTACTCTGAATCTAAACTGTACCATGTGATTTGATTTGGTGCATTGGATATACACAAATAAGGACACAGGTAGAAATTTGAAAAGTTTAAGTACATTCCTACTCATCAATATGTTGATTTCCTTAAACCTGGGCCACACTATGAGAACAAATGTAGTCAGACTTGGGGGCTGGGTGATAGGCACATCATGAGAGGCTACAATGGCACAGATTTGATCTACTCCATTTGCAACCATTCTAGAGTAGCTAAATTCAGCCTAACCTACTGATGAGCTAGCCTAGCTATGATCAAACAAACTTGCAGCCTATTCATGCAGCCAATTCATAGGACAAATAGCAATAAACACAGCTGGGTAAGGTTGCACACCCCTGTAACCCCAGAATTCAGGAGGGTGAGGCAGGATCTTCGTGAGTCTAAGGCAAAATCTAGGCTAGATAATCAGATATCTTGTAAAAAAAAAAAAAAAAGTAACAGTCAGTCATTGAGTCTTAGGGTAGGCTCTTGTACACAAAATGATTAGGACTCTTCCTGCACTTGGTGGGAGGGATGATCGTGTGAATCTATATTTTGAATGAGTACTCCATGTTATTGTTTCTCATTCATATTAATCATTTACCATTATGTAAATACCACCGAGAAAGAAAGTGTGAGCTAACTGAATCACAGCTCTCCTGGGAGGAAGCTCTTAAAGGAGGAGTGGTGTGACTTTCTTTGGCTAATTGAATGTCAGTAAATGAGAACACAGGCAGAAACTTGTAAAGCTCGTGTACATCTCTAAAACACTCAGAACTTCCAAGCTGTCAGATGTGGGAGATGCCATTGTTTTAGGCTGTGAGCCACTCAGGGAGAACTTGGTCAAGCTCAAAGAATACTTCCATGTGGCTAGGTTTTCTCTTAAGGTGATATAATGAAACTTACTATTTCAATGAACTTGAGGTATACAGATCAAAAGAAATTAAGTATATTCATATTGTCATGCAACCACATGTCACTAACAATCATCTCCAGAACTTTTTCATCTTACTAAATTCAAAAATAATTCCCAATACATCATCCCTCCATGACAACTGGCCTATTTCTTGTCTCTATAAATTTGATAACTCTATGCATCTGATGTAAGAAATCATACAGTAACCATGCTTCTGTGACCTGCTGTTTAGCATGTATAAATGATATATTCAAGGTAGATTAAGGTATAGCATGTATCAAGATGCATTGCCTTCTTAAGGTTGACTAATAACCTGTTTTATTCATGCCAGTATATCTGTTCATCCACTGATGAAAACTTGGGTTACTTTCACCCTTGGGTTATTGTAAAATATGCTGCTATGAGCACAGGTTTGCAATTATTTATTCCAATTCCTGCTTTCAAATTCTTTTGTAGCTATACCCAGAAGTACAACATTCATTTAAATATTTTCAGGAACCACTAAACTATTTTCCATGATATTACAAACCCTTCGCACAGTGTTCACTCAATGGGTTACAATTTTTCTACATCTCAACAACACATGTTCCACTTAAAACATGATCATCCTGATAGTTATGAAGAGGATATCATTTACTTTTGATCTCTACTTCCTTAAAAAAGTAAAATGTCGAGCATCTTTTCATGTGCTCAATGTACACTTGCCCCTCATGCATTTTTAAATTGAATGGTTTCTTATTGGTCTTTGTTAATGCTTCTGTGAGGCGTTTATAAGGTGTAAAAGGAACAAGGTGTCTCAGACCAATACTGAATTCTATTATCACAGACACTTTAGACTTGGTTGAAAATAACGCTCATTTCCTTGTGTTTCTTTCTTACTCCATCTCAAAGGACTTGAGTCCATAGTAAGCCCACTGTCTATGGTTCAGCTTTCATATTCTCTTGCATTCCTTAAGATCATTTCGGTATCCCCAATATTTCTTCTATTATCTACCTCTTTAGTAACTGATTGTGTTCACCTAAATAGATGCTCACTGTTGTTAATGCTCAAGAAAAATCATAAGGTATATTCAACATCTCTCTACACATTGCCAAACAATTTTCTATAGTCACAGTCAGCATCTCCCATTCTCCACACTGCATTCATGTCTCAAGGCACTGTCATGATTTCTAGCCAGAACATTCTACTTGATCTCTTTCCCTTCCTAAATAACTTGAGTTGCAAAATATATTGGTCCTTTTCCCTGTCTACCCAACTTGGTTTCTCTGTATCACTTAGCAGTGCAGACCACCTCTTCCTTACCAAAGTTCCTTTTTTCAGTGACTTCTGTTTTTTCTGTTCCCACTGCAGGTGGTCATTTCCTCTTGAGTTTGGTTGACTGCTACATTTCTTCAGTCTAGATCGTCTATTACCCAGGGCTGTGCCTTTGTTCTTTACCAAAACCTACTTATCAGAAAACCATGTCTTCAGACATTATCCCTGTATTTCCTTAAAAAATAAAAATAAATAAATGATCTAAAAGAAAGAAAAAAAAAGAAAACCATGGTTTCACTGTTTACTTTCCTTTGTTCCTGTTTCAGTCAAATCATGTTGGTCATATATCACATCTAGTCAGTACCAAACTATTATGTGTCCTTTCCTTTAGGGAAGTATAGGAAGAGAAAGTTCTCATTTTGAATCTAGACACTGTAACATGCATGGTGCCTTATCGGTTAATTTATTTTATGATGTTGTGCCTGTTTCCTGAGAATGTGAGAACCAAATGAATCACCTATACAGATTTAGGACTTGGTGCTTTATAGAGCCTGGTTTATAGAAGGTAATCAATATACACGAACCAACTTTCATGCATTTTCCAGCTGAGTAGTCCCATCTCCGTCCTTAGGCTGGTCTTCTGGGACTCCTTCTTAAACCCTACACTGGGAACACATATAGATACCTCTTAGTTTTTGTCCAATCAAAGCAAATAAGGTCCCATGTTTCTGCTGTTACTCTGGTCTCTCTCTTCCTCTTAAGTTAGATGAAATTCGATTCACATTTCAAAACCCAAATCAAATGCTGCTACCTCCTTGAAGCCATTCCAACACCCTCTATGCTTTATGCAGTCTTCATAGGTGGCACTTCCTGGTGATTGCTTTACTTTAGGACTATATAGTTAGAACTTCACTGGCTTTTCATTTGACTGTGAACTTTTTAAGTATACAGAATTCCTCTTCACACTTTTTATACCCTTAAAACTAGATCTTGGCACAAGTAAACAGCCACCATGTATGAAGATTGTCAAGACACTTAAGGCATATTTGAGGATATAAGGAAATATCTGTTTTCTAGCAACAAACTTGTTCAGCAATTATCCAGTGCTAAATATTAGTCTAAATGCTCTACATTTTAACTCATATGATCTTCACAACAATCCTAAACAGTGATTACAATGATGATTTTAATGCATCAAATTTGAAAGTTGGGTCTCAGAGTAGTTACATAATAGCCTGAGATCATACAGTCCAAGAAAGGTAAAACAAGTGTTAACTCCAGGCAGTCTGGCTCTAGAATCTCTGCTCCTGATAGAAACTGTGCCTGCAAATGTGCACTCTAATTGATATCACAGTGGGCTATGATGACAAACATACATGCTTTGCACACATGGCTCCATGAGCTTTGTTTCCTTGAGTAACTCCTTTCAGATGTGGGGGCTGCGTTTTTTTTTTTAACCAAATGTCAAATGACAAGATAATATTGATGATCATCTTGATGCTTCTCAGCACCAACAATCTAGGATGTTCTGCAACATGTGCACTACTTTTCTGAGATGTCTTGTGATAACCTTTCAAAAGCAGGTCCTAGGTTTCAACCAAATTTCTCTTCCAAGTGTGGTTGACTAGGATGGAGGGTGATGGGAAATTTAAGAGTCATGACTAAAGGATACAAGGTTCCTTTGGGAAGTGATGCAAATGCTTTAAAATCAACTGTGATGGTATATTCACAGTTCTGTGACTATACTGACAACCGCCAAGCTTTGCATTTTAAATGGGTACATTTATCATATCTCAATAGAGGACCCATCATCCAAACACTATATTCATGGGGTTCATCACAGCATTGCTCAGCAAATGTTTGATTGATTGATGAATGGTCATATGCCATACTATATGTTTCTGTTTGTTGCTTTTGGACACAGGGCCTCATGTATCTCAGGCTGA
Source organism: Mastomys natalensis (assembly GCA_021653895.1). NCBI lineage: Eukaryota > Metazoa > Chordata > Mammalia > Rodentia > Muridae > Mastomys > Mastomys natalensis. The sequence continues at coordinate 152,478 of JAJTUV010002416.1, forward strand.
CCATGAACTCTCTATGAAACCCAAAATGCTGTTGAGTTGATTCTTCTGCCTCTGCCCTTCTTTGTGCTGGAATCACAGTGATGCAACAGGAAACCCATTCCTTATGGTGCAGAAGATCCAACCCAGAGCCCCTTGCATGCTAGATGAGCACTCCACCAACTGAGCTACAGCCCCAGCCCCTACATGACTTTTAACCTTCAAATTCTAAGAGTCTATTCATGGAACAATTTATATGTACTTCCCAATCCTTTGGCACTTCTAAAAGTATGTTCTATTTGGCAGTTTAAATAACCCCTTCACCAACTTTCTATTGTCAGAGATGTACCAAATTTGTTCTTCGTACTGTCTGGATTATTACCTTTTGAATTTACAGGAGCTATGCTAAAGAGGCTTAACTATATTTCTGATAACAGCTCACTGCTATGCTGCCCACAGACAGATTAGCTCCCAAGATTTAAAGTTATAAATTGCTTCAAGTTCTTCAAGTGAGAGACTTTATCAGAGAAGGTGGTGTCACTACTGTAATTAGTTTCAGCTACAAAATTAGTTCTTTGAACCAGATGAGTAGGGAGTCATTGTTGAGGACAGTTTTTCACCTCAAAGGAAAGAAAAGAAGCATATTAATTACTGAGCAAATAGTTTGCAGTTTGTGCAGGGATAGTACAGGAGGGCAGTTTTCTTAAATATTTGCCTGATTATAATTAGCTCACGCATGTGATTAATTTAGGGGAAAAAGGAGGGGGAAAATCTCTCTTAACTTTGAGAGCAAATGTTAAGCTTTTCTGTACTTGAGAAAGCCCAAGCCTAAAGCCAGTAACTGTTGAATTCACTACCAACAAAGAGTAATGAAGTTTCCGGGCCCTGGGAAGTCTCAGCAATAGCTGCTGGCTTCTATGCCTTGGTACAAAGAGGCCCATCAGGCCAAGAGGCAGGCAACAGAACCAGCATGGACTCAGGGCTCTAATCGGCAATGATGAGAGAATAAAATGAAAAGTGAAATAAGATCACAGCAGGTAAAATTAGGGGAAGAGTGGAGGCCTCCAAGTTAAACCTTGGAACATGTAATCAAGGTGATTAACAGCCTGAGCTGCATAACCCTGTTACTCACTCATTCGCCAACTCGCCATGCACTCGCTCTTCACAATCATAGCCATTTGTTCAGATTTTTAAGACTCTCTATCCTAGAAACGGAACAACACACCATGCCAAATGAACTGGATTTGTATGTTCTTCCAATCTTCCTTCAAGGAACCCAGCAGAGACTTAGATTTGAATTGGGATTGCATACATAGCAGAGGGGCTTCCAGTTAGTCTCTAGGTAATAAGAGGCAAGGAGAATTGTACAAGGCAATCGGGACACAGAACATCTTCCAGTTTGAGAAAGGCAACAATGTTATTTAGTCCCTTCTCAGAAACACCTTATGACTAATGGAAGGATTCTACTAGGTCAGCAGAAAAAATGGGCACAGAGATTAATGCAACAACCCTCCAGAGAGACATGGTTGAAAGCAAAATACTTAGGCTTTGCTAAGCCACTCTGCTTTAAAATCCTAAGAAATTATCTTCTGGAAAAAAAACAAAAACAAAAGAAAGTTACTATAAAAAAAAACATTTATCTAAGCCCCCCACTCCCACCCCACATGAAGGCTTGTTCTATCACTTAAGAAATTTAGAGAATTCCCTAGAGCACACATTCTAGGCCCACCAGAGGATCTGTTGATGTAGCACTGAAGATCTTGGGAATGGCTCACTCCATCCATAGTATCTGACAGATGGAGCCAATGCCTTGTTTTCCATACGGTTGTGTTATCATGTAATCATATAGACAGGAGAGCTCATTCTTTACTCCTCCCAGGTATGTCCTTCAGAACTCTGTGTGCATGTGTGTATGCCTGTGCATGCGCATATGTGCATATGTGAGTGCATGTGCACACATAGGCATGGTTTTCAGACAAGGATTCTGTGATGGTTGGTGTTGTCAGCTTGACAGAATGTAAAGTCTCCTTGAAACAAGCTTCAGGGGACTCCTGAGGGTTAGTTCAGGCTACCCTGGAACTCTCAAAGCAGCCCCGTCTGGCTTCAGACGCTTGGCTATTTTCCTGCCTTGCCTCCCAAGTGCTGGGATTATACATCTGAATTACAGTGCCTGGCTTCATTGGAACCCTTCAGAATGAAAATTGTGTCATGTGATACAGTTTTTAAAAGGCTTTAAAATTATTAAATATGAAACAAACTGAGCCGAACCACTCTGTGAACTTTAGTCTTGCCAAGTTAAGTATATTTTAAGGGTTTTCAAAGATTACAATAAAATCATCTAAGAACGTAGGAGTTTTCACTCACAGAAACTGCCGACTTACTAGATTGCCTTGTGGATGGCTTTACATGCCTTTGGTCTCCAAAAGCTTCTCATAATAAAACTTTTCTAACTATACACACACAAACAGACACACACACACATTAACTTTTGGTGTTTGATTCTTTTCATCCATCCAGCCCAGTTTTGTGCTGTCTCTATCATATACTTAATACCTTTGAGACTGATTCCTAAGAAGAAAAATACATAGAGCCAATACATACAAGTCAATTCAATGAATATCAATAATGAATATCAGGCACTGTGCTAGAAGATATATGAATGAATAAAAAGAAACTTTCTCTCAAAACTGAAAACAATAATTCAGACACCCTACTGCTGGGCTTCAAATCCAAATGTTGTTTTGTAATGTTTTGTAATGTTTGGAAAGTTACCTCTCTTAGATTGTTTCCCTTTCTATAAAATGGGTATAATGTTCATACCTACCTCATACAGCTATGTAAATAATGAAATGTTTCCTTATATTCCAACACATGTTGATGACCACATTTGGGTATCATATTCAGGTCTAGCACACAGCAAGTGCTGTCTGCAATTTAGTTACATAGAGAACTTAATCATCTTATATCACAAACTTCTTCGAAAGGCTGATGAAAATTCCGTTCAATTCCCTGAAATATGTGTGCATTTATTTGCATCAAGTTTGAAGGCTTTTATGAGTTTTTTTATAGCCTCCAAGACAAAACTGAATAGTCTCTGAGTCCCTGGAAGAGACCTCAAAAGGGTATGTACCCTATAGAGTCATGGGATCCCAGTCCCAAGCATTAATGGTTGTATTAGAATGACAATCCCTTCGGGCTTTCCAAGTTTGACTTCGCCTTTTCCTGTTGTATCATCTCCTCTAAGCTACTTATGCCTTTTGTCTCTATTCTTGCATCTGAATTAATAGATAATAACTTCATCTCTACCATAGGTTTGCCTCAAAGGAATCAGGTAAATACTGTGTAACTATCCATAATACTAATAGTATCCATTAAGGATTGGCAATAGTAACTATTCCATATCAGCATTAAAATGAGCACCTGATTTTTTTCCTTACAAGCTAAAATTTCCCACCTACAACTAAATGTCTATTCATCCCTAATGGAAATGTGTACAAAATTCAGACAAGGCTTGCTGTGGAAGAGCAAGAGGTTGGTGTCCACTGACTTTTCAATATATACAAGGTATATTTTCTGAATTATCATAGCAAATGCAACATGCCAAGAGAAATAGATAGGTGTGACCAATTGGGAGTTTCTTTCCTTTCCACCAGACTGCTGAATATCTCACCATATCCTTTGTCATCCAAATCAGGAGTGAATAGCACTGTCAGAGAAACCCAGTGCATTCAGCAGATAGGTTGCTTAATTAAATATGCCACTGAATGGGCTATAGAATTCTATTGCTTATGCTGACAGGTGAAAGACAGAAGGCACAATTTCCTGGGTTTTTATTTAAGATGTATTTTGAATGTATCCTCCACAAAGAGTGTCCCAGGATGCATTAATTTTTATAAGGTTTTTATACCCAACTTGAAGCAGAATGAGCTCATTGACAAAAACAAATCAAAAGTCAAGAATGCCTTCATGCAACATGAACAAACACACAACGGCTGGAATAGGCCATTATGAAAGATTGAGATGATATGGCAGAGTGGAATTTGAGGAACAGCCTTTACTCCTAAGTATTAAAGTCTATCAACTAGGACAGGGCAAGAAATGCTAGCACCAACTGAAATGTGGCACTTGCCTTCAGTATCCAGCTCTAATAAATTCTAAACATGGTTAAGTGAACAACGTTAAATGAAGAAGGCTCACCTGAACTGGGATCAATCTGATTTTGCAAAGACAATGCTGAAGACAGAAAAGAACACTAAAACTTAAATGCAAGACAGTTCAACAATGTGAGTAAGGGTGAAGGAGGTCTGGCTTTGTGTGCTTTCTGAATTGTTGACGTCCACGGTCATCAGGACTAGTGGGCATCTAGAACCTATCACTGGCACTGACTACATGTGATGGATGTAAACATGTTGCTTAGAAAGCTAGGAGTGTGACCAACATTCTCTTGAGAGCTGGCCTTCTTGAAATAACCGGAGGGGGAAAAAATTAAGCCCCAAGTTAATGCTGTCTTTAAAAGATTTAGGGTGTTAGAAAACCATCGTCCCTCCCATTTCCTACCTGGAGGCGAATTGTAGTAAGCTCCATTCCACTAGTATCTCACTTGGCCTGCCCCCAAATTGAAAACTTGCAAAATAAAAGTCCTCTCCAGACCCTCATTCTCTCTTTCTAGTTTAAGGTGCTGCATAGATGGTAAAAACAAGTTCTTAAGGCTTGGATTACACAGAGCCCACCTTAGCAACTCTTATTTATTTCTCCAGGTCTTAGTGAGTACAGAAAAGAAAAAGAACTTTGTCAAAGTGAATGTCAGGCCACTACATTTGCTTCTACTTAATGAGGGTGAAGGTAAGGGCAAAGCTGAGCCAATGTTAATCTTGAGCCCTAACACACTTCACTCTAAGGCCCCAGTGAGAAGAATACAAGGTAGTAGGGGTAGTTTTTCTATTAGAAGATACTGGACAGCCCTGGCTCCCCTACTATCCTACTCCAAGCCTCCATGGCCTACAGTCTACTGAAGATACATAGTCTGCCTTTTAATATTGGACATTTCAAAATAAGTGCTTGGAATCCAATCCTATCAAGTAAAAAGTTCCCCTGTTGCCATGTTACTGTCTATATATAACAGATGAAAGACTCCAAAAATCAAAATTCAGGCTCTTCTCTCCTCCTCCTTCTCCTCCTCCTTCTCTTCCTCCTTCTCCTCCTCCTTCTCCTCCTCCTTCTCTTCCTCCTTCTCCTCCTCCTCTTCCTCCTACCTCAAAGTGTAGAAAAGCTGGGCATTGCCTTCCATAACTCTATATTAGGGGTACACAGAAGTAGGGGATACACAGAGGCCATGAAGTGAGGCATATCTTCAAAATGAAGGAAGCGTCCCACATGTTTTTGAACTCATGGGACTGAGAAAGCAAAAGTAGAAAATACATATATGAATCTAGTTCTAACGAACATAATAACTGAGACTTTAAAAGCACTTGCTATGGGCCAAGCAATATACCAGAACTTGACCATACAAACTCCTTTAATTTTCTTAATAAACATAGGATGTGTGTAAAGTTATTGCTTTCATTTTATACATGATATTATGTGGCCACACATAACATAAACCTCTTGCCCAAAGTCACAAAGTAAGTTGTCAGTTAATATCCAAATGTCAAAAATTCACCTGCAGAATCTTATGCCTCTGTTATCTTAAAAGAACTGATAGGATAGCCAATCTACAAGCCAAAGTGATTTATATGCACATTCCCCACTGGTTGAGAGTCACCTCTACCTCCAACTTTATTGATGGTCTCAGAGGGGACACCTCCTTCCATCTCAGATATCAGGCTTGCCCTAAGGAAATTGCTAGAAGAAAGGGAACCTGGCAATTCCTCAAGCTTTGCCTGGGCTCCTCATATGTACTACATCACTTTGAAATCCATCTAGATTATTACCCCAATACTTTAGCTCAACCATCCTAATGAAATATGAGTGAGTATTAACTAAGTTGTAAAATCCATAAAAATGCTGCTTTACAAGAGACATTTACCTATGAATCAGCAGTTGGGTTAATTCATTATTTAGGAGGCTTGTTATTTATAGCTTATTACAGCTTGGTTAATTATTCATATGCGCTTGTTTCTGTGCATGGTTTTCTCTTAAGAGAGGGAAGTGTTTATCAAGCACACAGGGAGGTTGTTCCAGTCAGAGGCCTGTTGTTCAAATAGCTTGGGCTACATTCTCTTTATGACTTCCTGCTCCAGACTGTCATCGGGAAAATCCAAGGGCTGACAAAACTGTAACCTAATCAGCCGTTTAACTGCTGTGGGGGAGCCAAGTCACTGGAGGCCAAAGCATTTCCCAAAGTGTTTGCTGCCATAAGGCCCAAGGGGTTGCTTTACAAAATATGGGCTCTTTAAAGCAGGTCAGTTTTGTTAATACTAGGAGGAAATCAAAGATTCTAAGCGACAGAATCAGAGAAAAGGTTTCAAAGCTGCCCAGGCTTTCATATAGTAACATCTCTGTTAACTCTATGAGGATGAAATAAAATGAAGTGATCATGGAGAGTCCACCATTTTTATAGTTTGGGGATTATAATAATATAATTACTACATCTCTCCCTTCCCATTCCTTTCTTGCATATGTGCTTCCTCAATCTCCTTCAAATCTGTGGACTCTTTTGGTTGTTGCATGCATTTTTGTATATGTATATACATATACACATATACATATATATACACATACATACATATATGTGTGAATATATATATATACATACATATATGTGGGAATTATATATATATATATATATTCCCAAACATGACTTGTTTAGTCTGAATAATGTTACTTGTATGTTTTCAGGGATGACCATTTGGAATATGACAACCAATTGGTCATTAACCTCATGGAATTCGAACCTAATTTAGCAATATTCTCCTGAGAAAAAGTATTCCCTGTACTAAAAGGGAACTTGTCTTTAGCAGATTGGAAACACCAACTCCAGCATCTTGGTCTTCTCTGAGATATCTCAAAAGGCAAAGGTCAATGTGCACTGGGATTGACCTAACAGATGCAGATGGTCTATCTGCTATGGATATGTGCACACCATGAGTCACACTTTTGTATTCTTGGGGGTTCACCAGTTGCTCCTCATGTTTTAATCCTGTCTCTACAATAACGATCCTTTATCCCAACAGGATTCTATAAACTCTAATTCTTTGGTCTCCCCTCGTAAAATTATCATAAATATCAAGATCCAGTAGATGCCAAATATTAAGCAGTAACCATCATAAGAATAAACCATAAAGAACTAGACCTTATTGAGTCCCGAAGGCCAGATTTACAGGGACCAGCTACCTTGCATTGTGAATAGTTGGTATCAGATGGGAAACAACCTAAACAGCTAGTAGATTCTTGCTTGCTGCTCTATGGTTACTCTAAGTATATTTTAAATATTTTCATTTTATAGCTTGATCTCTCACTTTTCCAAGTAAGAGGTATTAATGTTTAATATTAAAAGACATTGTTTTCCTTTTAAATATGCATTGAAGGTAAAATTTTACTACATTCAGGAGGGTGAAGAGTTTCCCTATAGGAAGGACATTTGGTTTTATTAAAATCTTTAAGACTACAGATTCTGCATGCTAGAGACTCATGTAATAGCAACCACTGGTGAAATCCATCTCTTGATTTAGGGCCATCCATCATCTATTATAAGGCTTTAAAATTGCTAACCTTAGAAAGCTAAAGCAATCACTCAGAATAACTGAAATAAATTTCCTAATACAAACACATTACTTTGTTTTGAGAAAACCTTTAGCTAATGATGGTGTAGCTTTCTAGGTGCAAGAATCATGATATGAATCCCAGCTCTGCTATTTCCGAAACTCTGTGTGACTCTAGGAAACTCATTTGCTCTCTTAGCCCCTTCTTGTTCTAAAAGACTGGGGTATTGGTATTGCTGTCAGTATTTTGGTATAATATTGGAGTATATAGGGGAGAGAAAAAAAGAGGAACTCAACTAGGTTATAAGTATTTGGGTTCAAGGCTTCTGTCAATCTCAGAAACAGCATACCAGCTGTGTCTATTTACATCTCTTTAGAATAAGCAACATGCAGAGAACCCTAACCCTAGAAAGCCTTATGTTGAGGTGGTGCCTCAGCACCTCTGTAACACTTGAGTTAATATTCTCAAGGGCTACCAAACACTCAGATCACAACCTCCACATTCCTAGAGGGGTATTTTTTTTCATGGTTAAGGAAAACAACCTTGACTCAGACAACTATGAATTCAAAACTTCAATTCTGCCCACATAGACGAGACATTTATCTTCTCTAGATATTTAGCTTTCTTGTTTATGAGATCAACATATACAAGCTACTTAGGACAGGGACTGGCCCATAATTGAGTAAATGTCACTGTCCATTATTGTTTTCACTGTCATTATATGAAGCATTTTAGCCATCCCTCTATATGGTCGAATTCTTCAATAGAGCCAAAAGAAATGCCATCATTTGGTCTCTCATGTTTTTGACAGGACGTCTCAGTTATAGCCAAGCTAACCTAATCTCACAATGCTAGAATTTCACCACCCATATACTTCTGTTGTACTCCCTGCACAAACTGCGTACATTCTTCTGCTAGACCATACAAATACATTTTCCCCAAGGTCCCTTGTCTTCTTCTAGCAACTAGCAAGGATTACTTTTCCTCCAAACTCAGAGTCCTTCCCTGCCTGAATCACGTGCTTAAGAACGACAAATATGCTTGAGAACAATTAAAAAACTACCTTGTAATGGACACATTCCAAATCACAACTGGAATGACATCACAGTTCTCATGATGGATTGATGACAGAGGTTACACTACACACTTCTGCATCCTACTTCCATAATGCAGTTTACCATAGCTGCAATAAGCACTATATCGCCTTGGTTTTATTGTCTACAGACAAATTGCCCTTATCTTTATGAGATAAATTATACTAGAAGTTTCTTTGGACCTGTGCTATCTAACATTGTAGTCAGTAGCTAGACATGGCTCTCTAGCTCTTGGAAATATGACTAGTCCAAAACAAGATGTACTTTATGTATAAATTATACATCAGATTTCAATTATTTACTACAATAAAGAAAAATCACCATTATTTTATATTACTTATTTGTTAACAGTTGGTATTACATGGTCAATGAAATGTATTATTAAAAGTAGCATCACAAACCTTTAGAGTTTTAATGTGACTACTAGAAATGTTTACATTAAAATTGAAACTCAAATTATATTTATACTATCCAGTGCTACTCTGCCCCTATAAAAATATGACACATGTGAGCATACTGATAATTAGGTGCATTAATTATCTTACCACTTTTCTTTTCAGAGAGCACCTAAAACAACTCACTGCCATTTGAACTTCATGTCTGCTCTAATGTAGCACTATAGGTGTGAAGTGTTCACAGGTCCTTGGAGAAAATAAGAGCCCTTGATGTTTATGCCAGATGGAGAACTATCTATAGAACACTTAGTTGGTAAAGGAATGTGCTATGGTCAGGCCATCTAGTTCTTGCTTGATATGCTTCTGTTATTAATTAAGGAGTCTGAAAGCTCTCTGATGAGACGCTAAAATAGAATATGCCAGGAAGGTTTATGCATGTCAATGGGGGAGGGTGGCAAAGCAGCAAATGCACTGAGGAATGTTGAGTGATGACACCAATTTTAAGGTAGCAGCATGAGAACGAAGGAGTTTCATTCTATTGACCACACATCTCCCAGTAACTCTTGATCCATTCACAGAGGTCATTTGTACTTTTATACTGGCAGCGGCTACAGAAGCCATTGACCCAATGAGACACTCCTTTGGACATCGAATTATTCACAACTCAGAGTTGTTGAGTGTTCCACAACATCTACAAAAGTTGCATGTGTAAACGATATCACTGACAGAACTTCAACACTCAGGCTTGCTATAGCCACAGTGTCAAGAAAGGGATGGGGAAAGGTGAGGCTGTATGGAAAAATCCTCTGAAGTTGCTGCCACGTGGATGAGAGGGGACATTTGTTATAGCACAGGATATTAAAGCAGAGGGCCAAAAACATAAGAGGAGAAAAAGAAGAAGATGTTTGCAGTTAAGAATGTAACAACAATGGAAAATAAGAAGACACGGTGACAAAGAAGAAAAATTTTTGCCTTAGTGGCTCTAAGACTTTGGGTGTGTTTCAGTTTTATCATTGCCAAAGGGAAATGGTCATGTCCACGATCTTATGGTGACTAGTAAATAGGTTAATCCAGATGACAGTACTTGACATTGCTCCCTGTTCCAGTCTGTATTTTGCATAACTGCTTATTCTCTCTACTCTTTCCTTTCATTTGGAGCTTTACCTTCAGGGTTTCTGCTGTAGACAAGTGAATTTACTCCTACAACTACTGCCCAGCCCCTGTGTTCCTGATCCTGATGTTCCTAACCTTGACTAACCTTGGTTTTGTTACCAGAAAGGGTTTTAGATGCTTGTCAACCTATGAAAAAGCAATTTCTCTCTATAAGGAGGGAGGCAGTGGAATACAGTTTGTATGGGAAAATCGGGAATCATGATTGTCATCAAAATCAAAGATAAATGACCATTTAAATTCATCAAGAAATACTTAGTCCCTGAATTTAGATTTCAAACTACATGGGTCAACAGGAATATACCATTTCATGAGCTGGTCTTCTCGAACTGGGAGATTTCACTTTAAATCCTCTTTCTAGAGTCTTGATAGTAGAAAGCACAATTCTGTCCTAGAAAGGTACTGCCTGATTTGCAGACCAAGTTTTCCATGCCTTCTCTTTTAACTCAACTACTGTAAAAGAGATACCCAGGAGCCATGTTAAGGGAGGGTTATTTTTCTTAAGCCAGCATTGTTCCTGCTTTATTTCTGTATCACACCTTCTTCATCACTGATACCTGCTACTTCACATGATTCAGAACAGATAGCAGTGATATCAGTAGTTCTTGAATGGATGTGTTAGACAGGGTCTTAAAAAGATCAAGGCTACCTCAGCACAGCATCATCAGCTGGGCAGCAATGAAATAAAGACCATGCAGATATGCTCAGGACACCAACATGGGGTGGCAGAAAAAGCCTCCTTCCAAGGCTACCATGAGTGCGTGCCTATGGTGGTATATTCCTGTAATGCCAGCACTAAAAAGGCAGAGACAGGAGGGTGGCAGCAAGTTTGAGGCAAGTCTTATCTCCATAGTGAGATTTGCAAATGAGAAGTACCCTGCCATAACATTTCAGATGAAAAAACAAACATTTAGAAATTACTTCAAAATGAGGGCTTTTCATGAATAATATCTGAGCATAAATAACCGAATGATGCAGGAGAGAACTTTCAAGAGATACCACAAATGACAGAAATATAATCTATCTATCCTAATCTAGACATATTGACATGGGAGCTCCAATGCAGAAACTCACTAAACTTATGAACTAAACTTTGTCTACTTACTGTATGTCAACTACACTCATTTCAAAATGTTCTCACTGGCCAGAGGAGCAGATCAGTCAGTGCCTGGCTCAGCCGTAATCAGAGAAGCTTCCTCCTACAGCAGATGGGAACAACTGAGAGACTCATAACTTGGCAATACGGAGTGAACATTGGAACATTTAGCCCTAAAAGAAATATCTCTACCAAATGCCTCCCTCAGGGCTCACGAGAACCCTTGAGAATAAGAGGCAGAGAGAGTATATTTGTTTCTTGTGTGTTTTCTGGAGCTCTTTTCCTTCTGTTTGTTTTGTCCTATTCTGATGTGTTAATTTTTGCTCAATCTTATTATATTTTTATTTAATAGTTGCCCCTTAGAAGCCTGTTTGTTTTCCATGACAGACAGTATCTGGTGAATCTGGATGGGAGGGGCGTGGGGAGGAACTCGGAGGGATAGAGTGAGGGGAGTCCATTATCAGGATATATTATGTGAGGAAAAAAATCTATTTTCAGTAAAAGGAAAAAATATGAAAAAGAAAGAAATCTTCTCTAGGGCTTATTACCAGGAAGTACTTCCTTGTTTATGCAGATGTTTATGACCAACTGTGTGAGGAAAATCTTCGGTCTATAGTGAACAAAAAGGCTAGACCAAAACCACAGAACGACCACTTATATGTGAAAATATAATTCTATATATCTATACAAGAAGAGAATGATTTCAGAAAGAAATAAACTATCAACACGTTAAAAACATATTTTCAGTGTTATTTGTACACATTTACAGGCCCTGAAGAGACTTGGGTCTTGCTGTTCCCAGCTGCGTCAACTGGCACACTCTTCGGGAAAGCAATTTGCCACCATGCATCAAGGGCCTCAAAATAGCTTTCAAGCCTGACTTAGTAATCCCATTTCCGGATATCCATCCTAAGGAAATAATCTGAAACATGAGAAAACCCATGTGCAAGATGACAGTAAAAACAATTAAAACGAATGAGAATCATATCTGATTGGTGTGACTGGGTTATGCTCTGTGAACATAACCTAGGTTATAAAAGCAGGGTACAACAGCTTCTTTATATATTATATCTTGTTCTGATTGAAAAAAAGGAACAGAACAAAAACATAAAATATCCCAGAAATATCACAAGGCTTAGGTTGTGAGGATGGAGTTTTTTCAGTGATTCCTCATATAAGACTCCAACCTCAGGTTGTCTCAGAGTCCCTTGTATGTCCGTGCACAGCATATCCAACAGGAGTATTTTCAGGAATGAGGGACAAAGAACTTTAGACACCACAGGACTGTCCAGCACTTCAAGGGCTTTGCTAACCAGACAGAATAGACGAAATGATACTTAAGACAACAGCACGATCCATATGGATTATCATAGATCTGTATTGTGCTTTACAGATTTTTCAAAGCATGTTTTTCCTAATATAGAGAAAGGAGCACAAGGCTGGGTTAGGATGGATAGGAGGCCTCAAAAGAGAAAGTGACCATGGCAGTAACTTCACATACCATTCCCTAAGAACTGCTAATTCCCTTTCCTACACGAATGCTCCAGAGACCAGCCTGTCAAGGCTGGGTGTTTTTCATCATCTCCTGTGATGTCATGCCTTTCAAACCCAAAAATTTAAATTCCTGTCACCTCACAGAACTTTTAGTTTCCTTTTCACTCCCTTTCTACCTGTAAGAGATTTGAGGATGTTTTCACATTTCCCCTCCGGCTTTTCCATTAGCTGAAGCCATTAGAAAGGGCCTGAACTCTGTCTTTATGAGTCCTCCTTCAAAGTAGGCTGTCACTGGGGTTGATGGTCCGGTTACAAGATTGAAGACTTGGGCTCTGTAAAGAACTGCTCTTGAAAAGTCATTAGTAGTGTCCCTGGGCCCAGGTTCCTACACTCAGTGCAGGAAATCCTAGGGCATATCACCTCCAGCGAATACATGAATGCTATTAATCTACATGTCCTTTTCATTATTGTGGGCAGGATTGTGATATGCAGAATGTGATAGAAGGCAGTAAGAGAGGTAAAGGAGAAGAATGTATTGAAGTTGTTGTGCTTTAAAGATTTTGACACAGACATCAGGATACCATCTCAAGAATTTCTTTTTTTCGCAAAATCATACTTTTAGTTTCCTTAAGATTACTAAGTTCTATGACCAGTGATCTCTCCTCTTAGCAAAAAGTCTGGGTACCTATAACTTTAATGTGTTGGATTCAAGGTAAACTAATAAACACAAAAAGAGAAATGTGCCCCAGAACATGGCAAAATGGAACAGGCAACAACTCTGAACTACTGTGATGTTACTCTGTACACATTCAAAACCATTGTCTACCAGTTGCCATGTAAAAACAACCTACCTTGGTCTCCTCATTTGTAAAGTGAGGGTGTCGACATGGAGGTTTCTATTCCTGAGGCAATGAGGACTAATTGCAGTAGTCCTTCTTTTCAGTAAGTCTCAACTAGTTTACAGACACCCACAGCACCTAGACCTTGTCCAGTGACATTCCAGACAATACCGCTCAGTTCTCAGAACAGAGATGAAGAAATGCTTCAGAAATGATTCTCATCTACTAAAATGGACCCAACAGCTGTAGTTAATGAGAGCTGGGAGGGACACATTCATTCTGTTCCCGGGGCAAACAAAAGGGTCAGGCTTGCTCTAGGCAGAAGCCACCCAAAGCAACAACTCTTCACAGTGAGGCTTCCCTCCTGTCAACAGATGCTTAAAGCTACAGGATGAATATGAAACAGCTGAATTGGACACCAAAGTAGAACAAGACAGCTGTTCCTTGCCCTTCAATATAAAAAGCATGGCACTAATGTTGAAAAGGATCTGATGGTGCATAAATATGACCACATTGCACATTCTCTTCTCTCTGTGGTTTTTAGGGCTTGAGTTGTTTAACTAACTGAAGAAGGTGTAAAACAACCTAAAGTTTTATGCTACAGGTAGGCCACAGAAGACAAATTACAGTGTACAAAGGATAATAACAAGGGTTATCATGGAGGAGGGAGACAACAGGGAATCACTCAACTTTACAATTAACGTTCAATAGAAAGACTAGCATTTATTGTATAATTTACTTGAAAAAGTTCATCTCCCACCAGCACTTAATGCTAAACACATGAAAATCACTTCTCTGAGTGTTTTGATAAAAGCTACTATTTTAAATTATAGGATAAGATCAAAATAGGCATTTATGTGGCACATTGTGCTTATGAGGTAATTATCATTCTATACTGTGAAATTTTCAGAAGCTTTAATCTAAATGATGATAGACATCCATTCTGAGGTAGGAGGAGGGGGTTATGTTATTTTTTTGCCATGTGTCTTCCAAAATAAATGTATGCCATTTTAGCATGTCATTATTCTTGGCAAATTTTTTTAATAAAATTCAATGTATTCACAGAAACATTGAGTAATGGTGCTTTCATCCATACACAGGGTCATATATTTTATATTACACTTTAATTTTCTGTAAACAAAATTGAATCTCTTTGTCATGTCTATCTTCATTTTCATGAGCTGAAAAGGTGGTATTAATTCATATTAATACCACATACACACTCACACACACACATAATCACAATGGAAAATGAGGCAAAATACAGATAAGAAAAAATAAACAGCAAAGTCAGGTGTAGTAACTCACACCTACAATCTCAGTACTATAGAGGTAGGAGGATCAAGGACAGCTTGGGTACATAGTGAGTTCCAGAATAGTCTAAGCTAAAGAATTAGAACCTATCTAAAAAAATCAGTTGAACATTATCACTACCTGGCATCAATAGGAGGTGAGGCACTTGGTCCTGTAGAAGCTTGTCCCTGTGTAGGGGGATGCTAAAGGGGTGAAGCAGGAATGGGTGGCTGGGTGGAAGAGCACCCTCTCAGAGGCAAAGGAGAGGGAAGATAGGAGCCGGGGTTTGCAGAGGGGAAACCAGGAAGGGGGACATTTGAAACGTAAAGAAATAAAATAATCAAAAAAACCTTTAAAAATCAAAAATAACACTATATTATATACACTATTAGCCTTCAAGTAACATTTATCTCCATTCTGTTTTTCTACATATAAGTTTAGTCCTCTTGCTATTGTGTTGGATAGCAGCTTTAGTGGGATATAATCTACCTAACAAACAACTCATTCATTTACAATGCTCCATGTGGTAGTGTTTAGCATATTCACAGAGGTGTGCAGACCTCAGTGCAATCAGCCTTAAAATATATCCATAGCTCCCTAAGGAAAGCCTGCTTTATCCTCTCTAAGCACCCGTGGACCCCATATCCTGGCAACCATGAATCTATCTTCTTTCTATATCTAAAAATTTGCTTCTTAAGGGTTTAAACTTACACACGTGCATACACACACCTTTACGGTTAACATTTCTAGCGTTACTTTTCACACATTTGTTTTAAAACCTGTTAAAGTCAGAGTATAGATCAGTTGTAGAGTCCTTCACTAGCATGCATGCTAGTCCTGGGTTCAACCATCAGAACTGCAAAAGAAACGTAAAGAATAGCCCATGGGGATTTATGACAACACTTTGAACTACTTGTAGGAATCTGAAATACTTCCCAAATTCTCATTAATCTGAAGCATTTCTATTACAACGGGTTCCTGTACATAAAGAACTGCATTCATTGAATGCAAGTGCCAGCTAGTGGCAGAGAAATACAAACTTCTATTGCTCCCTTCTGCTAAGGTTTATTGCTTGCCTAGAATTCTGACCATGAAACCCTTGGCAAAGTGTGGATACCTCTGTCAAGGGGAATCCAGGACTCAAAATTCAGCCATGTGGTCATCCTTCAGAGGCCGGATGTCTAGTGTCCTGTTATCTTCCTGATCTGATCACTATCACACCATGAATACTGTTCCTCCACTCAGCCCTGCAATCCGATGCCATTAGTTTGCAGCCAAAAGCACACACAGCCCTCAGGAAATCTGGGAGAGTCTAGTTCCACTGTAAAGGAAGTAGGCAAAAGCCTTCCTGGGTCAGATCGTTTGCAAGAAGAGAAGATGCACATTCCACCCGACCCAGTGTTGAAAAGTTACAAGACAAACACCTCAAATATGAAGTGGACTTCAGTTTTCTCATGCTCATCTGTCAAGTTTACAAACCAGGTAACAGGTCCAAACCTGTTAAGGATGTCACTAGTAAATCCAGATTACAGAAGCATTTATGTCTTTTATGTTCACCTTATTTAATCTTCTTTATACAAACTTAAAGGTTCATATTTTTACATCTATTCCCATTACCAGATAAAGGAGCAAACACTAGAATGATTTTTTAAAAAGCTACCCAAATCACATAGCTCTTTGTGCCACTATTCCTGTAAGAGAAGGCATGGACTACAAATTTAGGTCTTTCCTATGCCAATGATGGAACCTTCTCATTCATTTTTCTGAATGTCATCCACTCACTATAAACAAAGAAGAAATGAAGCAGTAGCACATATTTATCAGCGTATCTACTATGTACCATGTCCTGGGAAACGTACCTGCTTATAAATGACTATGTAATTGCTCTGTGAGTTAAATGCATCACCATTTAACAACGAGACAAAGGGAAGCTTTGAATGGCTAAATGATTGACACCTTGCAGCAAAACATGCCCTAGCTATGAGGAAATGCAAGATTAAGATTCAGACTAAATGATCCTATTGTTATAGCAAAGCTTAGAGAAAAATGTTTGTGTTTTATGTCCCTGATAAGATCAAGGCAGGCCCCTTGGCAACCTCATTATTTGAAGACCTAAAGCTCAGGAAATTAGTCTTTGGCCAAGTTCAGGAAAAGCAGGTTAAACCCATCTCAGGGGGCAATGAGTTTTGAATACTTGGTTTCCAAATGTAAGATAGCCTCAAAGAAAAGATATAATTTTCTTCATGACTTGAGAATTGCACATCACATATAAATGTGCACTTTGTCAAACCACTTTGTGGCTCACCTTTATGCTTAACAGACCTCTTGGGAAGCAGAAAAATATGACAATTATGCAAATAGCAGTGTTGAGCCAATTATATGGAAAAGTGGGTGTACTTAAAGGGAAAGAAAGGGTTTGGCAAAACTTAAGCTTTTTAACAATAAAGAGCTTAAATTCAGAGACATTTTTGGCAAACAGGAGGGCCTAGGTAGGTCTCGTTTTCTCTCTAGGTGTTATTAGCTCCAGAGGGTTCCTGGGCCTTTGTTTTCAGCTTTTAATAACCCAAGTGCTCTCTAATGGTATTTTAAGTGAGTTGCTAAAATGTTCAGGATACATTTCCCCATGTTGAGTTCTACAGAGATGATTCTCAGCGAGCAAATAAAAATAAGCATTTAAAAGATTTCTTTTCTCATCAAATGGTGAGGAAATCCATTCCTTTTAGCCGGCTCCATGCGTGAAAAGGTTAGTGTGGCCTTTGGAAAATACCAGGCTGTGCATCCGTACCCTGCTAATGAATACTGTGAAGTACTGACACTTTTGAGTACATCTTAACCTTTTTAAAATGGGGCCTCCATTGTCTTACCTTAATATGCAGTTTGTTCACCTATGTCTTACAAAGGCCACTACAGTGGAAAATACATATGAGATGTACAGCTGCACAGATGAGTGTGAAACAGAAAGAGGAGAACAGAACACCAATTACATAAACCGTGACCTGCAGAGCCCCTCACCCCGTCCCTGACCTCAACCCAGAAATGGCAATAATGACAGCTGCTCTCTTAAACAATACCCAATGATTCCTCCTCCTCCTCCTCCTCCTCCTCCTCCTCCTCCTCCTCCTCCTCCTCCTCCCACTATCATTCTGAGGGCCCCTCTCAAACCTGTAGCTGCATGAATTGAACTTCTTGGACATTTTATGGGTCTTTCGGTGGCCAGCAGACTTCAGGCTCACCAAGTGGCCCCAGTGGTTTAGAGAACCAGATTAATGACGAAACTAAACAGGTTGCTTTCCTATTTCTATGCTTCGCATACTCTGGTGGCAAGAACCTACCCGAGTTCCTGAGTTTAATTTATCTTAAGCATTTTTGTACACCGTTTCAGAGTTGGCTGTCTTCTTCTAGAATCCCAAGGGACATTTTTTTTCCTCAGCAGCTTGAAACACTTTCTGAGCATGAAGCAATTGGGACACTCCAATCTATGTACAAATGCTGTGTCACATTGCTACTGGCCTCTAGAAGCTCCAGATTGAGTTAATTGAGTCCATAGAAGTTCTGTGAGGTAAAAATAGTTCATTCAGAAATCTCTGTCTAACCACTGATTTATCTCCTAACTTCGACAGTCTCAATAGTCCTGGCAATGTTGGCCTTGGTTGTTGGAAGAGAGGATATTTGTCTACAGCTAGAAAAAGAGCAGTTATTAAAGGAAGGTCTCTTACTTAGTGTGTCTGGCAAAAGGGGCTAAAACTTTGATATTATTTGAAATTGGAGACAGCCAACTGCAAGGAAGAAGGTAACAAGACGCTGGGAGGCCAGTCCATAAGTTTGGTCATAAGTCTAAAGCATGGTGAGAAAAGTGGGCAGATCTAAAGAAGCAAATACGACAAGCAGAAAAGCAAGAGCCAAACCTGAACTCAATCCTGATTGTGTGTTTCCAATTCCCAGAGCATTAGAATATGACTGTTAACTAGAACTGACCTTAATATTTGCATGTAATTAAAATGGTATAAAAGCAAAAAGGAGGAGGGGGGATGGGATAGGGGGTTTCTAAAGATGGGAAATGGGGAAAGGGGATGGAATCTGAAATGTAAATGAATAAAGTATCCAATAAAAAATGTTTAAAAAAAAAAAGAAGAAAACTTGCAAGAGGACATGCAAAGACAGAAGAGGTTATTTTGGAACCATTCTAGTCTTTCTACCTTCAAGGCAGAAAAATTCTCCCTTCAACTTATTCAAGTAAGCTGCTGGATGGGGGCAGCAGCAACCTTCCTCTAGTTCCAAAGCATTTGATTCCTTATCAACATAGGTTGAACATACCTTCCAGAAGTGTCCATTATTGTACCTGATCCGCATAATTGCCAGAGACCTGCTTGAACAAATTAGCTATGTTTTTGGGTTTTTTTGTCCTCCTCCAATAAGTAACTCCTGGTATGGCTTCCCTACTGTCTCCAGAGAAACAGATTAAGGGCCAGTGACTTTGGGCTGATTAGTAGCAGGCCTTGGTTATGAGGCTTAGAATTAGAATATGATTGAACATAGTTTCTCCATGAGAGTGTATATTAGTTTGTGTTTCCTACAGAATTTTTTAAAAAAAAATCTAGCTTCTAGAGTCTAAAGCAAGATATTGAAAACTCTGTTGGACAATCTGTAGGAAATGAGGAGCCATTTAGGATTCGTCAGAGCAAAGAGGCTTACTTGAGCCTTGAGGTGGAAAGAAATGGTATTATAAATCTATTTTAAAAAGAAAAGCCAGAAATGCCTAGAAAGCATTTTGCAGTACAAGAGGAAAGCAATTTACTTGTTACTGCTTCAATTTCTTAAATCATCTGGCTTCATAGATCAACACTAACTCTCTTTAAATCTACCAAATGAAATTCCATCCAATGACTCATTACGCAGGGCAAGCCACAAATTTGGATCTGTGACTCCAGTAGTTCCTCCAGGAAATGTAGGGAGAACAACTGTATAGAAAACAGTGGCACTGGCACATGCGTAAATCGACATTGTTCACACACCTACTGGATTCCGCTCCATTATGCCTAGAACTAGAAATGGGAGATGCCCCCCCCCCGGATTTCTTGGATTTATGTTTCTAGCTGCATATCAATTCCTTACCACTGTGCGGTCAAGTCTGTGCAACTGTCCAGAGTATACCAGATTGTAGAGAGCCTGGCTTCTCATTGAGCTCCAAGAAGTGTCACTAACTCCTTAACTCAAATGGAAATAAGTCATTGTTTGCTGCCACTTATCTGAGATACCCAGGTAGTCCCTCTTCTCCTGAGAAGCATCTGGGAAAAATGAATCGCCTCAATCTAACCTCACATGCAGAGTGTCCTGTGCACTTCTAGAACTATGACAGCAGGTGTCCAGTGACATTCAACAGAGTTCTTGCCTTAGCCTTGACTTTGGGCAAACCCTTCCTATCATCTCACTAACAGTTTTGGGTTTGTTGTTCTTTATACCATACTTGGTCCTTAAGGATTTTCTGCAAACACTTAACATGAATTGGACATATCTGTCTTTTGTTTTCCTCTCCTCCTCAACAAAAGCATAGATATCTTTATGGGGCAGAGATAACTGCAATCATCAAATGGTTACTGGTTCAATGACACTATATCATGTAGTAATTGTGCTTTGGTGATAATGCCATAGAAATTTGATGGTGATAGTCTTATACATTCACATAAAAACATAATTTAATGGTTATGATTGCTTTAATCATCTGACTGTTCTGTGAACACACTTTACCAGGTTCTGGTGAAATCAAAGCAATTTTATTATCAAAGTTCTAATATCAAAGTTCCATCGAAGTACTCTATCTCCCCTGGGCTCCTTTACCCCTCTTGTGCCAAAAAGAGTCATCGGTATTGTTTTAAAATATGTCATTCATCTGATGACATCCTAAGAACTGCTCCTTGGTTGCTACATATCCCTAAGCAACCAGGTCATTAGCTAAGTATCTCAGTTTTACTATTTAGCAACAGATGGTGTTTACTGAGAAAGGAATGAGGAGATCTCCAAATGTTACATTTGGATTAAAGGGGTGGTCTAAAGGGGCTTTGGCTATAAGGAACCAGAATTAAAAATTATAATTCCACTCTCCTGGCAATACTAAATATAGTATTTTATTATTTTGATTGGATTTGATTTTTTCCACTAAGAATGGACTTACACAGACATTATGAGATAGCACATATGATTTCCAAATGAATGCAAGATTTTCTTTTCTTTCCAAATGATACTTGAATGTAGAAAAAGTAGTTCTGGGTTTCTATGGCACTAGCTGAAATGCAATTGTAGATGACAAGCCAAGTGTGTGGAGCATCCCACTTCCCACCACTATTAAATGTGTTGCCTATAGCAAGCAAGAATTGCTTAAGATGATACCATAACTCTGCAACTCGAATATGAAGGCAAAAAATAGCTCCTAAGAACTAGAGATAAAGCTTATTGGCAGAGCCTTTGCCTAACATACAGGAAACCTTGAATTCCATGCACGCTGCTACCAAAATATGTAGCTCTCTATGGAAGTAAGCAACTGAAACCCATTATCATTTTCAGATTATAGCCTCAGCAGTCCTAATAAGAAATGCCATGAACTGGTTCCAATCCCTTTGCACCTCACTATAAGCCAAGGACCTCTTAGTTCATATTCCAAATATCCAATTATTTTAACAACAGGACTTAGTTCAGGGAAATGGGGAACCTTGGCATAAGGAGATGAATAATACAGGTTCCTTCCCAACCTACACTTTCAACATTCTGAAACGAGGAGGCAGGAATTGCCTCTTGCTCTCCCCACCTGCCCTATCTTTTGTTTGCCCCTTTCTAGTCTCCCTTCCTTGCTCATTTCTTGTTCCTCTTATTCCTCTTTCCATTCAAAGATATGTGTCTGATATATTTTTATTAAGATTGTTGGAGGTTTTCAAGCTTCTGCACAGCAAATGACGCTTTGGGATTAAATAAAATTGTTTTGTGAAACTCTAGCATAGTACATGACAGATACACTTGCAGAGATATAAAATACTCCTGTTCTCTCCCTTTCTCCTTCCCTTCCTCCCTCTTTTTAATCTTCTCCTTTGATAACTGTTGTTTCCATAGCTGGCAATGACTAGAAACTAAAGTCAATTCTAACAGATATTCACAGTTGCAGAAATACATAAATACTATCGCTTATTCTTAAATCTAAGCTCCATGCTCGCTGTTCTTATTGAGAAATGTGTATATAATGCACACTGTGCCTTTAAAAAAAACTTCTTGGGAGTGGTTCATAAAACTCCCAAAGCAATTTTAAACTGATGGGGTCAGTAGAAAGCAATAGGCTTACTGAGCTTAATTTATTTCAAGTGAAACTTTACGTTCTAGTTAGAGCTGGTGAAAAGCCCTGGTGAAGGAAATGAAGTCACATGACCTCATACACTCCCAAAATCTTGTTCTATGAAGAAAAAACTGAGTCTCTTGATTACTTTTATGAAAAATAAAGAGCTGGAACTCCTTCTGTAGACTCAGGGAAACTTGACACTTAAGGGCTTTCTGAGGTTCCAAAGAAGCCCATTAGATTTATCGCTCAGTTTTCCAAAGGTCTCCAGTGAGATGGCTGCTCTTCTCATCTGGAGTTGGTGTTTCCCCAAATCAAGAGAGTAAGTACAACCAGCATAATAAATATTGCTCCATGACATCATTCTTAGGCCTTATTACAACCACAAGCACCTCTCCTGCAAAAGACCCTTTGCACCTTGTAACTATCCCTAATGAGTATCACACTGACCAGCAAGTGACGAACGACTGAGCTCCTGAATTCCTGTAGGAAGAATTCCCAGGCTGATTATGGAGCTCAAGGCATGGGGCCATTGCCGACGATAAAGCTCATTATCAGAATTAGACACAGTGCCTTTTCGCTGCCAGTGGGGCTCCTGATAAAATTAAGAATCAACCTGAAAGGTACTAGATGAAGCCCTTGGCTCAGTGACATACCATATGAAAATGGGGTACCACTACAGCAATAAAGTTCATAAGTCAGTAAACTTGATGTCCAAATTGCCAGTTGAGAAATGGAAAATGCAGACTATCACAGTCATCTTTTATAAGGACAAAAGACTGGCCTTGCGGATTTGTTTTTGCAAAGCAGGGTTGTTTTTTTTTGTTTTGTTTTTGGTTTTGTTTTTGTTTTTTTACAACAGAACCAGCCAATTATGTTTGCTAAGTTAACATTTTAGCTGATGTTTTTATAAAAATGGGTTAGTGTAACTGATGAGCATGGCAAACATGCCCACTAGGTGAAGATCAAAAAATAGATGAAGTAATTTTCTCTCTTCTCAGTCTGAGAAGATTGGTGATGATAGAAAGTTGCTTAAAATGGAAATGGACTATGAAGAAGACATAATAGCAGCAAACTCAGGTGATTAGAGCTTAGGAAAAAAATTCAAAGCCATTAAACATAGGGGTTTTGCCTATATGAAAGGAGAGAAAACACACTTGAGAAATCCAGTTACTGCATCAATCGGTTTTGACTGAACAGATCAACTCAGCCTACTGCTTTCTAGGGGCTCGGCTGGGCTTCGAGCCAACACCATGCAGAGCCACAAACTGCTCAGACTAGCAAATGCTCCCTGACAAGGGGTTCCTCCTCTCTTTGGGGACCATATATGCTCAATTTTAGTTGTGTAGCGGTTATATGCAGCCTAACGTCAGTGCATTCATTTTTCACACAGCAGTTTCGTTTACTTATTTATTTTCATTTTCAGTGGATAGGTCCCTAATCACCAAACAGCTTGTGAGCAAGTACCCTTAAATATGTTAAGTCTAACTCATAACACAAACGCATTGTGCTGCTGTAATGACTTTTCATTACCACCTCTAATTAAACGTGTTGCCAAACTATCAGGAAAATATTTCCCTTTCTATTCACAGAAAATCCTTAGAGAAGAAGACAGAAAGAAAACAGTGTTTTGAAGCTGGCCTGCTCTCCCACACCCTACCTGACTGCCCTGTACCGTGGCTCTGCAGAGGAAGGTGGGAGCCTTCTCCAATTATCACACACACTTAAATGTCCTCATTGATAATCACTGCATCCAACCAGAGCAGCCTCTGCAGGATTCAAATCCCAGCAACTCTATTCTATATGAGGGCCTCTCATGCCTGCAACACTTAAGCCTGTACAGTACTTACCCATACAGTTCATTACAGACTTGGAACTAGTGGGAGTTCTTTAATTCCATCACAAGTGTATGGATAAATGGCTACAGATTTTAATAGCAATGCATTTAGAAGACAATGGTGTTGGGAAGGCATTCTGTCTCTAAGGAGAAAGGACACACACACGTGCGCGCGCGCGCACACACACACACATGCATGCACACACACACACACACACACACACACATGCATGCACACACACAAGCTCACACACGTGCGCACATACTTATGAAAGCAAGTGTTTGCTTGTCACTTACAGTTGCAGTTTTGCTCAGTATTCATGGATAATTGGTTCCTGGACAACACCATCCCCTCAGGATACTGACATCTGTGGATATTCAACTTTCTTATATATAAAATCTCTGTATATGCTGTCATATACAGTAAGTCCTCTTTAGATTGACTACCTAATGCAAGGCAGGTACTACGGAAATGGTTAGGATGCTGTATGTTTAGGGAATAATTACAAGAAAAAAGAACATGCAGGTTCAGTACAGACACAATTTACTTCAAATATTTTAAGTCTTCATTTAGTAGAATTCACAAATGTGGAAACTGTGAATTAGGAGAGCCAACTGTGTACACACATCATGTGCTTTGCAGCTCAGTAGTGTTTCAGGAAGTCACTGATGGTAGTTGTCCATGTTGGCATTTGTTGACAAGTTGTTTACCTTCAACCTGGCTCATACTAGCAAATGACTTCTGATGTAAATAATTTCTTCATAATTACTATATCCATTAAACATCCTGAATTCTACCCAAACTAAAAATATTTACCATGATGTTCCAAGACTATTTAAATAAAAATGTGAAAACATTTTAAAAATAAATCATGTAATAAGTCACTTTTGTATTTCTGTGTCTGATTGTTGTTCCGAACTTCCATAACACTAAGACGGGCACTTGTGTTTGCTCTGAAAATGTTACCTTTTTACAAGAATTTTGCAAAGCCACAGGAATAATAAAGGTAAATAGGGATTTTTACTTTATTTCTTGAGAAGAAACTTACCTACCCACACACATATGTATATAGTTGTCATGATGTGACATTAATATGAAGAAATCTAAAAAACAATGAGTATAAATAGATACACAATCTATCCAAACTGAATCTATTAGTGAATCTATTCCAAGTGGGTCTTTAAATAGAAATAGATAATCCAAATAACCTTCTCATTTCTGTTGCTCACAACACCCCTGGATTGTTATCTTTAGTTTGAATAACAATAGCTTTACAATAGACAATGAAAAACCAGACAAAAACACCAATGCAGAAAATAGTCTAGAAAGCACTAATGTATGACACAGTTCAGGGAAGTTCTTATGTCTGGGGAAGCATATTGGATTCCTCATGATCGTAGGCCTTCATTTGAAAGTACAAATTATAACATTTCTCATGTTACCAGGGCATAAGCTTTGAACTGAAGCTCTACACATAAGTTATATAAAAGAACTACCATCATTAAGCTATTCTGTTCCTTCATTTCTCTCTCATTTCTCTTAACTTCCATGTAGATTCCACCTCCAAATGTGGCATTCAGGCAGGACAGCAATCATGAGGGCAAAATCCAACTCATCTACTCCTCCGCAACCAAATATTCCATTGGCATCTCCTAACACCACAATAACTCCATTAGAAGAATCAACACCAACAAACTGGATACAGACTGAGCCCAAATATGCCCTTGAGAAGATTAGGTAAATTATAGACAAATGCATATAGGGCTTGTTCAATCAGCCATAAGTTCTAAAGAATTGTATAAATGAAGAAATCTCAAGAATAGTCTCTCAATTACAGTCAAGTGAGTTTAATTCAATAAAAATTCACAAGTATCTACTATGCTCAGCACTGGACTTGATACTGGAGATATAGAAGAGAATGAAGTCTTGGCACCCTAAATGAGCTGCTAAAATAGAATGTTTTGGAAGCTACAAATAGTCTGGGTAAGACTGAAACTCAAGTAACTGGCAAATCACAAATGTATACTCTATAGAAAGTCATATCCATAATTATAACACACAAGTATATTCATATATATTTATATACATATATACTTATATGAATTCATATATTTTATACAGTATTATGTGTTAACAAATAACTGTATATACTGTAAAATAATCAGACCATAGAATAATATTATTTCTGTAATATACTATGCTATAAACAACTATACCTTAATATATACTATATAACAATTATATATATGCAGAGTATAGAATTGGTTAATAATTATTGCTCATCAATATGATAATACATTATATTGTTATACTATGAAATTATACTTTATTAATTTTAATAATTATGTATGGTTATGTATTTATACTATGTGGTATTCTACATAATAAAGTACATAACTATATTAATAATTACATCAGCTGGGCAGTGGTGGCACATGCCTTTAATCCCAGCACTTGGGAGGCAGAGGCAGGCAGATTTCTGAGTTCGAGGCCAGCCTGGTCTACAGAGTGAGTTCCAGGACAGCCAGGGCTATAAAGAGAAACCCTGTCTTGAAAAAACCAAAAAAAAATTACATCATATTTAATTATGTATATTAGAGATTTAGAGTTTGATTTCAGTTGCTAATTAACCTAATCCTAAAGGTAAAGTGATGGAGAAATGTCTGTTTCTATTCTTTCAAAATAGATTTGGTTGCATTATGTAAGTACATATGGGGTAATTGTATGTATGCATATATAATACAGGCAGTGTGCATATATAGTTCAAAACTTAGTTTTCTAATATCTCTCTGTATAGGAAAGACAAGTGACTATAAGTTTCAAAAAGATTGACATCACATTAATTTCAAAAGAGATTGAGGAAGAAACCCGTAAATGAAACATATAGAAAAACTTCTGGGAAAGATCTGCACACTTCCTATCTATAGTATATAGGAAGTAAGCACACATTCTTCTAAATAGATATGAATAACTGAACAGCCTTGGGGATGCTCAGATGGAGGAGACAATAAACAGCAATGCCTATGAATGAAATTACTGTATACTGTGAGAATTGTAGTGGTAGAACGTCATATGCTTAGCATTCAGGAAGCCCCGGGCACTGTTGCAAGCACCTCACAAATGGAAAAGACTGTGCAGCTCTAGGTTGAGAGTCCCTTCCATCTGCAGAAACAACCATCCCCCTCATCTTCAGTGAACTTAGGGAAATATTTCTCCCAGCTCCAAGAATGTAACTTTACAGAGAGAAATGCACGCATATTTTCCCATAGTTCCACCCTTAGGTCAGATGCCAAAAGACCTCCTCCTATCCAATAAGCTATTAACAGAAAGATTATTTTTATGGCACTCAACTGATTAAAATTCAAAAATGAAGACTCCTTTATATACATTATGCTGGGAAGGAAGAGTTAGTTTTCTTTTCCTGTAAAAGGCCAGATAAGAACATATTTTGGCCCAACATATGGTGGTTTGGGTTATAAGAACTCCATCACAGTTACTCAACTCTGCTCTTCATCAAAGTGACAACGACAACATCTAAACAAATAAGCCTGGCTGTATTCTGATAATCCTTTTCATATGCATCCTGAAAGCTGAGTTGCATATAACGTTCACATCATAAAATACTTTACTTCGGGCTATTTTCAATCACTTGACAAGGTTAAGAAGAAACATTCTTAGTTTGTGAGCTACAGGGACACAGGAAACATGCTGGCCTTGGCTAGAGCTTACTGACCTCTGCTCTACTCTTTGGAACAAGAAAATCACTCATTTGGCCCTAGGAAGTGAGATAGTTTAGCTATCTTGAAAATAAGCTCAAGTGAGAGACCTCTGCTCTGTCGAATGGGGCGTTAGAACTGCATAGCTTAGTTCATGCGATTTGATTGCAAAATGCGATATAAATGGGAGTTGAAATGAGAGTCTGATTATCATGACCAACAGTGGCAACAATGTAGCCATTAAGCTAGCAACTGGAGCAATGCCTGGCCTGGTGTAGAAATCTGAATCAAAGCAAGAAAGTTTTCCTTAAAACAAATCCCATTAAAGACAGTAGTATCTGCCTACCAATAACAATTATCCCCCATCTCTGTAGAGGCATGTGGAACTAACAACACTTAAACACTACTTGGGAGGGAATGAATTTTGCCAAGCCACAATGTAGGTATCCTTGCTTCCATGTCCCTTGCTCTTATGGGGAGCCAAAACAATCTGCTGACATGGCAGTTAGAGCCTCCACTTGCAGCGCAAGACCACCTAACTAAGTGGTCTCTTGTTAATCTGATTAGATGTCATTCTAGATCCCATCAACTCTCTATCAGAGAGGTTAGAGTCTAACAAAAATGTTTACAATTCTTTAAGAATGAAATCGTTAGCCAAACTGCTGTAGAAGCCCATGCCAGTTCAGGAAAACATTGTTCTGGAAGAGAGAAAGGGTCTCTATATGTGCTACTAACTGGCCTTTACAAGCAGTGGATGTGCTACTAACTGGCCTTTATAAGCAGCAGAGGCTCATGCACAAAGCTAGAAATACTGAAGATGTACTAATGATAAGTGTCCAAACATCTTAATGTAATTTGATTTTTAAACAGATGAAATTAAATAAGAGGTAAATTTAAAGATTGCAAGGAAAGTGCCTTCGAAAGTGTAGAGGGCATGCACACTGGTCTTTGGAAGACTTTTTTGACCTTGAAACATTTTTTTCTTTGAAATGGAAGTGGGGGCTGAATACAGAAGGATGGTTGGCAGCACATCTGGACTCTGCTTGGTAGATGCCAGTGATACACAAACTCAGCCATAATTATCAAAGATGTCTTCAGGGTGGGAGAGATGGCTCAGCATTCAAGAGCACTTGTTCTTGCAAAGGACCTAGGATTGGGGCCAGCATCAACATGGTGGATCACATTATCTATAACCGCAGTTCCAAGGGATCCAACATCCTTTTCTGACCTCCATAAGCAACATGCATTCAATTGGTACACATACATTTATACATACATACATACATACATAGAAACATTTATATACATAAGAAATCTAAAACTATCTATGAACATTGTCAGATGTCATAAGAGAGTGGAAGTAGCAACATCACCCAGATTCAGAACCACTGGCTTACAGGAAGCAAGGTGACAATTGCTAAATATATGCTAAATGTGAATTTCAATATAGTAAGGCCACCACCTAGTCATCTGTGGCTAGGCTTTAAGGTCCTGGTGTCTGAGAGTACCATGCATAAGCAAAGACAGCAATTCGGTTGTAGAAGCAGCTGGTATATCAGATGGGGGTGGGTAGGTGGAGTAGATGACTTTTAAGAATTCTTCTAGCCTGTAGATTCTAACAAGTGAACAGAACGCTGCCAGCACTGTGCTCTTTTCAGAGCAGGCTGGGGAGGCAGTACACTAAGGCACATCTACTATAGATGCCTCCTGCATCCAGGACTATATTCAACATGGGACCTTAAAGCTAATTTGTTCTGACTGTACCTTTGAAAGGAAAGTCATTTGCCTGGTAATGGAAAAATGAAGCGTCATCAATCTGCCTCCTTCCATACTATTTCCATGCCCAGAGATGTACCTCTCCCATGTGGAGTACATGACAATGAGCCAATTTAGGCTGAAGCTTGGCATCTATACATAGCTAACAGTGGCTCAAATGGAAAACCATTTTCTACATCCTTTCTGTTTAAAGGAATATCATCCGTGAGCATTTCTGCCCTCCTCCATTGGAGGCTATTTTCTATGTTCCTGGCACTTGGCCTCCCTGGTACTCAACATATATCTATCTAGTTGTCAGTGAGCCATTTTCATAGATGTGTGCCATGGACTCCGAGACTGCAAAAGGAAGGTCATTTCACTCCAAAAATACAAGGAAGAAGTACAGGGTCAACAGCTTACAATTACTCAAGGGGGAGTGAAGGAAATTATGTGCAGATTTCTGAGAGCATCCTCACAAGAATAAAGAGTCTGATGCTGGAAAATTGTATTCTCCTTATGCACCAAATGGTTGCAAAGGTCAGTCACAAACAGATTACTAGAAAGACTTTTATTAGAACCATGTAAGTGGTTCCATAGTCCTCTCTTGTCTATAAATCATGAGGATGAATGTACCTGAATTGTCATACATGCAAATATGCCTGGATTCCTCCAGAGCACATCTTCAATAGGTAAAACTGGCCTAGTCAGGAGAAAGAGGGGCTGAGGGGAGCAAGAGAGGGAGACAGAGACAGACAGAGAAAGAGACAGAGACACACAGAGAGAAGTAGAAGCACATAGTGACTGCTTGATGACAAGACACAAATTAGTCTGAAACAATCATTTTGTTCTTCATTAAATACTGATAAATCTCAGCTACTCACTGAAACAAAAATCAAAGATAATCTGCTTTTAGTGTCAGGTTGTTTTTTCTCTGTTATAATTTGAAATAAGTTTATTCTAGTGATTTTCATTGCATACATAGTTTTGGCCTTTATTCCTTTAGGCGATGCAGCATACTAACTATCCAGTTCTCCCACTGACTATGCAACAACACAGCCAAAACTTGGATTAAAGAAGCAAAAGGTATTTCAACTACGCATTCTGTTCTGCTGGCTTCTGAGGCACCAGACAAAGAACTGTATATGGAAAAAGAAGCAAGCGTGGAGGTTGTCAGCCAAACATAATGATCTTTTCAAATAAAAATCATTATAATCACTGAGGCCCACATTAGAACCTAGGGGTTATGCTAACAATACCAGGCAATTACCTCCACCTATGGGGAGCTTACTGAGCTGCAAATATTAGTACAGACAAAAGACAATATTGTCCAGCATTCACCTTAACTGGAGACCAGGTATTCAATATCCGTGCAAATGGTTCTGTATGGCATACTGATTTTGTAAATTGTTCACTTGGTGACATTACAAATATCATAAAATCTGGTTTATCTAGTATAAAAATAACAAGATTTGACACATTTCTTTTACCTATTACCTATCAACCCAAAGTACATTGTCATCTATCAAAAATGACCACCACAGTATATAAGATTGCCCATGATAGATCAGAAACGTTTAGAATGATACACAAAGGCTAGAAAAGAGCAGTGTCAAACCATGCTCCAACTTGCAGTTCATTTGGGTTCCTATTTACGGAGACTTATAAGTACTTTAAGAATTTCTAATTCAACCCTGCTATTTCATGGGAAAAGATATCAAAGTCCAGAGAGACAGTTTCACTTCACAAAACCACCCAGAAGGCCATAGGAAAGGAAGTCAAACCAGGCCAGTTAGCTCTTAACAGAAATGTATCTCTCCATCTGCTCACAATACCTCTTCATGGACTCCATCAAGAGAGATTCATTTTTTTAAGCATCTCCAAGCAAACAAATTCCAGTAAGATTCTGTGTTTGGGGGAAATGTGTAGTATATTATTTTATTGATATTCCTAGGCATTTATTTTTAGAGTAATTTGCTATAAAATTCATTATGTTACAAAAATTCTGTACTGTAACCAATGTAATATTATGCAAACCTATGTGCTCTGCTGAGCTGAGTGTCCTCATTATTTTTTCTCTGTTTTTAAAAAGATAAGCCTCCTTTATCACAGCACTCAGGAGACAGAGGCAGGTGGATCTCAAAGTTAAAGGACAGTCTGGTCTACAGAGTGAGTTTCAGGACAGCGAGAGTTACACAGAGAAATCCTGTTTTGAAAAACCAAAATGATGACGATGGTGGTGGTGGTGGTGGTGGTGGTGGTGAATGAAATGAAATCAAAAGCTATGGCCAGGGCTGGCAAGGTGGTCTAGGCAAATAAAATAAAAAGATAAGGCTGGGTTTGGTGAGATGGTTTAGTCAGTTAAAGTGCTTACAGTGGAAGCCTGGACATCTTAGTGTGATCCCCAGAATCCACATAAAAATGGAAAGAGAGAATCTACTTTAAAAAGTTGCCCTCTGACCTCCATGTGTGTATACTGTGGCATGTCTGCCCCCCCCCACACACACACACAAACATTCACTAGTAAATGAAAAGTGAATGAATAGATAGATGGATGGATGGATGGATGGATGGACGGACGGACGGACGGACAGACGGACAGACAGACAGACAGACAGACAGAGATGGTTTTGCATTGAAAATAGACAGGGCTGCACTGGCTTGGATTCATGATCCTCTTAACCCTGCTTCCCAAAACTATGCTCCCTACAATTCTGCTTTTCAAATGTCCCCTAGGGCCTCAGATTTCTCTCTAGCCACCAACTTAAGATACCAAGATATTTTCCACATGCTATCTTCTTTAAAAGGTTATTTTGTTGGTAATTTCATCAATATATACAGTGCTGCAAGGGGAAGAAAATTAGTTCACGGAGAGAGTAAAAAAGGAAAATCTCAGATACTACAGTGGTTTGTCCCTTCTGCATCCAGGTCTACTCGCCATCAAGCTTGTTCCTTGGTTTTTCACTTATTATGTTATTTCCTTATTATGTTAGGAATAATTGGATTTAAATAAACATTTTCCTTAGGTTGTAAAATAAAGGTCATGAAACACTGGCCTATATTGTCATCTGTTCTTAAAAGATGTATTTCCTGGTAATTCCCTATACTAACAGTGCCCTATGCTTCAGTGGTGTTTGCAACAAGTAGCAGAGTGAACCACGAGGTTATTTCACATCATGTATCATACTATGACCTACATGACATTCCCTCCCTGTCTAGTATTAACCATAATATATTCCATTTATTGGTGCTTACCTTCATAAATAACCATACATATGAATATAATATATAATGAATGTGTTTGTGTCAGAGGCTTCTATTATGGATGAGCCTTAGGACCCATCTCAATATAAGATACAGATTATGGCCCTGTAGCCATCCATAAAGGACATAATGGATGCCACAAACAGTTCATCCCTTTAAGTGTCATGACTGTGATTAAAGTGGCACAGGGTTTCTGAATGGGAGGACAATACACCACTAATAACCACAGGCTCTGCTGCCTGTCAGCCATCATTCCTGTCATCCTGGAGACACATAGTAACTTCAACTTGAGATTTATTGAGCTCTCATTTATAGCCAACTGCCAATAATTTATAGTCATGTGGGACAACATGAACATAGATAACTGAAACTCATGATCTTCCAACACACTATAACCAAGAATCTGAATTCCTTTCTCATTTAACTATTCTATCTATAGGAATTATGTTGAAAAAATAAAATGGTTTCCACCTATGTCTCTGTCTCCAATCCTATACAAACTTCAAATCTGAACATCTAAATGAAAAGGGTAGGCATTCAAATAGAATTATGTCCCCCAACATCAATATCTAGAGTCATTTTAAAATGCACATTATGATTGTAAATGAATTGAGAGTGGGCATTCTGAGACTTTGGAACACATGAAGCATGAGCTCAAAAGCCACTAAGGGATCAATGTATATCCAAAAAAGCACAAACAAATACTCACAACCCATAAAGCCAGGTTTCCAATTACGAGAAAAAAAAAAAAAAAAAAACAAAAAACAACCAGCAGGCCCGTTGAACAGCATTTTGGAATCTGAACAAGTCTCCCAGCTTTCCCTCTATCGCTAGCCACAACACCATCCTTTGCTAAGAATTTAAGAGTGCCATCTTCAGGGTTCTACAAACCTTCTATCCTTTTATAGACATGTCTTGTTTAAGAAACTCAGACTTAATTACTTCTCCTTTCCTTAAAGGATCCTGGTATGACTTTTCATGTTAACTAGTGGGAAAGAGCAGAAGGCAGTCTGCCACAACCCAGTGCTGTGGCATAAGAAAAGCTCTCCATGTAGCTCTACATTTTATATCTATCAAAGAGTCTCTAGGGCAAACATCTATCCTTTAGTGTTTTCACCTCTAAGACTGACATAACAATGTCTATCCTCCTAAAAAGTACACACACACACACACACACACACACACACAAATTTTAGAGTGCACAAACCATTATCATGAGCGAGTTACTACACAATCCCTGAATCTAGAGGCAAAGGGTATAGAATTTGTAGTCTCTTTTAATCTATACAATAAATAAAAGTAGCTTTAATAGGCACAGTCAACTTCCTTTTGAGAAACTGCATGCAGTATGACTGTTTCTTTTTCAACTATAGAAAATCATCACAAGATCTACCTTCAAACGCTCATTATGGAGAAGAAAGTTTTTTCCATTACACCATTTAGAAATCTTTACTATTTACTCTGGATTTCTGGAAGTAAAATTAACAACCAGAATTGTTACAATGTAACAATTTACATTAACTGCCCTTCCCTCTCACTCCTTTTCTTCTGGTACTGAGAACAACTATTCAGTTCTACTGGCCTTTTTAATCACTTTTAAATGTTAGAAAAAAAACAGTCATTTTTAAATTTCCCATGGATAGGTTAAAAAAAACAAACAAACATGTTTAGCGTACTATGCTCTCCTGTTCACGTCTATTTGAAGTATGCAGTACAAGGCTTATGTAAGAAAAGACTAACATCTTTGCAAACTGCAAGCTTCAAATATTCCCAGCTGTATTCTATGAGGTGAAACTAAACCCAGAAGATGTTCGTTTACCATAATGAAAGGCTCTCTAGCATGCGCAATGGCTATAAGAACTATCATTGTTGAGATCCTACCATGTCCCAAATGGTAGCCTTCGTATCTACATAACACTTCAGCATGCACAGAAGTTAATAACTAACATTGTTGAAATTCTACCATGTTCTATGTGGTAACCATCATATCGACACATAATGGTCTTTTTAAATTCTTTTAACAATTCTTTAAAAAGACATGCTTGACTTAAGATGATACAATTGAAGTTGAGAGAAATGAAATGACTTGCTTAAAAAGAGTCAACTGTAAGTCTTTCAAAGAGGGACCATGTCTGTTTTATTCAATAGCAATATATGGTGCCTAGAATTATATCTAAAATCAGTAGGCATGTACAATATATGTACGTAATGCCAGACGAAAGAAAATAGTACAGTGGTACAAATGACTGCATTAATACCCAGAATCCACTAGAGCTGGAGGTTTTGGAGGAAGAATGTCTGTCTTACAATTGGCTTTCAATGGAATTGGCAATAAAAACAGTTCCTAAGCACTTACTAACGAAAATTTACTTATTTGCAAACTGACTTGAATCCTCTACTCCTTAAACGGACTCAGATTAAACCTTAAGACCATCCAGTCTGCCATTTAGAATCTGGTTTAAAGCATTTAAAATAATGTTCTTAGCTGATATAAATGATTTTGGGCGGGGGACATTTCATTTCTTTTCCATGTAGGACAACTTGTAAGTGCTTTGTTGAGGTCGTCAGTGCTTTTTCTTCAAATTATAATCCTCATAGCATGTTGAAAAATAAAAACAAAGGAAGTACACTATTAGAGTTTCCATATAAACTCATTGTCATGCATGAAATTATGGGTTAAAATAGAGCCTTCATCTCCTTAGGCCAAGTCTATTTAATAATTAAAACTTAGTACATATTCCCAAAAGAACACATTTGGCTGCTTTTTTGATTTCATAATATGTTAATACCAATTTCACCTTAGTATCTTGATCCCAAATAAAACAAATTATATGAGAATGATCACTGGATTTCAAATACTATAAAAATTATATAGTGATGATTTATTGTCTTTTTCTTTTTTGCGTGTGCACTGTGGATATTTTAATTGCATTAGGGTTTTCAATTTAGAAAACCAATACAGTTTTATATTTCTTTTTTTTTATTAATCATTTTATTTGATTACATTTCAAATGATATCCCCCTACTTGATTACCTCTCCACAATACCCCCATCCCCATCCCCCTCTCCCCCCTCCCCTTTGCTTCTATGAGGGTGCTCCTCCACCCACCCACCCACACCTGCCTCCTGACCCTGGCATTCCCCTACACTGGGGCATCGGGCCTCAACAGGACCAAGGGCCTCCCCTCCTATTGATGCCAGATAAGGCTATCCTCTGCTACATATGCATCTGGAGCCATGGGTCCATCCATGTGTACTCTTTGGTTGGTGGTTTAGTCTCTGGGAGCTCTGAGTGGTCAGGTTAGTTGATATTGTTCTTCCTATGGGGTTGCAATACGCTTCAACTCCTTCAGTTCTTCCCCTGATTCCTCCATTGGGGTCCCAGTGCTCAGTCCAGTGGTTGGCTGTGAGTATCTGCATCTGCAGTGGTCAGATGTAGAACCTCTCAGGGAGCAGTCATACCAGGCAACTGTCAGCAAGTGCTTCTTGGCATCAACAATAGTGTGGGGAGTTGCTGTCTGCAGATGGGACGGATCCTAGGTGGGGTGGTCTCTGGATGGCCTTTCCTTCAGTCTCTGTTCCATTTTTTGTCCCTGTCTTTCCTTTGGAGAGGAACATTTCTGGGTTAAAAATTTTGAGATGGGTGGGTGGCCCCATCCCTCAAGACTGGGAGCCATGACTGTCTATTGAAGGTAGTCTCTACAGGTTCTATCTCCCGTTTGTTAGGTATTTTGGCTAAAGTCATCCCCCATTGGGTCGTTGGAGCCTCCCACTTCTTTGGCGTCTGGGACTTTTCTAGTGGCTACTCCCAATTCCCCATCCCCCACTGCTATATATTTCTATTCAATTTCCTGACCCTCTGTACTTCTCTCCTGTCCCTTCCCATACCTAATCCTGCCTCCTTTTTTTTCCCTCCCCCTCCTCTATCCTTCCAAGGTCCCTCCCTCCCTCTACTTCCTGTGATTATTTTGTTCCTCCTTCTATGTAGGATTGAAGCATCCACACTTTGGTCTTCCTTCTTCTTAGGTTCCATATGGTTTGTGGATTGTATCATGGGTATTCTGAGCTTTTGGGCTAATATCCACTTATCAGTGAGTGCATACCATGTGTGTTCTTTTATGTCTGGGTTACCTCACTCAGGATGATATTTTCTAGTTCCATCCATTTGCCTGTGAATTTCATGAAGTCATTGTTTTTCATAGCTGAATAGTATTCTGCTGTGTAAATGTATCACATTTTCTGTATCCATTCTTCTGTTGAGGAGCATATGGGTTGTTTCCAGCTTCTGGCTGTTATAAATAAGGCTGCTATAAACCTAGTGGCACATATGTCCTTGTTATTATATGTTGGAGAATCTTTTGGGTATGCCCAGTAGTGGTATAGCTGGGTCTTCAGGCAGAACTATTTCCAATTTTCTGAGGAACTGCCAGACTGATTTCCAGAGTGTTTTTATCAGCTTGCAATCCCACCAGCTATGAAGGAGTGTTCCTCTTTCTCCACATCCTGGCCAGCATCTGCTGTCACCTGAGTTTTAGATCTTAGCCATTCTGACTGGTGTGAAGTGGAATCTCAGGGTCATTTTGATTTGCATTTCCCTGATGACTAAGGATGTTGAACATGTCTTCAGGTGCTTCTCAGCCAAATCATTGCATTTGCTTAAAGTTTCACTTTTAAATATAAGGATCAGATGCTACTGCGAATAAAGAAGCTTCTCTCAAAAGCTAATTACTATTACTAAGCTAATATACCTCCAGGAAAGCTAACCAGCATTCTGCAAGTAATCAGGTTAGATAGATAGATAGATAGATAGATAGATAGATAGATAGATAGATAGATAGATAGACAGACAGACAGACAGAAAGATAAAGATGCAAAAGCAATTCAACAGAGCTATTGTTGGGAACTCATTATAAAAGAAAACCGATATCCCGTAAATAAACACTCAAGCTACATTAAATCACTTGCCAAATTGTTTGCAAATGAAATTATCTTGGAGAGGATATTTACTATAAGCAGTCAAGATTTAAATAAATAAAATTAGAGGAGGAAAAAAAAGAGCCAATTTCCTTGTGAGGATCCATCATGGTTAAACAGGCAATCTCCTTTAGCTCAAGAAGCCAAGGCTGTAACTTCAGAGTTGCTCGCAGGACAGAGGTCTAAAGGAAGTAAACAAGCAGGCTGCAATAGTAGGGGAGGAAAATTCTCCATTCATACTTGAGAAAGTGAATAAAGTTTCAATGTGAGCTGGCCACTCAAAGTAGAACTAAAACAGCCACTGTCTTCAGCCTAAGTAAATCCTTAAGCAGGATAAGGAAAAAAAATGTTCTGAGCAATGTTTGCATAAAGATACCAAAAATTGACCTATACCCAAAAAGACATTAATATTTTCTGTATAACGGTAAATGTTTGGAATTTTGGGAAAATAGACTATCATGAAAGTATGGGTGATTAAGGAAAAATTAATGGGAAAGAAACATGGGAATATTTATGAAACCTTCTGTGTACACTGGCGGCCACACTTACCTCCCTTAAAGAAGGTAATATGCTTGAGGCCACACATAGTGACTAAAGGGCTGATCTAGACATGAATAAAAAGCCTCGTGAAGACAAGGTCCTTTGGTTTGGTCATTAGAATGGGGACTTAACATTTAATGAAAGAAGAAAGGAGGGGGAAGAAGAAGGAGCAATGCAATTTAATGGTAAAATGCATATATGACACCCTGTGTGGAATTCTAAGGAGGAAACTATGAAATAGCACTTGGCCCCAGGACCTTATAATCTATTCAGGGAAACATACGGTACATACAAAAGGTGACTCATGACCAAATGTTAGACCTTGCATCAAGCCAAACCAGTGATGTGAAGGTCAACCTTGAAAAGTGTTTGATAAAGAAGGACAACACAATGAAGCACAGAAGACAGAGAACTTTTGATGATGAAACAAGTAGCAATGATGGTTCAGAAAAGGTGCTCATGTGCTGGAATCCTAAGCCCCTGATTTCCTAGTGTTACAGCGTCTCAGTTAATAAAGCCGATGAAGATTCATTCATGATTTTTATACTGCTTCCAGTTTGCATTGTCTCCTCAGTGACAAACTGAGATGGGAAGCTGATCACCATTTAAGAAAAATCGTCTAAAAAACGAGAATATGACTCAGCACTATCCACAAGGTTATCTATCTATCTTCAAGAAATTAATAGTGTGGGTATGCTAACACCATATGATAGAAAAGATACAAGATTCCCACATAGATGTTAACAAAAAATTTTAGGGTTTGGGAAGATAGTCCACTCAGTAAAAAGCTCTGGCCTTGCAACCATGAGAATCTAAGTTTGATTCTCAGAATCTACATAAAAAAGCAGGGCATGCTGCGCCCTTTGCAATCCCAGCAGCCCTGAGTAAGTACAGACTAGACCTCAGTGACTCACTGGTTTGACAGCATAGCTTATTTGGCAGGCACCATTCCAGTGAGAGATGCTGTCTCAAAATAAACAAACAAATAAATAAATAAATAAATAAATAAATAAATGGGTGGGCATTTCCTGAGAAACTGCATGCATCATTGACTTCTGCCTTGTAAACCCACCCCCCCCCCCACACACACACAGCATGCACATATGCACACAAACACTCAGATAAGAGATTTTCAAGAGTATGAGTGGAACTATACCCAGGAGTGCAGAGATGACAGAGAGGAACCAATCCTGAGCTCAGCTTTTCTCTTCCTTGGTCTATAGCAATCCACCTGGTAAGAGGCACTTCTCTCCTGAAATAGCTATGGCTAACCATGGTACATGTGGTGTTCTTTATAGGAACCAGTGAAAAGTAACATCCCAGGTATCCCTTCCTCCAGGATGGCACGGACCAATTCCAAGACATGGAATATACTTCAGTTCCTCCTCTTTTCTTCTGGCAGGTGCCTTTACAGAGTGTATAACCTTCACACTCATATATGTTCATCTTGGAAATCGCCTATTCTATCTTTGACCTGCTATATTAAATGGCACTTCCTTTCATAGACTGCCGGTCCATTGCCTGGTGGCATTTGTTGCACTCAATCATGTGAGAAATACCTAAGTCTCTCCCCAGAGTCAGTTCACATATATATACTGCTTCTGCTTTTCTTTTTTCTCCATTAATTTATTTACTAACTTCATGTCTCGAATGCAGCCCTTCCTCCCAGTCCGCCACTCATACATCCTCTCCTCCCATCCCTCATCCCCTTCTCCTCTGAACAGGAGAAGGCTCCCCCTGGGTATTAACCCGCCCTGGCACCTCAAGTCACTGCAGAATTAGGTGCATCCCCTCCCACTAAGGCCCAACAAGGTAGTCCAAATATTAGATAGGGCCCAGGAAGTCTTGTGGAAGAAATGGGGGAAGGATAGAAGAATCCTGGGTGGGGCATAGGAACTCCTCAGGAAGACCAACAGAGTCAACTAACCTGGACCCCACGGGCTCACGGAGACTGAGGCACCAACCAAAGAGCATACGTGGGTTGGACGTAGACCCCTGCACGTATGAAGCAGATGTGTAGCATCACTCTTTTGATCAAACCACCACATGTACATAGCTATTTCCTTAGAAAGCAGACCAAACCACCCAAAGCCACAGCAGAATTGCTCTGTCACAGACATAAGGACTACATAGAGATCAGGATCATGACAAACTACCCAACACTCTAATGAATCCTAGTAAAGCATTATAGGTGTGTGGGAAGACCCGACATCACCAATATCACCATGTATACGAGACTCGGCAACCTGAAAGAGCTCCAGTGAGAACAAAGAAGAAATGGAGGCTAAGAGGAACACTAGGAGGAAATGACAGCGAAATGAAACTGTGATGCACTCCAGGGATGCCAACTCTAATAAGAACCTGAACTGTTTAGGTAACTAAAGGAAAGGGAAAGCCAAGAAAAGAAGGGAAGAAAGGAAAGGAGGGAAATTTAGAGGCTATTCAATGAAGAATCAAGAAGTGGCAGCAATTATCAATATAAAATACCTCAAGACACCCAGGAGTCAGTGATGTGTTTATAAAAAAAATAAAGAGATAAAGAGAGTATGTCCTGTGGAAAGGTATGGGGGAAGGGGATTTCTCAGCAGGCCCCATGCCGAGGCATCTCTTCCCCTGAGGGACCAGCCACACTCGGTATAGCATAGAATAGAGTTTATTCAGGGCATGGGGAGGGTTGCCAGGAGGGTAGTAGAGGCAGAGAGCAAAGAAATAGAGGAGTAAAGGCCGGCCATGACCACATGGAGAGAGGGGAAAGGGAAGGGGGAGGGGTGAGAGAACAGAGAGAAGCTAGAG
This sequence comes from Mastomys natalensis, assembly GCA_021653895.1. Taxonomy (NCBI): domain Eukaryota; kingdom Metazoa; phylum Chordata; class Mammalia; order Rodentia; family Muridae; genus Mastomys; species Mastomys natalensis. The sequence continues at coordinate 193,728 of JAJTUV010002416.1, forward strand.
GCAAGAGATCAAGAGATTAAGGGGGGGGGCAAGCAGCCCCTTTTATAGTGGGCAGGCCTACCTGGCTGTTGCCAGGTAACTGTGGGAAGGAGCATACCTGGCTGTTGCCAGATAACTATGGAGGTGGAGTTTAGACAGAATACTAACAGTTAGTTTATTTAAAATAAAATAAAGAAAGAGAAACGATGCTGCTATCCAGAAGCAATTTCTACAATTCTGGCTGCCTGATTTGGATGTCAGAGTTCACTCACGAATACAAGCTGATGGCAAAACCAATGCCTCTCATTTCATTCTGAATTGACCATAGTCATTGAAAATAGCAGCTGTCCCAGAGGCATCTGTGTGTGGTTTGGAAGGATGTGGGTGGCTGTTTTTGCCCCCTAAGGGAAATCCACGTTTAATATGGTTTGCAAATTTTGGCTTGAATGATGTTCTCTCTGGTAATGGGACTATCTGAGCTCATGAGCGACATATTGTCAGTCTGTAGCTGATTTGTTTTATAGTGCCTCAGTTGGTCATTTTCCAACTCCAGTGCATTTGGATTTTCTTCTGGTATTCCATGTTCATAATATGCAGTTTAATTTGCCACAGCCCATTGGACCAGATGGCCTTCTCTTTCACTCCCACCACCTCTGTGAAATCTGCCTACACATTCTTTATACATCCTTTCTTCTGCCAACCATCACAGAATATATCTCCTCACAGAAAGCAATATTCTCTTGTACTGATGATGTTTGAATGAAGACAGGATCTTTTTGATCACATGCTGCTCATCAAAATGAGAACTAGGTGTCTGAAAAGAAAAGGAGAAACAGGGGGGAGCTTCCAATAAGAAATGATGCTTTGTGAATGAAGCCTTTTCCATGACTGCTTGTCTGTGTTTGCATTTCTATTTTGTCTCTTTCAGAAAACAGAACCAAGGTAAATAAAAGAAATCCCAAGATGCCAGTATACCAGATGTTTTCACTTTCCCAAGTTCCCTCTCTATCCAGATCCAATGTGCATGCGCGTGCGCATGTGTGTGTGTGTGTGTGTGTGTGTGTGGTGTGTGTGTGTGTGTGTCTTTTGACAAGTTTAAAACTTCAGCCTGGATACAAATCTGTATCTTGCTGTTTTTCATTTGCCATGATGAAGATTTTCTAGGTTTTTACAGTGTTCATAATTATCAATTTAACAGAGATCTAATATTCTACAGAAAGCACATGTGTGTGTGTGCGTGTATGTTTATAACTATGGATTTAAACACACACACTACCCGTGTGACTTGGTATTTTATTTTGTTTCATTTTTTTTTCCTTTTGCAGGATCACATTATACATTAATATCATCATATGTTCAATGTATAGCTGCTTCTATATTTAAAAACTCTAGTAAAGGCAGTGAATTTTTCCAAAGGATTGTTTAGGGTATAGTTTCAGTAGGAATGGGTATATTGATTCCTTGTGGCTTTAATTTTGCTTTCTAAATCAGAGCAATTTCAACTGCCATGAACAACATATGACTCTGCTAGCTTTACCATTTTTCTCCAACACAGATGATTAAAAATTTCTTTAAAACTGGCTGATTCAAATGGTACAAGATGTTCTCCTATCAGCACTTAATTTGTAGGTTTTGGAAAGCCTCTGGTCTGCATACACGTGCTCATTAGTCTTAGCTGTTGTGTGGATTGTCTGTTCACTTTCTTTTCTACTAACTACTGGGTATCTAGCTTGAGATGTGTCATGATCTTAATTATCATCCACTTCTTTCTTATTTATTTATTTATTTATTTAATATCCTCCAAATCTATCTTTTATTTATTTATTTATTTTGTGTATGTGAGTACACTATTATTCTTTTCAGACACACCAGAAGAGGGCATCAGATTCCATTACAGATGGTTGTGAGCCACCATGTGGTTGCTGGGAACCGAACTCAGGTCTGGAAGAGCAGACAGTGCTCTTAACCGCTGAGCCATCTCTCCAGCCTCCTATATTTAAATTATAAGCATATTATATTGCTTTAGTAGTTCAACCTATAATCTTCTTCTTCATGGTTTCTTCAAACTTTCCATAAAATAGACGAATTCTGAAATGATTTTTAGCCATTTTTTCTGTGATTTGTTCCTTCAACTACATCATTAAAAAAAGCTTTGATTTGGGGATCAGTTTGTACTGTTTAATGACTATTGCCCTTTATTATGTGTTTCCTTGTGTGACTAATTACAGGTATACCAGAGTTGTGCATTCACATATTTGGATAAAACTAGAGTAAACATTGTCTGAACATTGAATATAGTAAAAACATCAGGATAATGGCTTCTCAGATCTAATCCAGGAATTGCAACATTCTAACTCTGTGATTCGCAGAACTGAAGCTTATTTCCTTATAAAACGGAGGAAAAAGTTTGTATATCATATCTGCATCATAAAGTATCTACTACCCACACTGGTTATTTGGGTTATAATTAATTAATCAAAATTAAAACCTTTGTTTTTTAGTCTCGCTAGTAATATTGAAGTTCTCAATATTCACACATGTTAATAGTTATCAGAATTGGATAGTGTTCATATAATAAATCATTGCATAGATCTGCCACGGGTGCTTTATCAATAAAAGTGAGCAACTTGTAGTAACTGTAGATGTACTGGCTAAAATATGAACTACAGGTTTTTCTTTCATTATTATTATTTTCAACTTTTTGAATGATTTATTTATTTATTTTATTTATATGAGTACACTGTAGCTGTCTTCATGCACACCAAAAGAGGGCATCAGATCCCATTACAGATGGTTGTGAGCCACCATGTGGGTGCTGGGAATTGAACTCTGAACCTCTGGAAGAGCAGGCAATGCTCTTAACCACTGAGTCATCCCTCAAGCCCAAAGCACAAGTTTTTTAAGTGAGTACTGAAGCAGCTACTAGTAAATGTCAAATGACCTACATCGAGGAATCATATTTGTCCCGCACAGCAAGAAACTTTGGACTTAATCAATAGAGTACTTACCTCAGTAGGGACAAGGCCCTGAGATCAATTTGCAAAACTATATACATTGGTGTGGTGGCTCACACCTGTAAGTCCAACACTGGGGAGGTAAAGGATGGAGAACCCGGGCTCAAAGTCATCTGTGGATATATAGATTCCTTCCTAGAGTCCTTAGGAATGAAGGCAATGGCTAAGTCATGTGAATGTCCAGACATTTTCAACCTGGTTCATTCCCTCTGTAATCTCTCAGCCCTGCACTAAGGCCCATAAAAGACCTTCAGAGCCAAAAAGGAGAGAGGGAGAGAGAGGAGGGGTGGGGTAGAGACAGGGAGAGAGGCACAGAGAAAGAGACAGATAGAGAGACAAAGAAATAGAAACAGAGAAATGCAGACAGAAACAGAAAGACACAGACAGAGAGAGGGGAAAGAGAAACAGAAAGACAGCAGAAGCTTAGATACTGTTAAACACTGAAACACTGTATGTGAAATTTTTTAATGAGGTGTCTGGTGACAAGTCTATGTGAGGTACTAATCCATGTTTTACAGTCTTCCTGCTGTACAAAAGCAAAGAGCTAGGGCTGGCTGCTCGGGATGGATCACTCTTTCTTCTGTCTGCTGGAGATGAGCTTGTTCTTTCCATTCCCACTCACCATTTCTCCCAGGAAAAACAAGGAACAGAAGTTATTTTGCAATTCTGACAATGAGAAGATTTGGGTCCTCACTCATGCATCTATTTTAATATCGTGTTCTTCCAGAGTTCTCATTCGTAGCTATTTCCCCATGCCCTCAGACCTCCGGTTATGAAAAGATATTAAAATACCAACATCTGGCTTGAGAAATAGATGCCTCTGTGGCAAACTTGATTAAATTGCATTTGCCTCAAGCATTCATTCATACTTATGGAAACTATATGCTCAGCAGTATATACACATAAATGAAATATGTACTTCCCTACTTTTAAGAAGGTTGCAATTTAGTGGATCTGGGTAATTTTTTTAATCACTGAATAGCAGTACAGACTTAATTTTAAAGTATGTTTCCTGATTATAGTAGGAAATGAATGAGTAAATGAATGAGTCTAACGACATGACTCTAATGCATCAATTAGTCAAACAAAGAACTGGGTTAAGAATAGAAATGGTATATACCCATGTTTCCACTGAGTGTGAAAACATACATATACCCCTCAAAATGCTTTAAAAGGCTCACAGTATCAATTTTCTCAATGGTCAGGAACAAGAACTTGGAGTAGTATTGGCTGGCACCAAAGTAAAATTGTAAATGGTTCTTAATGCTGACCTCTGTGAGACAAAAGTCAAGTTTCAGAGTTGTAAGATACTGTCTTTGTGCATTTTCCATTCTTCTACAACTCTCCTAAGAGTAGCTATGCATCTAAGAGTGCTTCTTTCTCAGGCAGCCAAAGGCTATGCACACTGCCCTCTGAGAGGCCTATTGGTACCACTGAAACTTCAAGCTTACCCTAGATCAGAGAGAGTACTTTCTCAGCACGCTTGCTTAGACCAGGAGAATTGTCTGTGTTCTTTTAAATAAATAAGCAGCTACATTTTTCCTAGAACTGGTCCCACAAGATGGAAGGATCTGAATCAATAAGTAGAACTCACAACACAATTTTATTGCTATTGGAAACGTCTTCCTTAGGGTACAAGGCAAGCTGAAACTGGAAATAGAAAAGGGGAAATATTAAACATATCACATACACACATATCCTCTCTCTCTCTCTCTCTCTCTCTCTCTCTCTCTCTCTCTCTCTCTCTCACACACACACACACACACACACACACACATACACACACACTCACACATGGATTCACACACAATAAATAAATTTAGTCAATTTAAAGAAGAAACTTTTTTTAATTCAGCTTAGAATGCCAGCTTATCAGAAAACTCAGTTCTTGGAGAAATTCTTTCATAGTTCAAATCAGTTTCCTTTGGGAGTACTCAGGACTCCATTATGTACTTGTTCCCCCTGCAAGTAGCTGTATGAACATGAAAAAGGCAAATCTCAACTGTCTTGGTCCAGTCCAATATCCAGACCAAGGTGACTGTCAAAGGCCCCTCTCAAATTGGCAGGCTGTTCTATCTTGTGCGAGAGGCTCTCATAGGTTTCTTCCTCCTCCCGAAAGGAGAACTATGGCAAAACATGGGTGGTGGAGAAAAAAACTCGTGGATGTTCTCTCTGCCTACCTCAGAGGAAATGAAGGCTGTTTTTCAATAACAAGAAGCTTTTGACTCCTCTCGAATGTGCATTATGTTTCACAAGCTGAGCATTGAAGCCCCAGGAAAGGCTAAGATCTGAGGCATGGGTAGCAGACATTCAATTTGGGGAATATACTGCCCAATAATAGCACCTCATTGTCAATGTGTCTGTGACAACAGGAACAGAAGGCATTTATGCATCCCTAGGAGAAGCAGGCAGCACCCAAAAGGTCAAACCGATTTTAAAAATGTTGTTCATATTTAATGTCCCTTTCAGTTCAAGATTCAATTTCAGGATTGAAACAGTTTGGGAATGCTGGATGAGGCTCTGGTATCCATCTTTCTAGCCCTGTCTGAGAAGTGATGAACAGCCTCAAAGTCCCCCATCTGCAAAGGCTGGCAGGATGGAGTGTGAAAAAAGTCAGGAACTCAGCCAGCTGCTTCCTTTATCTCTCTCATCTGTGTCTGCAGCGCCCAAGATGTCTGAGCATCTTGTTATGGCCCAGGGAACTGGTTAGCTTACTATTTGTATAAACTTTTCCAGAAAGCTCATCTTGGAGGAGGTTCGTGATGGATGGCATAAGAGAACTTGAATGAATTCACTTTCTTTAACTGAGGGGAAAAAAATCAAGGGGAGGTCGAACCTTTGTGGAAAAGCACATGTAAAGCCAAAGTCTACAGCCCACACATTGGAATAGATATTTCATTTCCAAATCTCCATGATTTCAAAATCACTAAACTTTACAGAGGGTAAGGGGTGGGGGTGTAAAGGGACATTTGGTTTTACACTGGCTTCTGTTTTCCATTAATTAAAAACAACAACAACAAAAATACTGTCTCCAGACAGCCAAAAGTTGAAATCCCAAAATGGAATATTAAAAGAAAAACTTAACTTTTTTGAATGTTCAATAAAATACCTCTTTTCCAAAACACAGGCCTATAATCATGTCTTTTAACAAATATGGTCTGGCTAATATAACCCTCTGAGCTATCCCAACCCCTTTATGGTGAAAAGGTCAAAGTACAAAGAGGACTGAAAGATGGGCAATTTGTGAGACAATGGAAGGCTTAATCCAACAACACCTTGTCCAAACTTCATTTACCTTCAGGATACTGAACCCTCAAGAACTGTGACCCACAGTGAACAACACAACCGTCAGGTGCTAAATTAATTAGAACTGGGAGACACTGACCTTCCTTATCCTTCAATAGTTCTTTCAGTGGCAGAGCTTAAAGTAGAACTATTTGTAAGCTGGGGACAGAATAACAGCTTATTTTCAAGTAATAACCATTGTGGGGTGGGTGTTTACATTTAGGATTGCCTTTCCTTGCAAGTTTTAGTTTTAAGGCTTAATTGCTTTTGGTCTCAGGAAAGAAAAATCAACCACAAGGGCAGAAAGATTCTGGGAAGTATGTGGGGGTTGGGGAGGATAGAGGGAGGAGGGTGCATAGTCCTTAGAGAGCAGCTACCTTTATGGTGGGGAGGAGGTAAGAGGCAGCTGCAGGGATAGTAAGAGGACTGTGTGCCTGCAAACTATCTTCAAGTCCACCAGTGGGGGTGGCTGTAATTCTGATTTGAACTCTTGGTTTGCCTTTGCTGGCAGCTATCATCACTGTTTCTATATAGATAATACCTTCAAGCTGGAGATTCAGAAGGGAAAAAAAAAGAATTTTCTTAGTTGTCTTCTCAGTCTGAGGAGGAATACATGTAAGTAAATATGAGATTTCCGCCACATCAAGGGCATCAGTTTTTTAAAGAATAATATTTACTCTTTTATTGGCTTTGACTTAAAGTCCTGGAAACATTTGCTAGTAAATTTAATTACTTTGCATGTTATAGCTATAAAATTGGAACTAGCAAGGCTAAGGGGTAGGGAAGTAGTTGACTCCACAGTACAACCCAACTTCAGTGCATATTCCCTAATTTCTAGGAAAACCCTGCATTAGAACACATAACATTTATTAAAAACCTGCTATTTGCTAAGCACTTCTACAGGTTGTCTTATTAATGCCCACTAACTCAGTCAGGATGGTATTGAGATTTTTATTGTACAGGTGAAGAAAATGAGACTGTAAGATGGAAATTTACTATATGTGTTGATTTATAATTTGTAAACAGTTTGCTTACGTTTATTCTTTTATCCTTACACTATCCTTTTATATTATATATGTCAGGTACTAATATCTATAACAAAAAACCAAACAAACAGAAAAATAACCTGAGAAAAGAGAAGTCATTGAAGGTTATACTACTACTCAGCATATAAGGAGCTCAGTTGAGTCTTCCAGTTCTAGTGCATCAGCTCTGCCTACCTGGAGTGAGCCCTCGTTCCATACATGCTGTTTGACTCAACAAATAGTCTCCCACAAGAAGTGCCTCAATTAATAAGGAAGGCTGTTTGCTCAACAAACATGGATTCGCCAAGCACTCTGAAAGACACTGACTGGCTCCAAGGCAAACCTTATACTTTTCTCAGGTGTCTGTTAGTCGAACGATATGATAACCAAAAAGGAGCTCATAGAGTAAGGTAAGGACCCCAAAACAGATGATCATGAAATCCACGGTACCAAAAGTGATAATACTATCAATTCTAATATGAAGGAGGGGACATTGTAGAGGCTTCATAGAGGAGATAGTCTTGAAAATTGTACAGGCAATGGAGCTAAATGATACTCCAGAAGGAGAACCATAAGTAATAAATACTATTTAAAAGACAATCAAAAAATATCCCCGATGGGATAGGATCTGAACTTCTTCCTCTCATCCTAAACATTGTCAACACTTCTATCAAAGCCGTAACAATTGGTTTGACTCATGATCAATGTGAATTTTAAGGCAAATAGATTCTATGCTACAAAAGAAAGGTATCTGCTTTCTCTTCCCTTATTCAATGCTTGAGGGTAGTGAATGATACAAAATACCAATGAAATGCTTCTTAATGATGCTAGAAAGCAAAATAGAATCTCAAAGATTGCACAAAGTATTAATTTAGAGGAAATAAGATCATGTGGGATATAAATCAAGAATAATAAACGCATCACACTGTCAACATCTGGAACATTTTCAATAAAGTACAACATCCTAGATAGCACATACAATCAAACAATTTTCTTGGATATTACAACTGTAATACAGAGCAGCACAAAATGCTTCCCCAACACTCTGAGCCAGTCCCAATCCTGAAATAAAAACCAGCAAATAAGTAATGTTGCCTGGCAAAGCAATATTTGAAAATCCCATTTCTACGATGAAGACTGTCATAAAAATAAATTAAATAAATTTCACCAAAGCCAGCAGTGCCCCAGTTGCATCAAGCTTACCAAACAGATTGTCTGACAAAAAAAAAAAAAAAAAAAAAAAAACAATACAAATCTAGAAATCCACCAATTACGAGCATTTAAAGAATTAGCATCTATGCTTAATTAGCAAGCTGGAGTGCACGACTCAGTTCCTTTTGACCTCTTCACACTAAATCAAAGACTAGTGAGTTATATGATGCAGATGTAAGTCACATGCAAAGTAGCTGATGCTACAAAGGCTTCAGGAGAATCCCTCCTTTTAACTAAAGGCAAGCTAAGGCAAGGTGAGGTTTGAAACGCTCCCCCTCACTCCCTAATAGCCCATGAATCTTGTGCATCATAAAGAATGCTTGCTCTAAACAGCCACACATTTCATGTGTAGAAAGTGTGGCTAGACCTCCCGGAAACATATCTTTGGGTGTTGCTTGAAATCCTATCACATCCTAGTAAGTGCAACAAGAAACTGACACCCTCTCAGGACTTGACTGAAAGCCTACACTACTCAAACACAAAGAGGTAGGTAAAACAAAGGAAGCACAGGGCTTCCCTCGGGAAGGCTGAGCCAGAACTGTTATGGCTGAAATCCAAGGAGCCTGAATTTTCAGACTGCAAGGAAACTTAAGAGATCAGATTCAGAGTTCAGTTCAATCTTCAATTCGATTTATTCTTGTCTATTATATAGCAAGTGAATGCCTCCTCAGCCTATGCCTCTGGAAATACAAGTCAAAATTTCAATCCCCGCGCCCACTGATGGATATAAAGCAAACAGTGGTGTCGAAAGATTATGGCTCCCAGAAACCTTTGCCTCTCTGTTTGGACACTAAGCATCTACAATGGTCGCCAATGTTCTCCTAATACTCTCGTGAGCTTCTTGTTGTCTGCTATGGTGGTGCTATGCTCCAAAAATACAATGAATGTGAGTCCAATCTTGTCCCTAAAACAGAAGACCCCCTGGGAACAAGTGCTCAGTGGTTTGTGTTCAGCCTTTGCTGGGACCCTCCAGGCATGAATTATCTCTGCTGCATTTTCCATTACTAACTCACAAGTGCTAACAAAATGTTTTCTGTGTTATACTTTTCAAGCAGGGACTTGTGTCTCCATTTCCCCTTCTGCACTAAATGCAGAAGGTTAATCTTCACCATCAAGAAAACTGAAAAATCTTTGTAAAATGTTTAAAGAGAGAAAACTTCACCTGATAGTGTATTGTTTACTCAAGAGAGATTTTTACTTTTTGTACTACAGAGAACTGGGCCTGATGCCTTGCACATACTAAGCAAGTACTCTGCCTCTAAACCAGATCTATTTCCAGTTCTCTCTATGGGCAAGGTGACCCAGACTAGCTTAAACCTCACTACGAAGCCTGACAAACTCCTGGTTTTCCTGTTTCTATCTTCTCGATGCTGAGATTACAGGAATGCATTCAAACCTTCCTTTACTTTTTATTTTGAGATAAAGTCTCACTAATTTGCCAAAGCTGGACTGGAACTTGAAATACTTCTGTCAAAGCTTCAGAAGTGAGATTAGAGGCTTGCACTAAAATGTTTGACAACAGAGATATTATTTAGCCAACATTTTGAATATATATTTTAAAATTATATACCTATAAATGTGTATGTTTATTGTGGGAATATACACACCAATTCCTGTGCCCTTGGAAGACAGAGATGTCACATAGCCCTGGAGCTGAAGTTCCAGGAAGCTGTGAGCTGCCTGATGTGGGTATTAACAACTAACCACCTCTGGAAGAGCAGTATGTGCTTAACCACTGAGCCATCTTTTGATCCCCAACCAATAGTTTTTACTGAGTACATAACACAAGTCAAACTTATATAGAAATTATAATTATACATGATTTTAGTGAAAGAAAAGAAAGCAGACAAGAGATGGAAGAAGGGAGGGAACAAAAGACGATGTGGAACAAGAAAGAATAAATGGAGAAGGAAAAGGAGAAAGGATAAAATAATTTGAAAACCTAAAATTAATCCCCAATCTGAAGAGATTTAGATTCATTGAGTGTTGTTATGTTCTGATCCTATGCTAGGCAACTGTGGGAATGCAAAAACAGATAATAAAGAAAGCACAGCTAAATCACAACTATTTCATAAAGGAGATGATTAAATGACAATGGAGAAGTATAGCATACCACAGAACAGAAAAAGCATATGTTGGTTTGAATAAAAATGGCACCCATAGACTAATTATGTTTGAATACATGGTCCTCAATCAGTGGCACTGCTTGGGAAGGATTAGGAGGTGTGGTTTTTTGTATAAAGTGTGTCTCAGGGGTAGGCTTGGAAGGTAGCTTTCTGTCTCCTGCTTGCCCTTTGAGATATGAGCTCTCAGCTATGCCTGCTGTCATGCCTTCATTCTGCCACTATGGACACTAACCCTTGGAAAGGATAAGCACCATTAAACACTTTCTTTTGTAAGTTGCTTTCATCACAGTGTTTAATCAGACCAATAGAACACTAATTAAGACAGAGCAAATGAAAATGTATGACTGATCTGGATATGGAAGAGGACTAGAAAATAAATTTCAAAATATTAAAAACAAAATTGATCACATTTATTTAGCAACCAATTGAATGAAAAAATATTGGAAATTAGAAAATGGTCACAATATTTGGGATTAGGCCACATCAGATCATTTTTTGTCATTTAACAGAATAGTTAGAGATGGAAATAAAGATGAGTGTGGGGGCCAGGAGAGCTGGCTCAAGAGTTAGGAGCACTTGTTGCTCTTACATAGGACTCAACTTCAATTCTAAGCACACACATAGCAGCTAACTACCATCCATAACTTCATTTTGAGAGAATGTGAACTCCTCTTCTAGCCTTTGAGGACAACAGAGGCACACAGTACACAGATATACAGGAAGGCAAAACATTTATATACATAAAATAGTAAGATAAAATAATTATAAAAATGAATTTAGGAAGGGATAATGTCACTGGAACAAGGACTTAGGTGTAATAAAGAATGGAAATAAAAGTCTGATATAGAATAAAATTCTTCAGTGAGAAAAAGTAAGTTAGAATATTATAACAGTATATATAGTAATATTATACTACATGTAAAGTGGATAGGTATATATCCAAGAAAGCAAACACGAATATGAATACACTGCATACAAAACTGCAAACAAACAAAATGGTCAACAAGTAATAAATAAGCAAAATGTGTGGTGGGGAAGAGGGAGTATGAACTTAATGCTAATAAGCATGGAGTTTCTTTGCAGAGTGATACAAACAATTTTGAATTGGTGGTGATAGTGGCATAACTTTGTTACTATACTAAAAACAGAGTTGTAGGCCAGTGAAGCAGCTTAGTAGATAAAGACTGATGATCTGAGTTCAATCAATGGGAACCCACTTGGTGGAAGGAGAGAACTGACTCTTGCAATTTATCCTCTGACCTCCAGTCACACACACACACACACACACACACACACACACACACACACACGCACACACTAAATGTAAAAAATAAATAACAGAAATGTACAGTTTAAAGTATAGTTTATAATATCAATTATATCATAACAAAAAGTAGAAAATGAGAAGTTACAAGTAGTTCCATTAGAATGCTCAACACCTTTTCAGAAAATGAAGTTAGTTAACTACTGAGACCAAAGAAGGTAGATTTAAGGTCTTGAGCTAATAAGCAGTAAGAGAGAAAAAGTATACATTATCACTGTTGAAAGAAAAAAGATATGCAATTAGTATAACCACCAAGAGTCACTGAGAACAGAGATATTGCAATGTGAGTCAGACAGAAAGAGTAGTCAGAACAGACTCAAAATAGCCTAAGCTTGAAATGCATCACTGTCCCCAAATCCAAACTCCCATCAGAATCTGTAATCAATCCTATGCTACACACAGGAAAGTCCATGGGAAACCTGGGGCAGGGGAAAAGAAGGAAGAAACAACAAAGAAGAAAGAAACCTGAGAAGCAAAATTATGAGCTACATACCATGTGGAAGACAGTTCACATACTTACCTCACACAAGTTAATAAAAAAGAATAAAATAAAATAAGATGTAAAAATTAGCAATAGTGCCAAACTTTAGGAGAAAATATTAGAATCCACAATTGCTCTAATCTATTTTCTAAAGTTTATGTTTTGAACAAAAAGTTACAATGAAATAGATACATGTTCAGGAAATATAAGTCAGTCAGTAGAAAGAGATCAATGCCGGATTTAGTAGAAAAAACTTCAAATAATTTATTACAATATATTTAATCATAGAACTTAAAGGAACCATATTTTTAAAAATTAAAGAAGAGGATGGGGACATAGCCCTGGGGTGTATGGGGGGGCTGTACTTTATACTTGTTCTGAAGAACTGATGAAGGAAAAACAAAGAAAAGAAGAGGAGAGGAGAGGGGAGGAGAGGAGAGGAGGGAGGAAGGGAGAGGAGGGAAGAGAAGAGGGGAAGGGAGGGAAGAGGAGGAGAGGGAGGGGAGGGGAAGGGAAGATTCCATGCCTACAAACATCATGGTCAAACTAGGGCAAAAGTAGAGACAGGACAGGAGGCAATTAATATGAAGACAAAAACATGCTGGAGTTACAGTTCAGTAGAGCACTTGGACAGATTCCACAAAGCCCTGAGTACAATTCCTTTGCTCTTCCAATGGAAAGGAAATTTATAAGGAAGCGAGACAGAAAAGAAATCTTATATACACAGGAGAATCAATACAATAAATGGCTGGATTTTTATCTATGTCAATGGAGACAATAGGCAACAGAATAACATTCAAATCATTGAGAAACAAGACTGGTCAACCAAGAATTCTCCATGCAGTAAGACTATCTTTCAATAGTGAAAGTAAACTCAGGGTACTCCCAGAAAAGTAACAACAGAGAATTTGCCACAGGCAGAAGAAATAAATATTTTATATGTAGAATACAAAAAAAAAATGTTATAAGAAATTAATAATGAGAATACAAGTGAACCATAACTGAACACAATATTTGAATACTCATTTCAATGTAGATATCTTAATAATAGCTTATCAACACAATGATATCCATTTGCCATTGGACAAAGAATTAAATTAAGAAAAAAAAAAAAGAGAGGTCATTGACTTAAGAGACAATGGCAGATGATAACTAGCTTGGTTGGCATGTAATCACTGTTGAAAAGTTAAATGGTACAGCCACGCGGGAAAATATTCAGGCATTTTCTTAAATTAACAATACACACTTACCTAATAACCTAGTAATCTACTCCTAGGTGTAAATGAAGATACATGCCCAAGCAAAGAAATATACAGAAACATTCATACCGGCACTATGTACAACCAGTAAAACATACATCCACTGATAATGAACGAACTAGCTGTGGCATATCCATATAATAGAATAAACCATAAAAAAGAAAAATACTGATACATGCTATAATACCTGTAAGATGCAAAATCATGATGTTGTGTAAAAAAGAAGCCTGTTTTGACAGGGAATTTTTATCACATCAACAGAAAAGAAACTAGAACATGGGACAAAATTCTAATCACCTGTTGAAATTTCTTACCCAAATTGATGCAATAAAATATTTATTAGAAGAATATGTTTCTTAATTAGAAATCCATGCTTAACATGGTTGTGAAAAATCAAAGAAAATTGTGTTCTAGGACATCACTTCATTGCTTTAAAAACTAGCCAATTAGGTCATGAGACTCTTGACTTTCCATGCATTTCTGCTAGTGTATTTCAAACGTGACCTATGGATCAATATTTTCAGCATCAACAATCAAGCAATAGATACTCAGGATCACAGAACTTGTACCAGAGATGCTGAGTCAGAACCTGTAATTTTCAAGATGCTCAAGTGATCTCCACATAGGTTGTGTTTGAGAAACACCTACACATAGACTGGAAAGCAGCAAGATGGATAAGATGTGGTAGAGACACCCTAGGATAGGAGTCCAACCCTGCTAGGGGCTAGTACTACTGGTCCTGAAGCTCTTTAGGACCTTCCTTTATTCTACAGGACTTCAAAAGGTGACTGTTTCTGACATGTCAATCACTTGATAAATAGTAGCAATTGTTATGGTCAAGTTATTTGCTACATCTTGGGATTCTATCCCAAGAAACAAGCACACACACACACACACACACAAAGAGAGAGAGAGAGAGAGAGAGAGAGAGAGAGAGAGAGAGAGAGAGAGAGAGAGAGAGAGAGAGAGAGACTGTAACTACATCTTAGCAATTGTCATGGGCCAGAGTTACTAAAACTTAAAAAAAAAAACCTCCTTGTAGACATAACTGAAATAATAAAAGAAGGAGCAATGTATAATTTCTCCAAGAGAGTTAAGTGGCACCAATGGCTTGAAGAGCTAGACACGAAAAAGTAGGCCCCTAAGGCTCTTCAGACTCAAGCATCTGACAGCTGTGTGCTTTTGGGCACAAAGAAAGAACCAGAGCAAGAATCAAGCTCAAATGCACACTGAAGCTCAACAGAGTTTTTCCCAAACTGGGCAAGACATTTAGGGGCAATGTGGAAAGCAGAAAGTGAAGAAAGGGAGCTTCATTTAGATGATCTGACTTCAGTCAAGAAAGATAGGGGAAAATATAAAATAAAAATGGCATTGTGGCCCATAAAATATCACCAAAACAGAAGTCTTTTTACTATATGTACAGCTTGTTGGGGATAGGGAGCTAACAATATATAATTTCCTAAGTATCTGGTTTTTTAAGAGTTAGGGACAAATCCAGGCCAAGAACTCAGGCCTTTATCCTCCAAATTTTCTCATTGTATCCCAGAAACTTCATGAAGAACTGATCAATAACCAAAAATATCTCTTTGATGTGCTTGGGGCTTCTTATAATAGGACTGTCTAATGCATGTTTGGTACCTACAATTTCATATATATATATTATGTAAAATATAAATGATATATTATTTATATATAAATGTATGTCACAACACACATACACACACACACACAGACACACAGACACACACACAAATAAAAAAGAGGCCATGAATTTGAAAGAGAACAATGAAGGGTTTGAAGAAAGGAAAGAAAAGGAGGAAGTGATGTGGTTATATTATAATCTCAAAAATCTTTAATTATTTTTAAAAACTAAAATGCTTCTGAGTGGCTCACAGGTGATATGTGTCAAGTCTAAGGCTACAGTATCAGAGTACAGTTGCAAAGGCTTTCAAATTACAAGAAAAACAAGGCTATTTTCAGAAGCGAAAAATTATTAGGAGACCAACATGCTTCATTTTAAAACACGATATAGTTTCCAGGGGATCATATAAGAGGCTAAAGAGCAGAAAGTCTAGCTTCACACAAGAAATCGGAATACTGCCAAGAAAACTAAGTGAGTGTATATTTATATTTCACTTCAAGTGCTGTCAACTTTATTCCAGCCATAAAAAAGAAAATCAAGCAATCCTTTTACTTCTTCTCTCTCTCTCTCTCTTTAACATTCCATCACTGGTCCCTTGGGTTTCATTATTCCAATCAAAAGATTGAAAATGTCCCCCTCTTACATTGAACTTAGAAGGAGGTAGCAATCGCATTACTATGATTTTAAATGCATTCATTAACCTGATCATGTTGACAGAGAAGCTCTTCTTTTATTAACTACAATGGCTTCTCATTTCCCCAGTCTTACTGGAAAAAGCAGTGCTGCCTGTAACAACTGACAATACTTCTCACTGAAATAAAATGATTTTTAAACTGCACTTTGATGCAAACTGTTCTAAAATTGTCTAACTATATCTGACATCTATCGCTTACAATAAATGTAATTTAGCCTTTTCATTCATTTATATGCTTGCATATGCATAGCGCATATACATACAAACACTTTGTTCAACATATTCTTTACATGTCTATCGTTGAATGAGAACATTACATACAACTTCTTTCAAGGTCTTTGGGGATATCTATCATTGTTCTAAACTGATAGTAATGTGTCAATAATGATATTAACATAGACACAACTATGTGGCATATGGCTAGTTGGTCAGTTCATCTACTTCCTTTCTCTACTACCAACTTCCTTTCAGCCTACGGACACTGGCCGATGAATTATAATCTGTTGTCATATGACTCTAGGGTTCAAAACCAGGGCTTTGGGCATGCTATGTAAGCATTCTACCAATGAGATATATTCCTAATCCTTAATCTGTTCTTATCAAAAGTAACTCTACATACTTTCAGTTAATTGTATATGACCTTGAGGAAAACTCTACACTTGAGGCATCTCTTTCGCTTCTACAATATTACCATTCTAATACTATAATCTGGAAGAATAACAAATATTAAGTGTCATTAAGCCTTGAAAAAAATGGGGCAATGTGACATTCAGTGTTTCGTTCAAATTCAAGGCTCAAATAATATTTCATAATTGAGAATGTGATAAGACTCTAATATGAATATACAGATGTTGTGTCATCAATAATGAGAGGTTCAAAGTAGCAAAGCAACTATTCCATATGTCTACAGGTTGAGTGTCCTGTATCCAAATTGCTCAGGGTCAGAATTATTTCAGATTGGCTTGGGGGGGGGGGTTCAGATTTTGTATGATTTACATGGACTTTACTAGAAGAATATCCCTAATATAAAATCTGAACATTTTTGATCATCATATTAGAAAACAAAGATTTCACCATCTTTTGGGAGTTCAGACATTTGAGTTAGGGATTCCACTCCTATATTAAATACTAAATAAAAAGACAGCATCGCTTTACTATGGTCATTAACTTAGGAAAAATATACATATATATATGGAGGGTAATATACATGTTAATAAGTCAAAGAACTTAGCACTTAGAAAACAAAAGTGTAAATTGAGTCAAACACACAAAATATGTGCTAACAAATTCCACTTCTATTTAATGGAGTAAATGAATAAAATTACACAACTATAAAATTGTACAACATATTACCAAAAATAATGTTGTTTTCAGATAATCAAAAACAGATAACACACGCGAGTGCGTGCACACACACACACACAAATATTGTCTACATTGCTTATTGATGGCTTCCATCCTAGAGAACAAAGAGAGGTTATCTAAATAAACCCTAGAAGGCCAAAACAATTTTTAGAATCTATAAGAAAAAGTATCACGAAGGACAGAACTGTACAGAAGGAAATCCAGAGGTCTTTAGATAGATTCCTTCATGTTGCTGGGTAAGCATTGATCTACATGGATCCCAAGATCAAAGAAAGAATGGCTATTTAAAACAGTAGAAAGAAAACCAATCCTTATAAAGTGAATGAAGAACAGAAATACTCTGTTTTCCTAACAACAGAGTGGAAAGAGCTCATCTTTCTGGGGACATTTAATAGAGTCCTCAAAGGTGTATTGTCTCAAGAATAGTATAAAAGCGGCCCCAGGTTAAAGACTGATAATATCCTAAACAAAGCATAAAATTACACCTCAATAAGAACAAAGGGATATGGAGTTGAAAAGATGACTCTGCAGTAAAGTGACTATAAGGCAGGCGTGAAGATCTGAGTTCAGATCCATGGCACCCACATAAAAGCAGACCATAATAGCATGCATCAGTAACCACAGCACTATAGTGAGACACGATAACTGGATCCCTAACACTCATTGTTTAGATGAATTGGTGAAACCCAGGCTCAGGGAAAGAGCTTATCTCAAAAGTAAGTTATAAACTGATGGACAAAGATACCCAATATTGACATCTTGCCTACACATAAACAAACACATTAGCATGCATATCACATACACATTCAAGTGTGATGAAACATCAAGTGCTTTCATGAAAGCTCTCAAAGATATGAAGAAATAAAGAACAAATTCTGAATAGTGTCTAAAAACTGTAAATGCACAAGTTTAAGAACATTAATGTATCCTACACAGAAAGAGTGGAGAGAAACATACTACAGAACATTCCAATCCAAATAAGAATAAGAAAGTTCATTGAGAGGAAAAGATAAGAATGACATCATACTTTCCATCAGAGGCCATGAAAGGCCAAGAAAGCCACACAAGAATGGGTGTGACAGCTTTGAACTGCTAACAGAAATGGAGGATGCTCTAGCATTCTATTTCTTTAAAAATAATGTGAAATAAGGAGTATTCTGAGGGAATTTACTTAAGTCTAAGTTTTCTTCTGTCATTTACTGTTGAAGCAGTAAAGTGGTAATAGGTTTTTGGAAGTTGCTAAATGTTATTAGAAATGATAGCTTTATATCTTTCTTTTTAATCTTCATTTTTATTTTCTTTCCTTTCTTTAAAGAAAAATTCATTGCCAGAAAACCATAACTAAAAAAATAATAAAATTCTCTTAGCAGAAGGAAAATGGATGACTAGGGATACAAAAGAAGGAATAAATAACATGATAATTGATGGTTGTGTGAATAACTTAAATATCTGAGTTTGGGTTTTTAGTTATTTAAAAATATAGCTAGCAATTTAAATGTGTTGTACTATGTGCTATACAACATATGTAGAATTATGAAAATAGCAAAAATGCTGTGATTAAGAAACTTAAACTGTTACATACTTTTCATACTTCATGTGAAATGCTGCAAGATTTCAAGGTAAAATGTTAAAAGTTGCCGGGCGGTGGTGGCGCACGCCTTTAATCCCAGCACTTGGGAGGCAGAGGCAGGCAGATTTCTGAGTTCGAGGCCAGCCTGGTCTACAGAGTGAGTTCCAGGACAGCCCGGGCTACACAGAGAAACACTGTCTCGAAAAACCAAAAAAAAAAAAAAAAAAAAGGAAAAAAAAATGTTAAAAGTTTGAGAGAGGTCATAGGTAGCTGGCTCCTGATGATTCACAGTTCTGGTAATCATTTCTACATGCCATCTCTCTTTGAATGTGAGGCAGATACAATGATTTACTCTTAACAAACAAACTATAACAAACAGACTAGAACATACTTGGAGTCAGTTCTAGTGGTCTGCATGCAGAAGAATGCAAGTGGATCCATATTCATCATTCTGCACAAAGCTCAAATCAAAAACCTAAATATAAAACCAGATACATTGAATCTAATAGAAGAGAAATTGGGAAACAGCTTCAAACACATTGGCACAGGGGAAAAATATCCTGAACAGAACACCAATGGCTCAGGCTCTGAGATCAACAATTGATAAATGAGACCTCTTGAAACTGCAATGCTTCTGTAAGGCAAAGGACACTGTCAATAGGACAAAACAGCAACCTACAGACTGGGAAAAGATCTTCAAAACCCTATATCTGATAGAGGAATAATATCCAAAATATATAAAGCACTCAAGAAATTAGACTCCAAAAATCTAAATTACCCTATTAAAGATGGGGTACAAAGCTAAACTGAATTCTCAATTGAGGAACACTGAATAGCTGAGAAGCACCTAAAGAAATGTTTAACATCCTTAGTCATCAGGGAAATGCAAATCAAAACAAACCCTGAGATTCTATCTCACACCAGTCAGAATGGCTAAGAACAAAAACTCAGGTGATAGTAGATGCTGGCGAGGATGTGGAGAAAAAGGAAATCTCCTCCATTGCTGATGAGATTGAAAATTGGTACAACCGCAATGGAAATCAGTCTGGTGGTTTCTTTAAAAATTGGAAATAGTTCTTCCTGAAAATCCAGCTATACCACTCTTGGGCATATACCCAGAAGATGTTCCAATATATAACAAGGACACATGCTCCACTATGTTCATAGCAGCTTCATTAGTAACATCCAGAAACTGGAAGAAACACAGTTGTCCCTCAACTGAAGAATGGATACAGAAAAAGTGGTTTATTTACACAAAGGAATACTATTCAGCTATTAAAAACAAAGGCATCATGAATTTTCCAGGCAAATGGATGGAATTAGAAAATATCATCCTGAGTGAGGTAACCCAGACCCAAAAGGACATGCATGGTATGTACTCACTTTCCTGTTACAGCCATAAAGTACAGAATACCCATGATACACCCCACATAAGAGGATAAACAAGGTAGGCCCAAGTGATGATACTTAAATCTCACTTAGAAGGGGGAACAAAATAATTATGGGAGGCAGAGCGAGGAAGGGACCAAAGTGGGAGAGGGGAGAAGAAGATGGACAGATCAGATATGGGGGAGACAGGAGAGAAGGCCAGAGGGTCAGGAGAATGAATGGGAATATGCAGCAGTCGGGGATGAGGGATGGGAGAAACAGTCCCAGAGACGTGAAGGGCACCCAGAACTCAATGTGCTCAATGTGCGACCTTAGCCGAAATGCCCAACAGTGAAGAAATAGAATCTGAAGAGTAGGACCTCCAGTAGATAGACAGACAGGGAGTGTTGGGTCACAAACCCACTTCCAAATTTTTGAAAAAATAAATAAATTTAGTACCTGGTATAGTTTAGTCTCTCACACTCATCAGTTTTCTAACAGTGGAACGATATGTTACATTTTAGGGGGGAATTAATTTACACTTTTCATTCAATAATGTGCTCACTACATTGGCTTTTCTTCAGCAGAAGTGGTCTGTTTCTGGTATCCTCAACTTCTTTGAGTCTCTAGTGCAGCTTATGTTTCATCCTCACAACTTTATGCATTACCCTTTCAAGGGTCATATGCATGGACTTTGACCTTGTCACATTGCCTAGAATCCTAGGGTTTCCTTTGAAATTTAGGTAGAGGCCTCCATGACCCCATACTTCTTTGTTCTGATCTTTTTTAAGCACACAAAGTAATGAGTTTCATTATGGTACTTTCATATACATATGCCAAACTTTGTTCTTGTAATTATGCTTTCCTGAATGCCCAGTCTCACCATCCCTACCCTCCTCCTGCTAGTGCCTCACTCAAACATCCCTCCTGCTTTCCTGTTACATGAATATCATCCTCTCCTTTTCAAATCCCATTAAGACTTTTTCCATTCCTTTCCCAGCATCTTACCTAATTTCTGGCATTATTCTATAACACTTGCATTCTATGTGGCTATAAAACATTGTCATATAGATAATGCAAAGACCTGCTGCCAGCTTACCTTACAGCTGGAATCCTTTAGATCATGGATTCACTTAATGTCTGGGGAAATGCTTCCTTAAAGGGCCATATAGGAGCATGACATCTTAGCCATCTCTTCAGAGAGAGAGAGAGAGAGAGAGAGAGAGAGAGAGGAGAGAGAGAGAGAGAAGAGGGAAGAGAAGAGAAGAGAAGAGAAGAGAAGAGAGAGAAGAGAAGAGAAGAGAAGAGAAGAAGGAAGAGAAAGAAGAGAAGGAAGAGAAGAGAAGAGAATGGAAGGAAGGAGGAAGGGAAGAAGGAAGGAAAGAAGGAAAGAAGGAAAGAAAGTAGGTCTTTCAAATATCTTTGCTCTATTTTTTTTATGTTGTTTTCACTTTGTAGACCAGGCTGGCCTTGAACTCACAGAGAACCACAGATCGACCACCTACCTTTGCCTTCTGAGTACTGGGATTAAAGATGTGTGCCACCACTGCCTGGCCTATGATTTTTGCTCTTTTACATCTTGTAATGAGTAGTGACTGGCCAACTCCTGAAAACTCCTTCAAGTCATTTTTCTTATTATCCTGGAATACAGTGCACAGGCAACCAAATTATCATTGGCCTCAAGCTGCACATATGTCTTTTTGGCCAAACTGAAAACTTGTCAAATCTTTCTGCTCCTCTTTGCTTCTGATTCTCACTGTAACCATAAAGAAAAGCAGCCAGCAAAATTCATGCAATATCCTGAATGCTGGGCCGTCTGTAGTTTTTTTCCCACCAGATTAAATAGTCCATTACATTTAAAGTCAGCTTCTTGAGTCAGCTAAAAGGTTCAGTCGGTAGAGTCAGTTGTTATGCAAGCCTACTAATTTGATTTTGAATACTACAAAGGTGGAAGGAGAGAACTATCTCCTCACAGTATCTTCTCATCTTCACAAGTGTGCTGTGAAACACATACATCTTCCCCACACATCAAGTACACACACGTAAAACCACTCACAGTAATAATAGTAATAATAACAGTAATCACAAATTACAAAAAACCACCTCAGCTTCCAACAGAACCCTAGGGCATAGACAGTCTGGAGAATTTCTTTGCCAGGATGTAATACAAATGTTTCAATTCCCAATAGGTCTTTGCTGCAATTTGAAACCTCCTGAGCAGTTTCTGTCCACATTCCTATCATTTCCTATAGGCACAGTGGTCTGTTCAGCCTTCACTAGAAGGGTCCATTAGGTTCTGCTGAGAGCACTCTCGGTTCTCTCTAGCCTGCCTTTCCAACTTGTCCTAATTCTTCTCCACAAAACCAGTCCCAAACACTCCTGAACCACACTCAAAAAGTCACAGCAATGACCCTGCTTTTCTGATCACACTTTTCTGTGTTTTATTGCTTCTTTTCCCTGCTATGATAAGATGTCAGGTACGAATAACTTAAGGGAGGGAGGACACGTTTTGACTGGTGGTCTCAAAGATTTCAGCCCACATTCATCTTTCTCTGTTGTTTCTGTGGTGAGGAAGGATATCATAGTGGTAGAGACATGTGACAGAAGCTGTTGTCTTATCAAAGTCAGGAAGCAGAGAGGAGAGAAACCAAAAGGACCCAGAGCAGTATAGAATTCCTAGGAGCACACCTCAGTGACCTACATCCTCTAGTGAGGCCCCCAGTAGTCTAGTACTATAAGCTAGGGATCAAGCACTCAACAATGGGCTTGAAAGGAGATTTACAAATTTAAGTGGTAACAATAACCCACTAATTCTAATAGTTACCTCTGAACAATGAAATACTGTGGCCAATCCATCAAGCATGGTAAGTAAAATGGAATTCTGTACTTTTTTGCAAGTGGATTAACGTTAACTTTGTTCAAGAATGAATAATAGGTCCTCACAGGTGGAATCCCAGAATATGATTACGGTAAGTACCACCATTGTTGAAGGTAGCCTAACAAATTTACAGCTGCCTCACTAGAATAATTATACTGTATGTTACGCTACTGGAGATAGGAAAGGGACAACCAATACTAGCTTTTTCACCAAATGATTCTGTCTCAAAACAATATCCACACAAATGGGTGAAACAGGGCCCTTACTTCACACCATATGCAAAATTTAACTTAAAAGATCACACACAAGTATAAGAAGAGTCAAAACTATAGAAATCTTAGAAGACATAGCTATAAATCTTCATGACATGCAATGGCTTTGTAGCTGTGAAATCAATACAAAAAAATGAAAAATAAATAAACAAACTACACATTAAGATGAAAGCCTTTTGGGTTTCAAAGAAACACCACCAAGAAAGTGAAAGATTGAGACTAAGGCTCAGAGATAAAGTACTTGCCTAGCTCACATGAGGCCCCAGGTTCTACCCCAGGCACTGCAGGGGGTATAAATAGAAAGCCAACTCACAAAATAGTAGAACATTCTTACAATATTTTAGCTTGTGGACACACATCTAGAATGTATCAAGGATAATTACAACTTATTAGCTGAAAAAAAATGAGTAGCATAATTTTTAAATAGGAAAAGAACTTAAGCAAATATTTCACCCGAAGAAATGACTAATAATCTGATTAAAAAGCTGATTAACGTAAGTAGTCAGCAGAAAAAACACATGTTAAAACCTCAGTGATATATCAGTTCATATCCACTAGCATGGTTATGAGGAAAGATAATTTTGGCAGTACTACCAAGAACTGTCAAAGATAGAGAAATTGGGAACGTGTATTTGGTTAATGGGAGTGTGAAAAAGTTCTGATGGTTCCTCAACGGGTTAAGCATTAAGACTCCTTATGGTGCAGCAATTTACTAGTACAAATGAAACTTTGTAGCTTCACTAGACCTATACACAAATGTTCAGAGCAGTATTATGCACAGGTCAAAACCAGGAAACAACCCAAATGCCCATTATTAACTACTGAATGGATAAGTCAACTGGCATAGCTATGTTGATGAATGGAATGTCATTCATCAACAAATTTGAGTGAAGCACTACGAGATACTACAACACAGATGAGCCCAGAAGCCAGTAATAAAAGATCAGCCAGTAATAGAAGATCATGTATCCTGTGAGTACCTTTATGTTAAATGTAGAGAACACACAAATGGACAGAAAGCCATTTAGTAGTTGACTAGGGCTTTGAAGGATGAGAAGGCTGAGTATAAGAGCTAAGGAGTATGGGGAGTCTCTGGGGAGTCTGTTTTAAGACTTACTGTTTTAAGACTTACTACAGTTTTGGATTCACAACCCCATGAATATAGCCTCTAAAATTTAATTGTGTCCTTTAAATGTGTAAACAATTTTATAATGTGAATTATGTTTCAAAAGGTTGTACTTTTAAAAAAGAAGAACTAACAAAGCTTCGGAGTCCTACAAGCCTATCAAAGAGGCAGGATTGAATACTATTTGCCTTCCTAAATCACAAGTGTTTCAAAGCCAGATCCATAGAAATCCCAAGCAAGCACAGAGCTGCCTTTTTGGTAGAGACAATGGGTAGTTATGAGGTGTTACATTCTAGCTAACATATAAATGTGATTTTCTGCTTGAGGAAATTCTATTCTAGTTAAGTAAAATACATTTAAGGCATTATCAAGATGGAGCTACTAAGCTGGGGCTGGAATGAGCTTGTCAAACACAACATAGCACAATGTATACAGAGCTCTGGTTTCCATCTCTGGCAGGAAGATCAAAACAAACAAACAAACAAACAAAAAGCCAGGCCTATTGCTCAGTTCTCTCAAAACATGGAAATATTAGGATTTTAAGGCCTCAGGGTTTCCCAAAAATAAGTGGAATAGGCTCTTGTTTCCTGAATCCTGCAGAAAGATGTTTTTCAGCTGTCGACTCTGCACTGATTTGATTCATTTCGGATGGGTGGCTATGTACTGGTGCGTTTACCACAGCTGAGGTGAAATTAGCGCTGTGAGACTATGTGGTAGGTCTCAATGCAGAGAAACAGCAGAATGCCTTCATTAATGACCACTG
This sequence comes from Mastomys natalensis, assembly GCA_021653895.1. Classification (NCBI taxonomy): domain Eukaryota; kingdom Metazoa; phylum Chordata; class Mammalia; order Rodentia; family Muridae; genus Mastomys; species Mastomys natalensis. The sequence goes on from JAJTUV010002416.1 coordinate 219,111, forward strand.
ATTTGAACTTAAAAAAAAAACAAGTAAAGCAAAAAAAGAAATTGGTTAATACATTTATGAAAATAGAATGCTTTCTAGGGCCGAAGGAAGGTAGGAGGAGTGGCAAATGTTATGAAGTCATTCTCCAAACCATAACAAATCAAAAATCTGTGGTTTAATATATAACACAGATGGTCAGTTTTGTAATGTTTGTAAGTTTACAGTATCTTCTCTTTATCCCCTGGAGCATTATATTTCACTTGGCAGTAGTTTGTATCCTGGTTTGCCTCCAGCTGCTCTTCAAAAGCAAAAAAAAAACCACACACGCACACATTACTTCATCCAGTGGTTTAATCTCGGTGTATGGAACATTATAGCAGCACCAATGATTTGTAATAATCACCTCTGCCCTGTTTCAAGGTCCTTAGGGAGGCAGCATACCATACATCATACTGTACTACCACCAAGAATGATCACCACTTCAATAGCTATAGGGGTGGTAATAAATGCAGACATCAGACACTTCCATCCATCCCACCAAGATTCCATTCCTAACTGGACAGATGACAGTATGAACTTGATTTCATAATATATTCACCTTCACTCCACCATTTGCCATAGCAGGACCTTGAAAGCCTTCAAATTTGATCCTGAGCCTTATGATAAAGTGATTTTTATTCTTTTCTTTCCAATTTTATGGAAATGGCTTGCTATGAGTTTAAGACATCAGCAACAGTTCTTTGAATTTCAATTAGGAAAAAAGAGACAGAATCAAATAAATATGAAGATTTTGTTTTAGTAACGTGCTTTCTAGTTCTTTTGCTAGACCAAACAACCTCAGATCCAGTTCTTTCCCACCAGTTCTGAGTAGCCAACATTGAAGAAGAGCAAACAACAAAATCTTGAATAGCATGAGCAAGAAAAAAATAAGAAGCCAACATATTGAATCTATCGTCTTATTTTTAGTGGATTATGTGCAAGGGAACTTACATACAATCTTTCAATGAGCATACTTTTCTTTAATCACTCCCAAAAGCCATTGAGATGATCAATACAATGGAGAATGTGGAGAACATAAATGCCTTACAAATACTTTTGATGAAACTGCAATTCTGTTTTTCAAAAGACCAGACATTTATGTATATCACATATTAAACAGGAAAGGCAAATGAGCAGAATCAAAGGCAACTCAGTCCCAGGGCAGGAAGTCAAAGCTCAGCCTTAGATGCCTTTGTTCCTGGACCTAACCCATAGAGGAATGGTTTTTATATTTCTCAAACCAGTAGTTCTTTGCTTTTGATCTTTGTGCCTCTGCAAACATATGCCTCTGATGGTCATAGGGAAAACCCTTCAAGGAATCTCTGTAGCATGATGCAGCCTAAAAACCTTAGAAAAGAAATATTTGTCAGTATTCCACATAATCTGGGATTATAGCTATTTACAGGGCTATTCCTAACTCATTTCCTTCCACTACTCCTGCATTCTGATTCATCCTGCTCTTACTGAAAACACAGCAGACAGACAAGCTTTAAGAAAACTTTCGTGACATGAGCCTCTGGAGCAAACTGCCAAATTAGAGCTGTCACAATGGAGCACTTGTGCGCTGAAAGTACCAGACTGCAGTGGGCCCTGTCAAGGAATGACCCCAGCAAGAGTCCTGAGGGCAAATTAACCTTGGGGGTGGGGAGGCTGTGCAACTCTCAGACTGACTTCTTCCATCTTTAACATGGTTCCTCCTTCCCCAAGGTCCTTAGAGTACAGTTTAAATACAACCTCTTTACAGTGGTCTTTCCTGAGAACTCTCTTAAATTCCCTCCCCTTCCCTCCTTAAACCTTTTCATCACAGGCTCTGAATGTCCACAAACTAGAATCAGACAGAGCCAGGCTCCTACCACTCACCAACTAGACATACAAGTCACTTCTTTTAGACTCTCTTGACCCTAATTTCAGAAATCTCCACAGCAAAATCACATTGAAGTATAAATGGAGACAGATACCAGATTGACAGTTATGTGTCTTTTAGTTTATTCTGCAATCAACCTGGAACAACCTATGGCAACTTACTTTCCCTGATAGTCTCAGTTTCCTCATATGTTCATTGAAGGGGCTGGATTTGATGAGACCTATGACCTTCTCAGGTCTAAGGGTCATCAGTTTTCTATATCTCTCATCCAAATTCAGACACACTATATTGGTCTCTGATGAGGAACAATGAGCAACCACTTGAAACTCTTTGTCCCAGACCCCACATAATCATATCCATGGCATCATGAATGCGGGTCCTAGTACCGCACATAAGGAGCTAGAATTGTGTCTATTTTACAACCATCAGACAATATCATAGAATCATCTGGGGCCTAAAATAGAATTTATACCTTTAAAGACTACATTATAATTGCTCTAGAAATGTTCTTCGGTTTAAAAAAAATGTTCATCTTCAGCTCTTCCTTTTGATATAATTTTCCCTTCAACTGGTTCATTCTGGAAACCGTAACTTGTGGCATCAAACAGGGTTGATTTTTTGCTTTTCTTATTGTCTATGTATCCTGTATCTCCAGGTGAATTATTAACCTCCATCATCCCTGGGAAGCATCTTCCAAAACTGTGTTCTCCAGTTAGTCAAGCAGGTTTATGAGCCCCTGCCTTATGGCAGCTCTTCTATAAAAATCTGAAATTACAGCAATTTAAAATACCTTAATAGTTCCGACCTGGGATTCTGAAAGACAGTAGCCATTAAAAAAAAAAAAAAATTCAACAGGTCAGATGTGTTGGAGCAAGCCTTTAATCAAGCACTTGGGAAGCAGAGGTAGGAGGAGCGCAATGAGTCCTAGGCCACTATGGTCTACAATAGGGAGTTCTAGGACTGCCAGAGCTGCATAGAGCAACCCTGTCTCAGAAAAAGGGAGAATTAATCATTATTAGCTATCCTTCCCCATATTCCCTCCCTTTCTTTCCCTTTGCCTCCACTACCACATTCAATCTTCTGTTCTAATTTCTCCTTTATCCCTTTACAAACACTACATTCTAACCGAGTGACACTGAGTATTCACCCACACTCCACGGCCAGCTTCATGCTCAGAGTAATTATTAGTCAACACAAGTTTGACTCCGTTGTGTGTGTGTGTGTGTGTGTGTGTGTGTGTGCTTGTGAGCTTCTTTGGCTTTATTTGCTTGTTGTTGCTGTTGCTGCTGCTGTTGTTTTTAAGAACCTGAGTTGGAGGGGGACAGAGAAGAGCTAGAGAGTGAAAGGAATTATTATATGAAACTCTCCAAACCAAAAACATTTTTAAAATTCCATTAAATTAGATATAATGTGCACTGTCCTTACAAATGAAACTGAATATCTATCTCCTTCTCTGCCTTTCTTCACACTGAAGCTTCAAATTGCCTGTTCTTAAATGCCGTCCTTTCGTCTATTCTTTTAAATTTGGGTTTAGTGCATTGTCATGAAATTATTTCTATTGAATTATTAAAAAAAAATTATTGACCAATAATTTTGGGATGAAATGTGAAATTTTTGCTTCAATGATAAAATCTTTATGTGTATTCCACTTTGCTCTCCCAGAGGGGGGAAAGAGTGATTAAGGCGTCTTCACGTTGCAAACATTTACCTCTCTGACAGTACTTTTTGTGTGATATCATCACTTTAACAAACCCACATAAATACTTAAGTTGACCAGGGAGTTATGGAATCTACTGGGCAATTCCTATCCCCTTATAATACATCCATTGAGCCGGCAGAGAGGGATCTACTTCCAATAAGCAGCAACTTCAGTCTCTGAAGCCTAAGGGAAGTTCTAAGGAAACAAATGACAGCCAGTAGAAGTCTATCCCAAATACCAAGTGTTATTTCAAATCCTAAACTTGTGTAGGGCATAGCGGCTCATACTTAATAATCCTAGAACTTAAAGGAACAGAAGGAGAGATCACACCAAGTAAAGGGCGAAAATACCCTGTATAGCAAGCGTTCCAGACCAACAAGGACTGCATAGCTTGATACTGTCTCCAAACATCCTTAACTTTGATTGTAGGATGTTTCACTTAAAATTGTTATCTTGTCTGTCTTGCTTAAGTACACTTAGTATTATACAATTTGACACCTCAAAGATGGAAACTTTCTATTCGTTCCATTAATTGGGAGGACTCAAAAAGAGTGTCAAAAGCCACATGTTATGTATTTAACTTGCAAGATTCAAACTCTAGCCTACAGCATACTGGGTCAGTAACCAAGGAGGTTAAATGTCTTGTTAAACCAAAACATCTCTCTCTCTTTGTCATTCATGGATGACTAAAATTGCTAGCCGAGCAGGGAACACTTGTACTCTATTTATGCATCTGTCCTCTCATATTTGCATGTGTTCTTTCATATATGCATGTGTACTCTCATATCATCTGTTCTGTCTATATGCATAATATGTCTTCCATATATGCATACATACTCATATATGCTGTATCTCTTATATGCATGTGTACTCTCATATAAACATCTGTCCTCTCATATGCATCTGTTCTGTCATATATGCATATGTCCTCCATTATGCATACTCATATTGCATGTGTACTCTCATATATGCATGTGTACTCTCATATAAGCATCTGTCCTCCATATTGCAATCTGTTCTGTCATATATACATCTGTCCTCTCATATATGCAAGTACCGCCCTTACTAACAACACACATCAAACAATTGGGCAAGGGTTTTTTTTTGTTTTTTTTTTTTTTTTCTATACGGTATTTTAGTATTAACAATTTACAATCATTTCTATACCAGCTTAAAAAAAGATCAATTTAAAAATTAGAAAAGTGGCAGCAAGCCGGGCGGTGGTGGCGCACGCCTTTAATCCAGCACTTGGGAGGCAGAGGCAGGCGGATTTCTGAGTTCGAGGCCAGCTTGGTTACAGGAGTGAGTTCCAGGACAGCCCGAGCTACACAGAGAAACCCTGTCTCGAAAAACCAATAAATAAATAAATAAATAAATAAATAAATGAACTTTCAGATTGCTGACCTTGCCAGCCGGGCGGTGGTGGCGCACGCCTTTAATCCAGCACTTGGAGGCAGGGCAGGTGGATTTCTGAGTTCCAGGCCAGCTGGTCTACAGAGTGAGTTCCAGGACAGCCAGGCTACACAGAGAAACCCTGTCACGAAAAAACCAAAACCAAAACCAAAAAAAAAAAAAAAAAAAAGAAAGTGGCAGCACTTCATAAATTTTTAAAGGAAAGATGCGTTTTAAAAGGGAAAATTACAACCAAACTGAAATCTGCCAAGTGCAATGAGTCCTTGGGATCTCCTGTAAAGCAGTGGTGAATGGAGACAGATTACATCAAAACAATGGCAGATGCCCACATTAACCACTGACCCTTGTCACACTTGCCCTTTGGAACAACTTTCGTGGTATGATACTCTCTCCTGTAGTACTAGAAAGCACTGCCACTGGCCACAGAACCCACTGGCGATCAGTTTTAAACTGTTTCTGTCACAATAAACATCCAAGGTGCGCACAAGGCCATCCCAGGTCTGCACATATGACATCAAATTTACCGCTGAATTATCGAATGATGTGAAGTCATTGGATGAAGATATTAGCTAGCTAATAGCTCTGGTTAGAAAGGAGTTATACTTGGCAGGGAAACAGTTCACCAGTAAGCATCTTGTGAATGTCTTTTTTCTCAACACATTCTTATCTTTGTGTTTTGTTTTCACGTGCAGCAAAATTAAATGAATCTGTCATGATGACCATCTCAGTTTGATTACTTATGTACTTGGTCCTAAGCCAGCCATTTATCCTCCCTGACTCACAATTTTCTCCACCACAATACAAGAAATGAAAGCATTATTAATAATGTTGGATGGTATGGACGCTGTCTCTGCCCTACCTCACAAGCTTGTTGGAAAAAAGGGGTACATACAACACACACACAACACACACATGCATGCACACACCAGAGAGAGAGACAGAGACAGAGACAGAGAGAGACAGAGAAACAGAGAAAACATAGAGAGGATTTAAACTACTCTGTAAAATGAAAAAGGGTTGGAATAAAACACCTTTCAATGATGACTTTAGTTTGTTTTGTACTGCTACAACATAAAACCATTTTCAAGGTGTGGTTGTGCATTCCTTTTAATCCCAGCACTTGGGAGGCAGAGGAAGGCAAATCTCTGTGAGTTTGAGGACAGCCTGGTTTACATACTGAGTTTCCAGAACAGCCAGATTTACATAGATAGATACCACTGCCCTAATAATTTATAATGAACATAAATCTATTTGGTTCATAGTCCTTAGAAGCTTTTAAAATCTAAGATAGATGGGGTCACATCTTGAAAGGGTTCTCTGTGTCATAGCATTGATAGAAGGCATCATGTAACAGGGACAAAGACAGAGGCCAAATGTGTTCTTTGAACAGAAACCACTCCTGAGACAACTATATCAACTCATTCAGGAGCATAAGGACCAGGTTTCTAATACAAGAACTTTAGAAGACACATTCAAATCATAGACGAAACTTACAAGATGGGGGTTTACGATTCTAAATGCAAAACAAATAATCACAAAGGAAAATTTGGTGGAGATACAATATGACTCTGTGCAAAAGGCTCAATGACACTATAAAGAAAAGTGATGTGGGCAGTTCAGAGGACTTATCTCAATCTTGCTAACTTCTCATATGACACTTTGAGGCTTCTATAGACGGTTAGGCCCATTTTACACTTCTGAAAGTTTACAATCTGCTATCTGAAATTATAGTCATGAGTTCAATGTTCAGAGCAGAAGCAAAAAATCATTTGCATTGTTGTAAACTTTCACCGTAGAACAGAAAAGCATTACATTTTCTTATTTGATGGTGGATTGAATCAATTATAGTTCAATCTAAAGTTCAATGTAAGGTCAGGTCTTAGAATGACTATGAATCTTCTTTCAACACCATGAAGTACCATATTAATGTTGCAAACAATACCTCATGACTTTTAGCATCCATCAACAACATATGCCTTGTAGCTTCCTTGACTTGGTGTCCCTTCTAGAAAAAAACTGGTATCTGGGAAACACAGTATATAAATTACTAAATTAGAACAATTCTAAGAGACATAAGCAAATCTGGGATTCTACAAAGATATTATGTGTGACCATCAAAAATAGCAGCAAATTCCTAGTCTAACAAAAACAATGCTGGAAACAGTACCATAGAATTTCAAGTTATATTACCAGCCATTGTAACAAGAGCAGCGTGACACTGGCATGAAGACAGATGCACAGATCAGTGGAAACTGAATCAAAGAACCATATATAAATTCACTCAGCTACAGGGACTTGATTTTGACAAAGATGGCAAAAATACATTTTACAGAAAAGACAATTCTCCAACAAAGAACGAAAGAAAGACTGGATATCAACTTGCAGAGGAATGAAATAAGATGACCTATCTCTCACACTGTAAAAATTCAACATTAAATGAATAAAATATCTTAATATAAGGCCTGATACTCTGAACCAACAATGGAGTAAACATTTCAAAATGTAGACATTGGAACATATTTTCTGACTAAGACTCCTATTGCTAAAAAAATAATAATAAAATCAATATTTGATAAACGGATCCTTAAAAAGTTTCTTTTTTTTTTCTTTTCAGAGCTGAGGACCGAATCTCAGGGCCTTGAGCTTACTAAGCAAGCACTTACCCAAGCTAAATGTGGAACCCCTAAAAAGCTTCTTTATTTAAAAAAAAAACACTTAAAACAACAGAAGAGATAGCCTATAGAATGGGGAAAAAAAATCTTTGCTAACTATTCATTTTGACAGAGGACAAATACCTAGAATACACAAAGAAGTATACAATTTAGATCAGAAATCAAATAATGCAAACAATAAATGGCCTAATCAAATGAAGATAGTACTCAACAAATGAAATACAAATGACCAATAAACATGTGAACAAAACAATGTTTAAACCTACTAGTTATCAGAAAAATATAAATGACATTCCAGCTCACCCAGTCATGATGGCAATGATTAAGAAAACAAATACAAATACTGGAAAAATATAAGCTGGGAATGTAACCTAGTCTACATGCTATGGAAATCAGTATAGAGATTCCTTAGAAAACTAAAACTAGGCCTATCATATTACCCAATTTTACCACTCCTGGACATTTACCTAAATGACTCCACATCAATATATCACAGAGATCCTTGCACATCAATGCTTATTGCAACACTAATTCACAATAGCCAAGTTAAGGAACCAACCACGGTTGTCCAAGAATAGAGGAATGCACTTCCTCCCATCCTGGGACCATTAATTGTGTTTTTTTTTTTTTTCTGATTTCTTTTGGTCCCTGGGCCTTAAATAGACTGACTAACTTTGTGATACAACAGATAGATAATGTGGTTAGCAAAACCTATTCAGATACATCAGCATAAGTTAGCTATGGAGGGCCACAAGACTCAAGATGAGGTTGTTACTCTATCCAGGGTGTTCCTCAAACCCATCTCCACCCAATCTAAAGGAGGGGACTTCCACCCCTAGACCAAGCAGAGAGGGGCCACCCAGAAACCCCCTCTAATGGCCATCTGAATTCTTGCTTAGGCTGCGAGGCTAAACACTGCAAGGGAATATAAATAAAAACTAAAAATCTCTCTTTGGGTTCCTGAGGGACAAGCCTGACTGCATAGGGGTTGATGTCAAAAATATCCCCTCTCCAAGAAAAAGACATCGGGATGGGTATGGCCCTCATGCCTCACTGGACAACGACAGGAGGACCAGCGCCATTACAAGGTCCCCTTCAATTATTGGAGGTCAGGCCTCTATCCACGCCTTCGCAAGATTAGAATCGCCAAGGCCCTCCTATACTTAGAGAAGGGAGGAGATGTCAGGGGCAGCCCTGCATATACACTAAAGGTCTAAAATCAGCCATAGGCCTAAAATCAGCAATAGGTCTGACATACATACATGCTAACACAAAGTCTTGGGTCTCTGTGGAAAAACACTGAAACAGAAAGCTATAAACTATTGTAAACAGGCAGATTCTGTGGAAATTTACCAGCCCAAGTAGTCATAGGTCTTATAAATAGGCAGCCTCGATGGACAGTACCAACTTAGATAAGGACAAATGAATCATAGGCAGAGCCATAGTGACCTGTCCCTGAACCTTCACCCAGCCAATACCCTGTTCTGAAAGGTATCTGTACTCCCCCTGAACACCTATGCTCTGGTGTCATTCCCTTCCCCACATCCTGCCTTTTTGTGTTTATAACCCCTGTGGAATAAGTAAATTACGGTGTGATTTAAATATAATTAAATAAATAAATAAATTATTTAAAAAAAGAAATTATATTGTGGATTTAGCAATTTCATGTGTACTAAGATTATGGATATTTTAGTAATCTCGGTAGTATTTATGCAAATAATTTTCAAGTAGTAATTTAAATCACCTATTATATTCAATAAAATGATTATTCAAATAAAAAAAAAGAATAGAGGAATGCATAAAGGAAAACTTTTAGCCATCAAGAAGGATGTGATATCATTTTTAGTAAAATGGATATAATTAGAGTCATCATAGTAAATGAATTAAGTCAATTTCTGGCAAATATCATACACTTTCATATAGATATATAAAACTGTGTGTGTGTGTGTGTGAGAGAGAGAGAGAGAGACAGACAGACAGAGATAGAAATGGGAGTAAGACTATCTTGAGGGACAAAGAGAATTAGGATGAAAGGAGTCAGGAGGGGAAAAGAAAGGAGAAAGGGGGAAAATGTCAGTGTATAAGACATATGAAAAATTAAAACTAAATAAATAATGTTTTTTAAAGGAAATTGTAACATTTTTTGTCTTGTTTCTTTGTATTTTCCATTTTTGTTTGATGGGCATTGTTCATTTGAGAAAGAAAGTGAGAGCATAAAGAAACTGAGTGGAGAGCAACATAGGGAAGATCTGGGAGGAGTTGGGAATGGGAAAACAGCATCAAAATATATTGGATGAAAAGAATTTAAATAAAAATATATAAACAAAAAGAAGAAGCAGCAGCCAGGTTCTGCCCAAGAATAGTCCACAGATTGTCTTGAAGATGATGATGTGCGTGTGTTGTGTGGTGTGTGTGTGTGTGTGTTCCAAAAGGACCACTTTTGAGGCCTCAAAGTTTAAATGGAGTCATTTCTTGATGCACTACTTGATTTTCTTATATAAGAATAAATCTGATGTAAGGAAAAGCACTAGGAAGTCCTGGGCCTCTCTAGGCCTGGGCAAATGAGGAAGTTGATTAACTGTAATGTGGACTGATAATCATAGTAACAACCCTTCCTGTGAGGAAAGCAGTTTTATATCTAAGATTCTCTAAAACAAATTCAGCTTGGAACTGAGCTCATTTTAACACAGAGGATTATTTTGGCAGAATTTTACACACCAATTCCTTCTGCAAGTGTACAGGGCTTTCAATTCCTGTCCCTGTTCCCTTTGAAATCATTTAGAGGCCTGGTGATGGTGCAGACTGCTAATTCTGGGTATTCCAGGTGACAGGTACAGGACAGTCCTAAAATTTCAAGTCAGCCATGAATCCTGAGAAGCAGATTTGCTAGGAACACCAGGCTTATCTTTCTGACAACCACAGATAGACACAAGGATTTGGATGTGGACATGGATGATAACCATGGTGACCATCAGACTATGAGTATACATAATGCCCAAGACATGAGGCGCGCGCGCACACACACACACACATACACACACACACACACACACACCTTTTCTTTTCAGAAAGCTTTCAGAAACACAGTTCAATGGACCCTGTTTGCTACCAACTTGGAATGTGGCTGGGTAGGATATCAGTATCCCTTACTTAGTGAAGTTTTCAGGGAAGCACTACAAGATACGGAATTTTCTCTGACAAAAGCCCTCTCAACATGGTAACAAGCATCCAATAGACACTTGGTCTATAATGGCCCCTGTCTTGGATACAAGTTACAAGGAAGATGAGAATAAATGAAGTACTAGATACAAGAAAACATTGCTGACTCCTCTTCTCACACAATCATACTGACTCTAGCCTGTGTTCTTCTTTAAACAGTCAGTTTCTTAATTCTCTATTATAACAGAAAAAGTGATTATGAAAGGATAATGCATGCTGGATTGTGAACTGTATTCAATGATTTTACAAAATTGTCTCCCCAAGTGTGTTCCCTTTAATAAACCACAGAATAAGTTTGCTTTTCTGGTTTGGCAATAGTAGGGAGTCTTTAATGACTCTAGGATCTGTGTAATAGAAGGTCTCCTCTAGCTAATTCTCCAGGATTTACCACTAGCCAACTAGAGCTCTAAGACACTAATAGTATTCACTTTGTAATAGTTCAAAGTCAAGTGGCTTAGAATATTCAATATATTTATTCTATTCCTTAGAAATGGCCACATTTTTATGTCATAACAAAGGGCAAAAGACAAAAATGTGATTTTCAAATTTGCAATGCCATAAAATCCTATAAATTCTACTCTGAGCATATTGATTTGCATAATAAAATTTCTCATTTGGAAAATTTCTGAAAAGACAGAGACCAGAACTACTGAGTTCTGAAAGCCTCTAGAAGTTTCCTGGAATATTTTGTAGTCTCCATGTTCCTTATTCATTTACTTATGGGAGCTGGAAAACAGGGGTGTGGGGAGTCAATTATTGAAAGGGGATGCTTTATGTAGCTTTCCCTTTACAATCTCCCTCCCCACCCCCCCCACAACCATCCAATAATATGTGTGAAAGTACATTTTTCACAACTTTGATCTTCCCATTAGTGAATTCCTTTAAGTCAAATGCACTTCATTTTCCCTTGCTCTTGAGTTTTAAGCAGTCATTGGAAAGCTAAGGAGAACTGGACACGTACTAACAAAACAACCATCTGAGGCCTAATTGCTCTGCTGCCATTTGGGAGGCATTTCACTGGGCACATTTCTTTCCTTGGAAGCACTTTCCCTCCACTGAACTGAATAGATGCTGCCCAAACACATTTAAAACCCTTATTTACCCTTTAAGACCTCATTTGATTGATCTCCCCAGCACTTTTCTCTCAGGAGCCAGCTGTAGGCATTAGTCAGCATATGGAAAAGCCTGGAATGATGAACAAAGGACAACCCCTGGGATGAGTTACTAAATTAAAGAAGGAAGAAAACAAACACTACCAAAAGTCAATAGGGCTCATCATAATTCCCTGTATACAGCAGCAGCAGGTCCGTGGTCAGGCCAGGCCAACTAGAATTCCTAGGGTAGAGTCAACCTACCCTTCTGCCTACCAGAACAGAATACTCTGCTCTTCTCCCTATCTCCTACCATCTGGACATCCCAGATTTTACTGTTGCAACTAGCTCCGTGAGCTCCTTTAAAAAAAAATGAAAAATAAAAACATAATCTTAGAAGTCTGACATGGCTACCACATCCTACTCTCAGGACAGAGTAGAGATGAGTGAGTTCACACCTAAGTGGGAACAGACCACACTGCTGAAAGCACAGCCAGAGAGACCTAAAAACTGGTAAGCAGGATTTCTGCTGTGGGATACATAATAAAGTATTGCACTAGATACAAGAAAACTCTCAGGAATTCTAATTAAGACATGAATCGTGGATTGGGAGATTGACAGAGCCTAGCCCTGGATTAGCTGATATTTGGAGAAGAAAACAGTGAGAATTGGAAATGATGCATTTGGGTTTATTATGAATGACATGCAAAAACCTTGACGGAACCAATCAATAGTCAATGGCCTTGGTATTTTGAATGTCTGGCTTTCTGACTATCAGGAAGGAAGGAAAGAACGGAGAGGAGGAAGAGAGGAAGCGAGGGAAGGAAGGAGAAAGGTGGTCTGGCATCTGTAAGTAGCTCTGGTTACTTTGTTTGGCTGGTAACAACTGGTTTACTAACACCTAAGATTTTAGCTCCTCAATCCTTGTGTCATTTAGCACAGCCCTGCTGCCACACAAAATTAAAACAATTTAGCAAGGGTTGTTGATTTATCTTCCATTGAATGCCTCCCAACAATCGACTAATATGACCAGAGACATATTTGCAGGATATCTTTTGGCAGCAGTTCAGAGAACAGAAAGGAGGAGAAAGATCTAGTTAGATTAGATGAAAGCTATTGCAGTAATCCATGCAGAAAACAAAGAAACCTTCATCTAAAACAGAGGTTGGAGAAACAGACAGGTTGGGACAGAGGAGACAGCATCAACTAAACTTGATGATGGAATCAACTTCGGGATGAGATAAGGCTTGCCTAAGGCCTAGATTCTTGATTCCAAAGTACAGTCTACATACTGACATCATTAACCCCACTTGGGAACATGAGAAAATGCAGAATCTCAGGCTCACTGAGTCAGAATCTAGATTTTTAACAAGATCTTCATTTGATTTCTATACACAGAGTAATCTAAAAGATGCTAGTTTACAATACACTGAAGTTTCTAGAAATGGCTCTATGACCAACCATCCACTGAAAGATAAGACTATTACATTTGGCTTTGGTAGGCTAAATTTATAGCACTCAAAGTTGTAATTTTTCATATTCAGTGCACAATTAGTGGCACTATAGACAATTACTGGTACTACAGTCAAAGACACTGTGAAGGCATTCATTAAAAAAGTCCTGCCTTACAAAGCTAATATCTGTGAAAACAAAACAAAATGGCAACTCTGCTACAGAATGTTGAGCACCATGCTGGAATATTCACAGGCTACAAACTAGGAAATATTATCTAAAAGGCGATGCAACTTTTTGCTTTCATGATGGAGTTAAGAGCTATCTAAGACTATGTCTGGGCAAGTTCATATTGAATCCAGAAGATGCTGCATGAGTAACTCAGGTTAGATGCCCAGTTGCCTTGAGAAAAGCTCACATGTTAACAAACATGTTGGTGGCTTAGTTGGGACCTCTGGGCTTATTTCCTTTCAATTGTGTCGCTAAAGGTAGGAGAATATTTGCTAGGGTGATTTGGCTGACTCACTGGACACCAGTAGGCCATCATTTTTTTTTCTGTTGCTTTACAGGTCAAAGATCTAAAAGGGATGTAGAGATCAGGCTGTGTTCTGCTCTAAATTATTCCCTATTGTATAAAGAAAGCACTAGCTTTCAGGCCATGTGAACTTTTGTAAAACAACAGTTTGATCCATTTTGAATACAAATGTTGAAGCAAAATGACTCTCCATTTTGATTGCACAAGTGAACATGACAATTTGTTCACCACAAACCATGAGGCACAGATTGATAACCTATTTGCATGAACAAAATATTACCACCTATGAACTTATTAAATTAAATCAGGGATACAAAAACACATGGGTATATCAAAACCATTGAGTGAAACCAAAACAGGAGTTTATCAATCCACTAGAACAATGAATCACACAACTCCTTCATCTGGACCATAAAAAATATAAGGCAGCTAAAACTGAGTATAGGCAGTGCCCCCCATCCCATCATTAGGCCATCCAGTCAGTGTACATCACAGGACAGCTAATGGACTCTGCACTTTCCCAGAATGCTTCCGTTCAACAGGATCCCCCAGCTTGATCCAGTCTGTTTGAACTGCCACTTGTCTACAAGTATAACAAGAACACCTTGAACCAGCTTTGTGTCTTGAACCAACTCTGCGCCAGGGCTTTTAGAGGTCTGAGTCAGAACACTTCTGTTTGGTAACCAGATTACTAAGGTCAATATCTTATGTAATCTGGTGACTCTCTATGCATCTGCCTTGGTTTTCTAGCTCTTACCTTATAGTAAGGATCCTTTGCACAACCACAACTGCTTTAACTCTTTCATAGCCATTTGTAAACTATATATCATTGTGTGAAATGTACTGTTATCTGAAATCTAATATTAAGCAAATAAGATTGGAATGGGATTTTTAAAGGCTATTTGCAAATGATCGTTAATATCAAATGAAATTAAGAGTACATTGTGAAATTAAAGCCAATAGAGTGATAGAGCTTGTGAAATTCTTTTCAATAAATGGTTGCATTTGGAAGGACACATATGTTTCTAAAACCTCACTATGACAGTATAAAAAATCAGGAAGCTGTAGATCCAATACAGTAGCTATATTTTAACAAGTAAATATTCTTTCAAAAATCACTAGGGACATAAAAAATATCATATTGACTCAATCAGTAAGTCCTTCTTTGAAAATAGGTACAAAATGATACTGGTTGCCTCCATTAAACCTACCCTTTAAAATTCAGTTCATTCCCAAGAAATGAGCAAAGTCACTTGGCTCGTGAGGCTATGGTCCTTGTCTGAATCTGACCAGGATTCCATTCTTCCAAAGCAAAATCTCCATCTTTGTTTTTCCCTCACTCTGATATTCCTAACTCATGATATGTGGTCTGCATGTTTTGATCCATCAGTGATTCATCTCTTGGCAATATGTTTGTATTTATAAAGCCATAGGGCTCTACTTAATTTGAAACAGCATATTTCTCAACAGGGTACAAAGTGCTTTTAAGGAGTAATCTAATTAGCAATCTACCATCTTCATGAGGTCAGTGATAGCAGATAATACTTCTGCTTCACTATTAAGAACACTGAAGCAGAAAGCACTTTAGAGGATTTGTCTAAAGCCATTTAGCTCAACAGGGAATGGAACTTTGGTACCACTGTGCCAAGAGATAGTGCCATCCACCTGCTTCTCACCATATGTAACGATATAAATTGATAACCCTGACACACAACAGAAAATGTCTATTGAGCTTGATAAAATCTTTAAATAGCCTGGCTTTCTACAGAAGTATAATCTTCCCCTCAAACATCCAGTTAAAGTTTGAAATATCTTGCAAAGATAACAAGAACCTCAGAAATAATTATTCCACTATTGGGTAAAGTGTTCTTCAGTTGCCCAGTATCATCAAAGACAATCTATAACATCTAAAACTCTTTTTTGGTTATGACACATTAGCTGAATTATTATCTCTTTTCAATAAATTCTGTCCAGGTTGGAAGCCAAAAATAGTTATAAAATGCATTAAGAATGATAACAATTGCAAATTTCAGCTACAACATACAGAACCAGTTAATACAGCTCTCTGAAGAACATGTAATTTCTTCATGCTAAGAGAGAAGGAACAATGCTACACATTTACAACAATAGATATATTTTAGGTTTTACATAAGCATGTTCAAAACCGAATGAGTCATCAGCGAGCATGTGGTGAATACTCCTTACTGGAAGTGTTTGTAGTATACTATCAAATTTGACAATGTGTGAATTATACATAGCAGGATGGGAAGTTTAAACAGGAAATTCATTGTTTCATACTCTCTCTACATATATATATATATATATATATATATATGTACACTTTTTTAGTACACCTGCATTTTGACGGACAAACTGTCATGTGAAATCAGGTGTAAAATTTTCTATTTAAGAGATCACCCTTCTATACAAAACCATTCATGCTTTGGAGCATTTTGGATTTTGGATATTTGGATTAAAGGAGCTCAATTTTACACGTGTTCCTGAGCTTAGAGAATATTAGGTACCGTTTCATCAGTCCATTTTTTATCTGAAAATGAAATCATAATGGCCCATTATCGGTGTGGTAGTGTAATTTATAGTAGAATATATATGGGGTGCATGCGTGCGCATGAGTGTGTGTGTGTGTGTGTGTGTGTGTGTGTGGTGTGTGTGTGTATACCCTTTTTAGGTTAATGTTGTCTAAAGGCCATTGATAGTCTCAGGACAGGGAATGGCTGATTTCTGGAAGTACCAACTTGTGATTTTTAATCTTTTTTTTAATTCAAAATATGCAATTAGAAGTAGCAAAGTAAGGATCAGGGATACCAGGGTTACTAAAATTATCCAATAAAGTTTAAAATAGGAACAATTTTTATTATTATTATTATTATTATTATTATTATTATTATTATTATTTAGGGGAAGGCTGGAACGTTGAACTCCACATTTGACCTTCAGGGTAGAGAGAGGATTGGAAGACTGTACAGTGAGTTGATCTGCGAGAGCCAATTATTTACTCTATCGTGCTTAATAAAGCTTCCACTAGAAATATCTTAAGATGGGCTTTATAAAGTTCCCACACTGGTAAGCTCCTGTAGGAAATGACAAGGAGGGAAGGCAGGGGACGACATGGGCACTCTGTATCCATCACACAGATTTTTCCTTATATACATTTTTATATGAATGTTTAGCTATACCCTTTAGCAAATCCATTATTAAATAGTAAACTGGTAGGTGTAAGTTTAAGTGTTTTCTTGACTCCTCTGAATCATTCGAGAAAATTAGTAAGACTGAAGAGGGGTTTGTAGAATCCTAAAGTACAAGTTAATCAATAAATGTTTGGGTAAAAGCCTGGAATTTGAAATTGGCATCTGAAGTGGGGAACTGACTGGAAGCACAGAGTTCTTAATCTGTGGTAAGGGGACAATCTATACTAACTCTATTTAGTGTCAGGACTGAATTAATAATGAGCTAGGGTTAGAAAAATTGGTTGGTTTGGGGGAAACACCCACATTTTGGTAACTAAAAGCATTGAACAACTACAGACACAACAAGAAACAGGTTTTGTTTTTTCATTGCAACCATGTAATTGTATAATTTATTATTATATGAAAATGGTGTAAAATAATGACTTTTATTTACAGCAGTGCATTCTAATAGCAAAAATCTCACAGATTTTCTAATAACACTGGCATATTTCACAGTGAAACTTCATAAAGCCCATTCACTTAGCCTGGAAGAGCATCTATGCTTTAGGACAACCCAATGAGAAAACATCTCTGCTTTTACAAATAAGACATTGTCTTAGTTAGGGTTTTACTGCTGTGAACAGACACCATGACCAAGGCAACTCTTATAAGGACAACATTTAATTGGGCTGGCTTACCAATTCAGAGGTTCAGTCCATTATCATCAAGGCAGGAACATGGCAGCATCCAGGCAGACATGGTGCAGGAGGAGCTGAGAGTTCTACATCTTCATCTGAAGGCTGCTAGCAGGATACTGACTTCCAGGCAGCTAGGATGAGGGTCTTAAAGCCCACACTCACAGTGACACACCTACTCCAACAAGGCCACACCTCCTAATAGTGCCACCCCCTGGGCCAAGCATGTACAAACCATCACAGACATGCACAAAGAGTTATGGTATGGTGATTTACCCAAAGTCTCACAATTAGTAAGCAAAAAGGTCCACCATGCAAAAATGGGTCTATGAGACTCCAAATCTTGGAAAGATTAAATAGTAGATTCTGGGTTCCAGGAAAGAAGTACTTTAATAGCAATCACCTGCAACTGTCACTCTCACTGATGACATAGGGAGGTTTAGGCTTCTGGGTATCATATAGAAGAAGTAGAAGGAAACAGCATGAATATAAGTGTTTCCTTCTCAATATAACTTCATGGTGAGAATGTGTACTTGTTCCTTCAGTGCTCTTGGCTTTCAGACCAGGGTTGTGGGGTTGGTATTTCCTTTAGATAAGGAAGTGCCTGCCTATAAGTGAAAGAATGCCTGGGTTTGATCTCCAGTACTGAATAATCTGAGTGTGGTGACACAGGCCTGTGACATCAGCAGTTGGGAGTTACAGGCAGGAGGATCAAGAACTATATAGTAAGTTCAAAAAGAAAAATGTAACTTATGCAATTAAGGGAATGGCCAACCATAACCAGCCCAACTTGAGACCCATCCCATTGGCAAGCACCAATCCCTGACACTATTACTGATATTCTGTTATGCTTGAAGACAGGAGTCTATCATGACTGTCCTCTGAGAAGTTCCACCCAGCAGCTGACTCAGATAGAGGCATACACCGACACCCAAACAGTGGATGGAGCTTAGAGATTGTTATGGAAGAAAAGGAAGAAGGATTATGGACCCCAAAGGGGATAGGAACTCCACAGGAAGATCAACAGAGTCAACTAACCTGGATACTTGGGACTCTCAGAGACTGAACTACAAACCAAAGAACAGACATGGTCTGGACGTAGACTTCCTCATACATATGTAGCAGATGTGCAGCTTGATCTTCATGTGAGTACCAAACAACTGGAGTGGGGGCCATCCCAAAAGTGGTTGCCTGTCCGTGGGATATGTTCTTCTAGCTGGGCTGCCTTGTCTGGCCTCAGTGGGAGAGGAAGAGCTTAGGCCTGCAGAGACTTGAAGTGCCAGAGTGGGGAGATACCCAGGGAGTACCCACCTGCTCAGAGAAGAAGGGGAAAGGGATGGGGGAAGGAGTGGGGGAGAGGATGTCTGGGAGGGGAGCAGTGAGTGGTATGTAATGTAAGTAGGTAAAAAAAAAATGAGTACTATAGATAAAATTATAATAATTCATACATTAAAAATAAAAATAACTTGTTAGCACAGATAGACAGATGGCTAGATATGTACACAGATAGATAGGTGAATATATGGATGGGCAGATAGATACATGGATATACAGAGGACAGATACGTGTGTGGATGGATGATAGATGATAGCTAGCTAGCTATGTGAACAGACAGATGACAACTGAATGATTGATACATGGCAACAGATCCTGGTTGTTTCTACGTGTGTACACATTTAAAATACATGAAAAGAAATACATCAATATTAATTACAGTTATATTTAAGAAAGAATAACTAATGCCTGGAACCTCACTTGGGAACCTGCAGTGAGGCTGAAGCAAGCAAAACCTGTATCATCTCCATTGATCGGTCCAGCCCTACAGTTAGCATCCAACTTGGTTAAGAAATGTCTCTTCATATCCTTTCTGTTATCATTTAGGCCCACATTCTGCAGCTTTGTTCTCAGCAAAAAACAAGCTGCTTACATATTAGTTTTCACAAAATTAGATATTATTTTAAACGAGATCCTGAGACAAAGCACCTCAGAATCCCCAAGTTCTATCTGAACTCCTGAGCTCCTCCTACCTTCCATGGGCACCTCAACATTATCATGAGTTCAAAGCTGGGCTGCCCCATCCTTGTATTTATTGTAGCACTCCTTCCAGATGTCTTAAAGCACAAGCCTTTCTTTTCCCCTCGTTCTTAGCTTTACTTTCCATATCTTTCAGCTGCTGCTTTTCTTCCATCCTTCCTACATACATCCTGAATCCATTCATCTTGCCATCTTCGCACAGCCTCTTCTCCAATGCAAGCCACTCCTAGATTAACCTACAGCCTTGCAACTGTGTCCACCATTGTACTCTTTCCCTTCTGTGGTCTCCGTAACACAGAAGTCAATGTAACTTGATAAAAACCCAGCTCTAACATGACACCTCTACTTAAGCAGTCTGAAAACTTTACTGCTTTCAAGAAAAAGTACAAAGTATATTATTGCATGCCTTCCAAGCCTGTACATATTAATTCCCAAGGTCCCACATTTTATCCTGGCCAGACCTGCAAGTTACATTCCCTCCTGTTGCTACACCTTCCCACTGCTTCCTAAAGATTTTCCCTATTCTTTGTTGGTCTATGCACCCATTGGAATGCAGAATGGTTGCTACCTCAATAAGGAGAATCTTTTCTGGCTGAGCTGTCTTTGCATCATCACAGCAACTTTAATTTAAAAGACTATTTGCTTGTTCCCCATCACTAGTCTAAGAACTCTGCCAAGTCAGTGCCTATGCCATTTGCCACCTCTGTAACTCCAGGAAATGATACACTTCCTGGGACAAAGTAAACACATACTGAAACAATTAGTTAATGGCAAAATCTCTAACCTAGTCAAAGCACATCATGATACTGAGTCTGTGTTCTAGCATCAACCTACTTTACACGTAAATTTTGTTTCTGTTTTATGCTGAGTAGGTGCATCATCCCAGCCCTTCATATACTTTCACAGGGTGTGTATTCAAAGGAAATAAAATCAACATGTTGAAGAGACCTCACACACACTCCTACATCCATTTCTGTATTGTTCACAATACTCAAGGCATGAATTCAACATAAGCGTCCATCAACTAATAACTGGATAAAGAATATGTGAGATGTAACTATATGCCTTCAATAAGATGCTATCCATCCATAAGAAAATGAAATCAACCGTGACAACATGGCTAGATGTGAAGATCATCATGTTAGCTGAAATACCCCAAGAACAAGAAGGCACTTACTCAAATGTTAGCGATTTAAAATTTCATCACATGGAAGTTGAGAATAGAGTGCTGAGTACCAGAAGCTGGAGAAAGTAGGAGGAAGGAAAAGATGGGGAGTCGTTGATTAATGGGTACTACCTTGTAGTTATATAGGAGTAACAAGTTCTGGTGTGCTATTGCACAGTAGGCTGACTGCAAATAATTATACTGTACTGTGTATTTCAAAAGTACACGAAAGGAGTTTGAACAATTTCAGCACAAAAAGGGGATATTAGCGATACACAGGCTTAACCCAATTTAAACATGACAAAACATATAACTGTACTGAGACAACACATGGTATCTTATAGATGCACTCAGTGTTTGTGTTTTATGTAATAGTTAAAACTAAACTTCAACCACTCCTGGTTGACTATGTGATAGTTGGTCTCTCAAAGCAATGGTCATAGTCATCTACATCTTTGGCTAGCATCAAATAATGACCTGGAGCCATGGATATAGATAGAAAAGAATGGAAGGACAACCTTCTGTAGAAAAAAAGCTTTTCAGCCATTCCCACACCGGGCTTAGAATGTTATTACTTTGAAATGCTAAATAAAAGTACTTCAAACTAGAAGTCTAACCCTAATAGAGAAGACTACTCTTCTTTAAAAGTAACAATAAATAAATAGGCAAACTTAAGTAAGGTGTGATAGCAAGCATGGAATCTCAGCATCTGAGAAGCTGAGGCAAGGTGATCAGTATCTCAAGACCAGTCTCAGCTACATGATTAGTTCAAGGGCAGCCTGAACAACAAGGAGCCCTGTCTTTGAAAATAAACGAAATTAATGAATTAATTTCACTTTTAACAGTACCAGGGATTGAACCTGGAGTCTTCCACACACCAGGCAAGCCCTGTCCCACTGGGTTATTTCTCTACCCCCTAAATTTAGTTAAAAACATTTGATCTCTGGAAATAAAGAGAATAGGGCCACGAAGTCCTTTGATGTGCTGAGAAGTTGACTTGGTAACATGAGATTATTGAGCTAAAATTAGGTGTGTGGAACAGCTTCAGAGGCTTAAACAGTCAACTGAAATCATTCAAGCAAACAGAAATAGGTGAACTAGAATTCTACCCCTGGACATGAAAGAACATATGCATTACTCTTTAGTCCTCCAAGTAATTATAGATTGAAAGAAAGGATGACATAAGCTTTTAAAATCCCCTAAGAAGGCACTGCAAGACAGAACCTTATACTATGTAAACAGCAATCAAAATCAAGTGGAAGTAGATATATCTAATGGATAACATAGCTTTGGGGGGTAAGAAAATTCCCCCAAAGGAAGGAAACATCTCATAATGATGGCAAAGTGAATGAGCCACAGATACACAGCAAATCTACGTGCAAAAACAATGGAATCCCAAATCGTAAGGTGAAAACTGATGGGGAAATATGCATAGGTGGAAACTTCCCATTCCTTCCTCAAAGAGTACTAGAAAATCTAGACAGAAAATTAACAAGGGTATGCAAATACCCAACAGTACCATTGACCAATAAGACATGAACAGCATTTACCCAACAGCAAGTGCTAATCCAGTCCTCCCAATCAAAGCCGAATTCTTTTCCAGTGTACATCTAAATCAAACAGGTCCAAAGAGAAGTCTCAAAAGAAATAACCAACTAAATGGAGCTAAATGGAAATTAAAATAAAGCATCTAAATTTTAGGGACATAGCTAATTTTGACCAGGAAATATTCAGCGCTAAATGGCATAGTGACTTATTGAATAGATTGGCCTTTTCTTATACAATTAAGCACTTATTATATGCCTCAGAGATTTCATTTCTGGTATTGACTACAGAGAATTGAAAGTATATCCACACAAAATGTGTCTAGGAGCTTACAGCCTGGACAAAATGTCATGTTCACATTTGTGTCTTCCTGGACAAACACAATAGGAAACCCTGCAAGGGAATAGCTCAAGGGACAGCAAGGTCAGATAAAGATGGTGTTCCAGTTTTATTTCTGTTGCTGTGATAAAATTCAAAAAGCAACTTAAGGGGGAAAAGGGTTTATTTTAGCTTACAATGCTAGGTTACAGTCCAAGTTGTAGCCCATCATTTTGGGGAACTCAAGGCAAGAACTTGAAACAACTAATCAGATCCACAATCAAGAACAAGAGAAGAGTAAATGCATACATGCTTATTTTTTTTGCTCAAAACTCTCTGCACTCACACAGTCCAGGATTCCCTGCCTATGGAGTGGTGCTTCACACACTGAGCTGGATCTTCCCACATCATGTAACAATCAAGACAATACTCCACAAATATTTACACAGGCCAATCTGATCTAGACAATACCTCCTTGAAATTCTCTTCCCAGAGGATGTTAGAGTGTGTCAAACTAACCATCACAGGTCCTAAGAAGACAAGCTGTTTTAAGATGCCTGCCAGACATGAAAACCACACTAGACAGTGTATCTTGTTTCTCCCCAACCAAGAGGAGTCAACCAGATCTGCTGTTTCCCTGTTCCCAATATAGAAAATATTCCAGGTAGGCCAGTTGCTCCTCCAGAGCAAATGGGAATCCTTATCATAACGAAGGTCTGACACTATCTATATAGGAGACAAACTGAGAGTAGCTAGAAGCCCTCACATTTCCCAGTGAGACAGACTCCCCTCTCAACCAAAAGAGTCTGAGTCAGTTCGGTACAGCCAACAAATGAAAGTCAGCTGCAAGAGGTAGACTGTTCAGGGCAGCGTCTTTATTCTTGAAGAGATGCGACTACCTTTCCCTACCTGGAGACATAGGAGAAGGTAGATGAGCCTTCAAAAACTGAGCCAATGACCAGTAGACTGTCCAGAAAGTCCATTTGCACAAGGGTCCAAGTTTCTTCTTCCCCCAGAGATGATAGAACAGTGAGCACAAGTGAAAAGATGGCTATAGTCAAGGCACATTCTGGGAAGCCTCTTTGTCCCCACAGGCTTGAGACTTCTTTCCTTTTCCAGAGGCACTGTAGCAGCAGACTGGTAAAGTGATTCAGAGACAAGCAGCTAGGTCTAAGACTCTTCTTAGCTACCAGGTTTCCAAAACTTTACTCACTGGTGCAGCAAAACCAAACTAGAGAAGTATGGTAAGGAGAACTCAATACTTCCCTCGCCCACCAGAAACACTCAGAAGTCTGACTTGGGAAAGCCCTTGGTATTCTCAGGCACCACCAGCTGAGAGCAATGATAGTCTATTAATACTAAATAAACTGAGTAGACCAAAATAACACCACAAAGGCTCTGGAACTTATTATCCCAATGGAACCATGGCCCCAAACAGTAGGCTAAGACTTACATGTTAAACGAAAACAAGGTTAAGACTGCCAAAATGAAAGATTCAAACAGGAACCAAGGTTCCTGCATACAGTGCAGGGGACCTAGAGTTAAACAAAAATTGTTCATTATACCTAGAACAAAGAACATTAATTTGAACCAAAAAAAAAAAAAAAAAAACAAATTCAAGGGATGCCAATCCCAAGGGGGAATCCAATCCTAAAATTAAGGGAAAGACTTTAAAACACTGATCTAACTTATTTTCTACTATTGTAATAAATATTGTGACAAAAATCAACTGGTGAAGGGGTTTATTTGAATTATACATCCTGATAACAGTCCATCACTGAAGTTAGTCAGGTCAGAAACTTGAGGCAGGAACCTGGAGGCAGGAACTAAAGCATAAACCATAAAGGATAGCCTCTTACTGGCTCGCTGTCCAGGATTTGCTCAGCTGACTTTCTTATACAACTCAGGATCACTTGCCTAGGGATGGCACCACCCACAGTGAGCTGAACACCCCCACGATGTCAATAGTTAATCTAGAAAATCCAACAGAGACATGACTTCAGGCCAATATGATGGAAGCAAATTCTCAGTTGAGGTTCCCTTTCTAGGTAACTGTCTCCAGTGAGTGTCAGGTTTAGAAGAGCATCACAGTCAGCAATGACCATTTATAAGAATCTGACATCCCCAGCACAAGTCTGCACACCTGTTTCCCAGTGAGCTAGTCATTCTTGGGCAAAATATCAGCCCAAACCAGCAATCAGTGCTGCGGATGAAGCTTGCTTACCTACCATGCACAAGGCACTGGGTTCCATCCCCAGCAGTGCCAAAACAAGCTAACAGAGAACATCAGCAAAAATAAAAGAAAGTTAATCACCATTTAACATCTTTGGAAACTGTGTTTAGTACATACAGGAAAAAAAAATCTAATTTATTGCCCAAAACTTTCTAGTAAACAATGCTAAGAAAAATAATCTGTAACACAGTGGTACTTGAGACCTACCTTAACCTACTCCCTGTTTAGAAAACCAGCAGAAGCAAAGTAAGTGGATCTAGGCAATAAGATGAAGTTCCCACAACCTCCGGCTCCAAGTGAACAGCTGCATCTCCCCAGGAGTGCAAGACTGCCAGAATGTCTCACTGGTTTCAGTTCTTTGTTACAAGGGCTAAATTCCAAGCAAGACTGGCCAAGAAGTCAGAATTCCCTCCCTCAATATTATCCCCAATTAGAGCACAAAGATTATGGCAGGCATGGGAAGGCAACAATATTGAATCACTATCCGTCTTGTTCCAGCTCACTGTTAGTGAAGAGGGTCCATACTAGGAGAGACTTATTGAAATCAGAAAATACTGGCTTCTTGCATGCCCTACTTTAAATGGAGTGTAAATCTGAGACATGCAGACCACTTTCCTCGCCTCCAAGCCCTTAGAATTGGATTAGAGATTGCAAACAGGGAGAAAGCCAGGTCATAAAAACAGAGAGCTCCAAAACTCTCTCCAAATATTTTTTTCTTTTTAAAATTTTTTTTTTATTTTTAATCTTACTGTGTTCACATCCTCACCCTCCTTCCTTCCTTCGTATTGTGCCTCCTGCTCATTAGCACATTACACCTGTCTTCCTGCCTAGCTTTCTGTCCTCTTCCATCTGGCCTTCCTTCCATCCTGTAGAGGATCTCCTGGCCTCTTCAAGGTTTTCTGCCCCCTCCTCAGCTTTTTCCTCTCCCCCAGGCTGCTATACCTCCACACAGCACTCATCTCCACCCTCCTTTCCTCCCCAGCCTAGTGCCTAACCTTTCTGGTTCCTAATCCCCTAAGCATCCAATCCAGTCCTCAGGAAAGTCAAAAAAGAACATTAGATCCCTGTTATTGGAATTCTAGGTGGTGGTTATCCCCCATGTAGTACTAACAATCAACCTCTATCCTGTGGAGGAGCAGACAATTATTCTGAGTGCAGAGCCACGTCTCTAGGTGCTCACTCTTCCCATAGGACCAATATAAACCTTTGGTCCTATATTCTAGCCTTGTTTTCTCTAACAGGCTCACACCTCTCCATGATCTTTTGACCTAAAAATCATATATTCTGCAAAAGGCTTTCAAAATGAAACTGATATAAAGACATTGGCAGATAAATAAAACCTGAGAGAACCCCATGCTCCACGTGAGGCACAGACATAGATGAAGAGAAACGCCCACACACAGAAAATAATCAAATAATCAAAAAGAAAAGCCATCAAGCAGAAAACAAGTAAGATCAATTCAAGTTCACATACAATACAGCTCAAATAAGTATAGTTACAAAATATTGAAGGACTTTAGAAATGCTGTTTCTTCTCTTTTTACTCTTTACCAGGTTTTGAAAATCAACTGTCTATTTGGTTTACATATCCTGAATCACAGTCAACCACTGAATGAAGTCAGAACAAAGTCAAAACAAGGCAGGATCTTGGAGGCAAGAGCTTATGCAGAGGCCATAGCGGAGTGCAGGTTACTGGCTTCATCACCATGGCTTGCTCAGTCTGCTTTCTTATAGAACCTAGGATAACCAGTCCAGGGATGGCACCACCCACAGTGGACCGGTTCCTCCTCTATCAATCACTAATAAAGAAATGCCCCACAGGCTTGCCTACAGTCCAATCTTACGGAGGTATTTTCTCAACTGAGTCTCCCTTTTCTCTGAAGATTTTAGCTTATGTCGAGTTGACATAAAATTATCCAGCATAGATGGGCATGTAAACCTTCAACAAAGCACTACAAGCCTTAGTCCAGCAACATGAAACAAAAATTCTTCTCCATAGCCAACTGGTATGAGAGGTCAATTAACATAAAAAATCTGTATCAGAGACATGGACATGAAAAAGGCACAATTACCACAATAGACGGAGAAAAAGAATGACAAAAATCCAATACTGACTTACTGATTGAAATTAAAAACTTATAAATGGGTTTATCAGTATTGCAGCAGAAAAGATAAATAGTTAGAAATCAACTGTTTTTTTTTTTTCTATACACTAGCAATGACCAAAGCAAACATGAAATTAATAAAAACCTTCAAGGACTCAGGCTGCAGCTCCTTTGCTAGAATGCTTGCCCATCTTGTGTGAGGCCCCAAGTTCAGTCCCCTCAATTTGGTGGTGAATCTCTCCAAGCCCAGCAGTCAGGAGGTAAAGGTTTAAGGATCGCAAGGTCAACGTTATCCTTCGCTACATAGGGAATTAAAGGTAAGCTTATGATACAGATCTTCTCTCAAAAACCAGTTTACTTAAAACAGCAACAAAAGAACAATAAATGTATAATATACTTAAATACTAAACTTACGATCTAAAATCCACAAAACAGTATTGAAAACATAAAGACCCAAACAAATGTTCATAGATTATAAGACTTAATATTGATCTTAGGACACTAGTACCCAAAACTGATACACAGGTTCAAAACAATGACTAACAAATTCTCATCTGAGTTCTCTGCAGAAACTGGTAAACTAGCTCTTCCTAAAATCCACAGAATGCTGTGAAAACAATGTACAGAAAAAGGAAACAATTGTTATTTCATCTAAGTTTTAAGCTAATCACAAAGCAACATCAGTAGTAGCGTGAATGTTACATTTGCATAAAGACACCTATATAGAAACCTCTAAAATTCTAGAAACAAACCTAGATTCATTCCATTGGTCAATTGATTCTGAACAAAATTACTAAGGCAATGTAACTTTTAAAAAAATCTGTGCTGGGAATACATATCCACATAAAAAATAATACAGTTGGGGCCTGGGGAGATGGCCCAGTGGTTAGGAGCACTGGCTATTCTTCTGGAGAGACCCAGGTTTGATTCCCAGCACCCATATGGTGGTACACAAGACTCTAACTCCAAGTCTGAGAAATCAGGTGCCCTCTTTTGGCTCACACAAATAGCTCATGAATGTGGTACACAGATTTACAAAACACCTTTACCTATTTAAAATATTTACTATTTTATTTATTTTTTAACAAATACAGTTGAACCTTTTGCAATACACATAAAAATAAACTCAAAATTCATCACACACTTTATTATAAGAGGTAAATCTATAGAATTCTTATCAGAAGACATGGAGGTATATTTTTATGATCTTGGGTGAGAGCAGTCCTTTACAAGACACAAAACGAAGAAAAGGTATATTAGATTTTATCAAAATTTATTACTTTTGGCTAGACATGCTGGCATATTCTTTAAATCCCAGCACCCAGGACTCAGAGGCAGGTGACCACTGTGAATTCAAGACCAACCAGGATTACATAGTGAGAGCCTGTCTCTAAAACATTTTAATATTTTTGTACAATGAGCATCTTCAATACAGTAAAAAATACCCATTAAATCATAAAAAAAAATTACTTGAAAGGCATACCTGCTGTAAGGGACTTGTATCTATAATACATTAAAAGTATTTATCTTTTTCTGAAAAGAAAAGGCACAATGAAAAATGGCAAAGAACACGAATAGCCATTTCTCCAAAGAGTCCATTAACTGAATGGACAGTAAGTAGCTGAGAAGATGTTCAACATTATTAGCCACCAAAAAAAAAAAAAAAAAAATGAAAAAAGAACAGGAGAGTGGTGATAAATGTAAAAAAAAAAATTATGGCAGTTAAAAATGAATCCCTGTATTTCATATACATGAATGAAATGTCATAATGAACCCCAGTATTTTATATAATTTATATATACTAATAAAGAGCCCCACATTGAGTCACTATGGCACACGCATAAGACAGCTATAATAAAAAAGATTCAACAATACTGATGAATCTTGAAAACATCACAGTAAGTGAAAGAAGTCACACAGAAATGGGCATATACTATGGGATGGCATTTGTATAAAATATTCAGAGCTGGCAAATTCATAGAGACAGAAAGCATATTAGTGGTTTCCAAGACCTGAGAGAAGGGAAAGGGGAGGAAGTGGGGGCTTAATGGTAAGGAGTTTACTTTGGGAGTATGAATTAGATAACGGTGATGGTTTCACAGCATTGAATTCCTCAATGTCAACAATGATAAATTTTAAGTTGTGGGCATTTTACTACAATTAAAGGCAGGTGATAAATATTGAGGTTTCAAAAAAACGAGAAACCTCACATGCAGCTTATGGGAATATAATTGCTTCAGAAAGTAACAAGCAGTTTCTCAAAGAGTGAAACAAGGACTCTTAATATGACTCAGCAACTCTACTCTTGTACTTATGCAACTCTAGATTAGTGAACATATATGTACACATACCCACTCAAGTCCAAGGAAAGCATGTGTTCACACAAAAACTTGTACATAAATGTTCTCAATTTCATAACTATTTTATTTCTGCTTATAACTGTGTGTGGAGTGTGTGTCGAGTGTGGTGTGTGGAGTGTGTATGGGGTGTGTGGTGTGTGTGTGTGTGTGTCTGTGTGTGTATGTGTGTGTGTGTGTCTGTGTGTGTGTGTGTGTGTGCGCGTGCATGCATGTGCACTCATGAGTATGGGTGCCCATGGAGGCCATAGACACCTTATCTTCCTGGAGCTGGGGTTACAAGCGGCTCTTAACCTCCTGACCAGCATGCTGGGAACTGGACTAGGCACCTTTGGAAGAACACTAAGTAAGTACTCTTGACCTCAGAACGATCTTTCCAGCCAGCCCCTTCACAACCTCATAATTGTTTTAATTTTCTCTCCCTTCCCACCTCTGTCTATATGTATAACACTCTGCTCTCTCTCTCGCTCTCTCTCTCTTGCTCTCTCTCTCTCTCTCTCTCTCTCTCTCTCTCGCTCTCGCTCTCACTCTGTGTGTGTGTGTGTGTGTGTGTGTGTGTGTGTGTGTGTGTGTGTGTACTTACAGGCATTAGTGTGTAGTAGTGAATGAACGTGAGAATCAGAGGAAAACCATCAGAAGTGAGTTCTCTCCTTCAATTCAGAGACTGAATTTAGGATGTCAGGTTTGCATGGAAAACCCTTTGATATTCTGGCTAGAATGATCATAAATTTTGATATGACTCAAATGTAAATCACACAGTGAATATATTAATACAATGTGGTCATGCATGTAGTAGAAAATCATATGATCATGAGAGTAAATATCATATGGTCACAAGAGTAAAATGTTTATATATGCTACAATAGATAAATATTCAAAGTAATTTTATTGTATACCTCAGGGGTAAATATTGTAGCATGTAAAATTTATGAAAAACCTTTAATAACTATTATGTGGAACTGAAGAAATGGCTCAGTAGTTAAGCACATACTCTTGCAGAGGACACAGGTTCAATTCCCAGCACCCACATAGTGGCTCACAACCATCTGTAACTCCAGTCCCAGGAAATCCAATACCCAATTCTGGTATCCCTGGGCATCAGACACACACCTGGTGCACGTACATACATGCAGGCAAAACGCCCATACATATAAAATACTTTTTAGATTATTTATTTTATGTATGTGAGTACACTGTAGCTGTCTTCAGATACATCAGAAGATGGCATCGGATCCCATTACAGATGGTTGTGAGCCACCATGTGGTTGCTAGGAATTGAACTCAAGACCTCTGGAAGAGGTCTTAACCACTGAGCCATCTCTCCAGCCCCTAAAACATTTTTTTAATTTTCAAAAATAAACAAAACAAACTATAGCAAAATTTTAAATGCAAAAACTATAAAACATTTAGGGGGAAAAGTCAGAGGAGAAAATAAGTTAATATCTAGGTACAGGTAAAGAATTCTTATAAATATGTCATTTAAAAGTATGATCCACAAAAGGAAGAGATGATGTTATAACTTATCAAATTACTCTATCAAATATCAAATAAAGATGAAAAGGCAAGTGATATCCTGAGAAAAAATACTTATAAACAGCATAATTGGAAAAGAAATAATACAGAGAATGTCTAAATAAAGGCAAATAGCATAAACAGACACAAGATCAACTAGAAAATACAGTTGGTTAACAAGCTTGTGAAAAGATGCTGAACCTATTTAGCCACTAAGAGAAAAAGCAAAACCACACTGAGATATGACTACACATTTATCAAAAATGTCTGAAATTTAAAAAGTGGCAATACCAAGTGCTGACAAGTGTAAGGAGAAATGGATCACTCATACACAGATGCTGGGAATGTGAAATATTATACAGTCCTTTTGGAAAACAGCTGGCCAGTATGAAACTCAATGAGGACCCAACAAGTGCACTTGTAGGCATTTATCTAGAGAAATGAAAGCCAACAGAGACCTTAACTTTTGAGGTGTCACTACAAGAGCAACCACTGTTTGCATCAAATTCTGTGCAGTAGATGAAAGTCTACTGACAGTTCCTGAAGTTTATGCAGCCATGAGAAGTTAAGTGTGGGCCATGACTACATCTGGAAAAGGATCTTCAGGATCACTAAAGGGCACTATATCATTTAGTTATTACAACAGCTGTATTTCTCTTTCTCAGATTCAAGTGTAGCTTCAGACATTTCCCCTGAAATCCTACTATTCCTTCCATATTCCTAACTCTTGATATTTTGGAAAGAACTCTTTCTTCTCCTAGGCTTCGTTTGATGAGCCTAGGAGGTAACAATCAAGAACTAATGTGAGTACCTGTACCTTGGGCGTTATGGCACTTCATTTTTCTATTCTGACACTTGAGAGTTTGCCTGTGTTAATCAAAATGTTCTGCTTCCTAGAGTTAGAGCCTAGAAGCATGAGCACGGTGACATTCTTAAGAAGACCAATTCCTAACCAAAGCTCACAACCTAAGACCCCCACACCAGTCTCTGGGCACTAGAATATAATGTTTCCACAGTAAATAGTGCAAGGTTAAAAGAAAATCAGGGCTCAGTTGGTAATTTACAGAGCTTGCACAAAGCCTTGCGTTTGATCACCAGACTGCATAAAGGGTGATACACACATCTGCAATCCCAGCATTCCAAGAGGATAGGCAATTCAAGTTCATCTTCTACTGCACAGTGGGTTTGAGGCCAGCTGAGAATATATTAGACTGTCTCAAAAAAAAGAGAGAGAGGAAGAAGAAGGAAAAGAAAAAGAATAGAAAAACAATATGACATTCAAAGAGAGAGACACGATTTTATTCATTTCAATGCAACTAAATTATTTGAAAAAGGAAATTCTGACTTTCAGGAAAACAAATCTTCTGTGTAGCCTTTTACTCAGCTTTCAGTTGAACTCTGGGAAATTATGAGCCAGTTTTCTACAGTGGCATTAGAGAAGGTGCCTATGACACACGATGCCCTTGTTGAGCTGAGCTGAACAAATCTGGCTCCATTAGATAGTTTAGCTGAGCTATACACCTTTAGCTTTCTACATAATGAAAACACACCCCTTTCTCTACAGGAGGAAATTCTAGAACCCAAAAGTGTGATATCAGTCTCACCCTAATGGATCTCGTGACATCTAGGTCTCTAAGCACCTCACTAATAATTTCTCAAAATTGTTTGGAATAAACAGACATCTCACTCGAAGCTGCATGTATGCAAATTCTGGCACTTTAAATGGATTCTGTCCCTAAGTGCACAAACCAAAAAGCATGAAAGCAATTGGATTAGGAAAGCAATGCTTAAAAAAAAAAAAAAAAAAAAAACCCTCTAATTGGCATTAAGTCACCAAACATTGTCAAACACACATCACTTGCCTAATTATTTTGTGTGCATATGTTTTTAACTTCATAACTTTCTAACTTCATAAACATATAAATGAGAAAGAGCTGCAGATTTAATGTACACCCACATGGTGAGAAATACAGAAGCTGCCAAAAGATTGTAAAAATCCTATATTAACCTTAAGATCATCTATGTTCTTTTCTTTTGTTTCTTGTTTGTCTGTTTAAGGTTAGTTGGTTGGTGTTTTTTTGTTTGGTTGTTTGTTGTTGTTGTTTGTTGTTTCTGGTTTTTTTTCTTTAATTCAGAGTCACAAAGAATGAAATGAGGGTAGTAAACGCTAAATATGGATCTTTACTTAAGAGAAAAACACACTGTGATCATTTTGTTCAAAATTTTAAAAAATTAAAAATCTTTGGTCCAAAGTCATATTCTCATATCTACATGCTGTTTATACGTAAAATCATGTATATATGTTCACTATAGTTTTTAATGACTTAATTTCTCATAAATAGCCTAGTGTACACCATTCAGCCCAACATGCTTCATTTGAACATGTGTGAATAAAGTACCATGGTCTATTACACTCTTGGAATATACCTGCATCAAAACCAGTGACAAATACTGCCTGCACAATTATTTGGCCAGAGAGAGAGAGAAAGAGGGAGAGAGAGAGAGAGAGAGAGAGAGAGAGAGAGAGAGAGAGAGAGATCAAACACGCTTATCAACCATCAACATACTCGTCTGTATAATCTTGCATTCAGCTCTGAATCTCATTTAAGTGGGTACTAGCCCAAGCTTCCACTGGGTATACTAAGCATGAGCATTCTTCCATGCCTTCAACCTAATTTTTTTTGCCATCCACACTAATAATCCTGCCAGGCTAGAAGGCTATCACTAATTTGCATGTTCACTTAATAACACTCTTTTGAAAGGAGGGAATGGTCACACTTACAGGAACTTGCTACCCTCACTCACTTAGCTATTTTACTAACCAAATATGTTTGTATTTAATTCATGATGAGGCCATAGGATAAGAACAGGCTCTCAAAGAGCTTTTCTGGTTTGAAGAGAAAATCTCTTTATTCCACTGCCTCCTCTGCTCCCATATGACAGAAACAGCCCTGGTTGAATACAATAGCACTCCTTTTAAAATACTGGGTCTACACAGACCAAATGCAGAAGAAAGGAAAAGAAAAAAATTAACCATTTACAGAAAACGTCATGACCAATCATGACATATTACTAATAATACTACAGCAACATTCCAGAAGAACCAAGGTGCTTAGCTCCTTACAAATCTCTCAGAATGTACAGCTTATTTTAAGTCCAGATAGGGCAGAAATTAAACTATAGTTAAAAGCCTTTACATCACTTCTTTCTTTTCTTGCTTTTGATTTTGTTTGTGTGTTTATTTGTGGAGATGGGATCTTGTTATGTTGCCCAGACTGGTCCTGAACCCCTGAACCCCTGAACCCCTGAACCCCTGAACCCCTGAACTCAAACAATCCTTCATTTCACCTTCTGGAATACCCAGACTAAGAGTGCTATGTCACCATATCTACCTTGTTTTATTTTTAACGTTTTCCCTGTGCTATGGTTTGAATGTTTAAGAAATATGTCCTCTAAAGACTCATGGTCTGTGGCGTCTTCATAGCCAGGTGATGGGCTTGGGAGGAAAGACCCCCTGGAGGCACATGTTAAGAAGGTGCTTTGTGTCCTTGCCCTCTTCCTGTCTCAGTGTGCCTCTGCTTCCTGGATGCCATAAGGTAAAGAACTTGGTTACTGTGCTTCACCAGGGCCTAGAATGAAGTAGAGCGATCTTGCCAAGAAATAAAGTTTCTCAAACTATGAGTCTCCCTTCAGTTGCTTTTCTTAATTACGTGTTACAGTGTCAAAAGAAAATGCAGATGACGAACACACCCTAAAACATTATCCCTTCATCCCTCTGTTAAAATCAGTCTTGAAAGCATTTGAAATAAATTAGCTGTCTGAGCATTCATTTAAGAGAGAAAAAGATGAATAGCAAAGTTCGCTTCAAAAAGCAACATTTTAAAGACAAGTATGTGGTGGTGGTGGTGGGATCGCACAAAAGGACACCTCCATGAGGACATATCCACATGTATGGACATGCATGTGGAGAACCGAGGTCAATGTCTCCCTTAATCACATTATGTGCTGAGACAGGGTTTCTCACTGAACCTACAGCTCACCAATTCAGCCAGTAAGCCTTGGGACACGCCTGTCTCCATCTCTTCAGCACTGTAATTATAGTGATGTGGGACCGTATCAGGCTTTTTTTCCCTGCATGCTGGGGTCCTTATGCCTAATGACTCTAATAGTCATATCAAGTCTCCACTCCACTTATAATCATGGTCAGAGAAAACAGTGAATACTTTTGGAAGATTTTCTGATTATTTAGTAGACCCAGGAAGCTCTAAAGCAGACCAGGTGTTCTGAATATTTCTATATACTGTTCCAATACTCTGGGTGATTAGATTTAGGAGAGAGCGCGGGGGGGGGGGGGGAGGGTTTGAGGAGTGAGGGAGAGAGGGGGGAGAGAGAGAGATTACAATCCTCTTGTTCATCTGTAAGTAGATTTTAAAAACACCTTCCTCAAAGGGTTGTTCCATGTATTCAATGAAAAAGAAATATGTGTAATGCTCCTTTCTTGGGGCTTACATAAGCCTATACTCCAAAATGGCGATAGATATTCACCACCAATCATGCCAGACTACATAGATTAAGCAAGCACTGTACAGTGCTTCACTTGGGCTGATTTGGAGTTCTTTAACTTTGCCTATAAATTAAGAAACTTCCCATAATCTGTGAAAAATCTGATTGGTAATACCTGTCTACTAATGTCCCTTTGTATGCACTCAAGCATAATCCAGTGTCCTGTAACTAGTGGACTGGAAACAACAACCAATTATTAAATAATACTGCATAGGGTCTATAACATGATTTCTCAGAGCCTGGAGAGATGGTTCAGAGGATAAAAACGTACATTTCAGTCAGCATGGTTAGCGCACACCTTTAGTCCCACTCAGCAGGCAGAGGCAGGAGGATCTCTGTGAGTTCAAGGCCAGCCTAGTCTATCTCACCTATATAGTGAGTTCCAAGACAGCCAGGACTACAGGATCATAGAGAGATACCATGACTCAATAAATAGGTCAGTAAGTAGGTAGGTAGGTAGATAGATACATACATGTATACATACATACATACATACATATATATATATATATATACATATATACATATAAAAAATAGAAAAAAGAACATGTATTGCTCTTATAGAGGACTTGAGTTCAATTCCCAGCATCCACATTAGGCATCTCATAATTGCCTGTATATAACTCTAGTTATATAAAGTCGTATCCCCTGGTCTCTTTGAGCACTTGCATTCATGTATACATAAACACACATACATACACAGAATGAGAAATAAAATAAGTCTGTTTTTAAACATGTTATTTGTTTATCTGAGTTTGAAACTACAAACTTCAGGGATTATTACACAGAATATTTTCAAAGCATTCTAGAAGTGTGTGAGGGGAAAAATTGTATTTATTCAGTTTAATGTAAATATGTGTATATAAGCTGGATGTGGTTTTGTACATACATCTACATAGTTATATATTTTATATTGAGCTTATTGTGTGGTTCAAATCTTCTGCATTTATATAATTTTTGTTCATCTATTAATTTTTAGAAGAAATCAGTAGATTTCATAATTTCTCCTTATCACCATTAAGGTATAAGTGTATGCAAGCATATATTTATCTGAAAATTGAAGTGGTAATTTGCTGATTTCGTTTTATGCCAAAATTTATGCCTCAAAAAGAAAAATGCTTAAACCAGAAGAAGTACTTGCCTCACATGAAGAGATTTTGCACAATTCTGACATCCTAGCAGACACCCTTGCATAACAGACTCACATAGTAACAATGGTATGTCAGGAACATGCAGCCCCCCTCATCTTGTCTAGGATTGCTTCATTATGCATACCTTTTGACCTCTATTTAAACCTAAAAATGTCATTACACTGTGTATGGGCTATAGGGATCACCTGACCCCTTTATTTGTTCCTCTTTACAATTTGACCATACTGAATTAATCTCCTTCTGTTTTTCACTATTGTTCTTTTAATTGACATACTGCAGATGAGTCTAGTTTGCTGGAGTTGACAGTACCCAGTCTTTGACCCCAAAAATTCCAATAACAATAGAGAAAAGTCAATTAATGCAAGAGATGGTGCACACAAGGCTAATCCATCTGATATAAGTCAATACACTGCACAGTTCACTTGCTCTGTGCTTCCACAGACAAGTACATGGAAGTGATTCACCAGGACTAAATTCATCACAAGCAACAGCTCAGTTCTCTCAGGCTCACTAGGGCATCTCTGCTAGTAAAATGTAAGAAGCAATCAAACTGAATAAGAAATCTGCTTTGCAGACATTTACATTGTGGGAGAGCGCAATTCTTGACAATTTCGAGTAAATGAAGTGCAAATTATTCTCTTATAACTCAGAATTGAAGCTTAAATTGCCAGTAAAAAAAAAAAAAAGCTCGCAGCTTAATCAGAAAAATATACTTATTGGTAATTCCCATGAGCTCACATTTGATATATTTATATCATAGGATAACAAGTTCAAAACTATTACTAAGTTATAAGTAAGAAACTTATGCAGAATTTGCATGTATTGAATTTTATTTTGAATCTGCATATATGCCTGTATCTGAATATTTATAATATTCCAGAAAAAGCACAGTGGAATGTGCAAGACAGATTTATTTAGTGTAATGCTCTGAAATGTGTCAAAGTCTTCAACACTGTTCTACGAGGCAAAATGGCAGAAATAACAAATGGATGCAATAAGACCAACTGAATAATCTGCACAGTCCAAGACCTAGAGCAAGAAAAGCTCTCTTGCCAATAAATATTTTACTGAAGTTCAGACAAATATTTCCCAAAGCTTACAATGGTATTGTTTTTACACGACATGTACCATTAACTGGATTATTCATTATCCTTTCATGGAAAGAGGCAAATTCCCATTCATGTCTTCCTTTCTAAACTCAATCACTAAATATGTTATTTTTCGGTTATAGAATGTCAATATTAGCTTTTCGAACACAAATGGCATTGTTTATATTGTCAAAATAACTTCTACATTGGGCAAAATTTTGGTGGAGATTCAAGAATAAGAGTATGCACCTCACTAGATGTATACAGATTTGGCCCACTGACGTCTAGAATAACTGGCAAATAAAGTTCTAATGGACTTCATCTATGGCTAATTAAGAGTAGACCTCTTATGCAGTGAAACTTCTCTAAGGCTATCCATCAATAGACTTTTTCCTGAATGAAAGCACCACATGGACTAACTGATGTTCTCAGTGACTGATGTTTAGAATCACAACATTTAACCAACCTCAAACTTTTTTCTTAGAGTCCTGTGAAGGGGCCAACATTCCAAGTCATCTTGAAGTGCCATGACCAAGAAAAACTAAGCCTTCTAATTCCATTTGTGGACAACTATTAACTTCCTGTTACATTGCAACTTTCAGTAAAGAAGCAACAATAGCAATCCACCTAGATATTTCTATGCTTTGCTGGTACAGAGTTCCATGGGATGTGAGAAATAAATTAGCCAATTAGGAGAAAAATCAGCACCCAGTGCTGGACTAATCAGACTTACCACCTCTGCCTTTCAGTGGGAGGGTTGACTATACTCAAACTATTCTCCTCATTAGGGGCTACCAAGATATCAAAAAGCTAATGAAACAACCACAGATAGTCTTCAGGGAGAGAAAAACTCAGACATAAGTACATTTATCATGGCCACAGGCAAGTCTTGGTTTTAAAAATTGGTATTACTTCATCTTTTTTTGAGACAGGGTCTCACCATGTAACTCTGGCTAACCCAGAACCCAGAAATCACTACCTAGGCTAGTCTGGCCTTGAACTCACGGGGATTTGCCTGCCTTTGCCTCTAGAGCACTTGCTTTAAAGGTGTGTGCTACCTGTCCAGCTATGTTTACTTTTATTTTCAAAGGGATACATGCTTTGAATGAAATTTAAAATCCTTAGAATATCAAAAAAGAAAAAGAAAAAGAAAAAAAGAAATCACTCCCATATCTCTTAAGATCCTGGTGTGTCTTCTTCCTATCAGTATTCTCTATTGCTTAGATTTAGTAGAGATAAAAAGAATTTTTATTCCTCTTCCATTCCTCCTCTACTTAAAAAAAGCAACACATACACAACAAACAAACAAACAAAGGCTTCATCACAGTGCCCACAACATACAGATATAGTGATGATAGCAGATACTCACAGAATATTTGTCAAATAAATAAATAAATGAGTAAACAAATAAAAATGTGTGTAGGGGTTTTATTTTCAATACCAAGGAAATAAGTTAAAGAAAGAAAACAAAACTCTGTGGTACTGTGGACTGAACCCTGGGCTTTGCACGTTCTAGCCAAGTACTCTACCACTGAGAAATATATCTCTCATCTGAAGAAGTAAATCTGGCTAATGGTCTATGTTTACATTATCTAATTTATCCCCAAAGGGATTGTTTAAATTTATACTCCCAATAACAATTTATAAGAATTATGATATAATTCCTTGTCAGTACTGGCTACTAATATTTTATTTTTGGTTTGGTGGTAATATAGATTAGCTTTTATATTTTTGAACTAGGGTTAATCAGAGAATAGAAATAAAGTTGTCCTAAGTTTAAATGCTTCTATTTGCATTTCTTTAGTACCAGTGAGACTGAGCCTTTTTTTTTCCATGTCTGCAAACTAGTCTTGGGCCTCATGTCCTAAACTGTCTGGACATGCCCTTTGTTTCTCTAATCAATTCATAGGGTTTCTTTTCACAGAAAAGATTTCAGCCTTTTGTCTGTTGTAATTGTTGCACATATTTTCATGAGTTTGACATATGCCTTTTCATTTTGGCTTTTTCTTTCCTTTGACAGATGAACATTCTCATTTTTATGTAATCATAACTGTCTATCTTTTACTTTATTCAAACCTCCTTTCTTTGACTAAGAGTCTCATGTGTGAATTGCAACTATCATTTAAATAATAATGCCAATTGTGAATTCAGATTAACTGGGTTCACAGATTCCCACATGCACCACTAAGCTTTAACCAGGACCAGAGCCCCAATTCGCATCTCCTTACAAACCCTGCCCACTAGGAGTCTAGGCAACAAGAGTTATCCCAGCCTAAACCAGACCCCTACTCAACCTCTCTCTTTTAATCTACGCCACTATCTCAACTGCAAACTAGAAGTCAGAGAGGTACCTTTAAATGAACTTTACATGCCTTTATTTATTTTTATGCTTTTAATAATCTTCCATTTAAGATCTTTACATACTCACATGGGTTCACAGTCTTCATCACACATCCAGATTCCTCATGGTGGGGCTTCACCCCCATCTACCTCCACAGCCATTACTTCCCCAAGTATGAACCTTCTCTAAGATCAGGCTCCTTGGCCTCATAATGCCCACTGGCTCCATTCTGCCAAGAAGATGATGGCAAGACTAGCACAAAGTCTCGTTTCTCCTAAATACTACCTTATAGTCCCATGGGCCTTCTCAAATGGACCTTTTCTTTTTCTACCTTGTCTTCTATACTTTACAAAGGAATGGGTTTTGGGAAACATCTTGTTCAAATCTCCAGTTTTACAGAAAAGACATTGTAGGCCACAAAGAGGAATGGATCTCCTCAGGTCATGAAGCCCCCTTGCCCAACCATCTTATCTATACTACACATTTCTACCCTTTAGGGGCTTTAGGCTAAGGAGGGTAACGTAGGCTTTCTTGGCACTGGTTTGATTCTCATGTCCTAAACTGCTGACACAGTACCAGGGCCATGATTATTACTTCTCCTGGTTTGTAGATCAGATCTCAATTACCACGCAACAGATGAAAAGGTCTCTGTTTTTAATATATTCTGATAAATGATTGACATTTTAAAGACATTATTGATTTCCAGATAGTTTTCAAACAAAATACATCTTTTTTTTTTATTAAATATCTAAAGTATCAAATTGTTCCATTCTACTGTCAGCTTTGTAAGAGCATCTCTTCTCTGAAATAAAATGGAGAGTTTCATAAGATTTTATTTAATGAATGACAGTGGGGAAAAGATGAGTATTCTTTTAATGTTATTTCATATTATCTCGGTTGACAATTTAGAAAACCAACTTTAGTATTTTAATTGCCGCATCATGGCAGTAACCTTAGACTATGACCAGAAGCTAACTCAGAGTAACATTTTGTGCTACCTGAGAACTTGGAAGTCTGACTGAGAATGAAACAACCTGTTTGCCATCCATGCCAAGGTACTAACAAATAGTGCTAGCATTCTACATGGGCTATAATTCTCTCTCATTCATGTTTTATCTCACCACCACCACACTATCCATCATTCTGCTCTTTATTATGGTTTGAATATGATTTTTCCTGCACAGGTTCTAATTTTGAATGCCTGTCTCCCAGCTGGTGGCACTATATTGGGAAGTGGTAGAAACTTTAGGAGATGGGCGTGTTTGAGGAAAGGGGTCACTGAGGACAGATCGTTAGGGACACCTTACTCCTTCCTACCTTTCTGCTTCCTTTCTTCTGCGAGGTAAGAAATACCCTCTGCCACTTGTTCCTGTTGCCTTGATATTCAATCCAAGCAGATGGAGCCAAGGTACCATGAACTGAGCCCTCTGAAATGGTGCACAAAGAGATATTTCTTCCCTTTAAGATTCTTGGATTGGGTATTTGATAAACAATGCAAACTCTCTCTCACCGACAGACAACTAACCATGGGCACTGAGGCTGGAAAAATGGTTCAGTGCTTAAGGCCACACCGTCTGTACTTCTAGAGGACCCAGGGTCAAT
Organism: Mastomys natalensis; assembly: GCA_021653895.1. NCBI lineage: Eukaryota > Metazoa > Chordata > Mammalia > Rodentia > Muridae > Mastomys > Mastomys natalensis. Next base: position 260,971 of record JAJTUV010002416.1, read on the forward strand.
TCTCAGCACCCACATGGTTCACAGGCATCTCTAACTTCAGTTCCAAGGGATTCAACACCCTCTTCTGGTCTCTGAGAGCATTGGACATGCACATGGTACACAGATATTCATGAAGGCAAAATACCATACACATATATAAGTATTTAAAAAATAAGTAAAAACATCCTCAGCTAAGTGAAGGTGAGAGGCCAATGGACCAGTGCCTGGTGGACCACATTGGGGAGGGGTAGGGAGCAGAACTGCTGTAACAATTCAATCATTCCCTGCTTTGTCTTGCACCACATGCTTGTCTCTTGCCTCAGTGCAAAACCAGAAACTAGAGGGAGTCCAAGTAAAGACACACAAAGGATGATCAGGTACATAAACTCTATTCCAGCTTTTTCAAAATAAAGCCACCATTTTAAGAAAAATAGAAAGCTTTTTATCATATTTATAAATGAATGGCTGATCCTCCAACAGAAAGCTTTTCTACATCTAAACAAAAACCTTTTAGTTCTTTCCTATCAACAATATGCTACCAGATTTTACTGTTATCCTTCTGTGTGACTACTAAAATTGTAGAGATGTTAAAATCTAGAATGCAGCAGATATGCAAATTCTGAGACTTGAGCTCAGAGCCATCCCATGGGCACCAGCCAGCAGCCTACCAAGTGAAGAACAGGGTTTGTGTGCCTTGTGAGTTTTTAATTCCTCCCACAGGCCCAGTGACACACTAGAGTTGGCTATAAATGCAGGAAGTTTGGATCTGGAACAAGCCTGTAGAATTGGGGAATTTGAACAGCTGGTGTGCAGCAGTGTTTTGATACATTTTTTTAAAATGGTCTTAGAAATTCTAAAATGAGCAGAACTCCTTTCTGACCTCAGGCAACATACTGGCAAACAGATGGATGAAAGGCAACTTCTAATTTTTCTTTTTTAGGAAATATTAGTCTAATAAACAACTTGAGCATTTCTCAGGCTCGGTCTCTAGCTCCCTCTCTTCCTTTGGTCATTCCCTCTAGACAGACAATATGATCAGTCATTTCTATTCAACAATATATTAGGATATATTACCTAAGCACTCTACATTCCCCAGAAGCATGAAACCATTTCAGGTGTTACATTGATGGAAGGATGTAGGGACCTCTTGCTAACCCTAATGTGAATGAAAGGCTCACCCTCAGAAGGTGGCTACTTCAGGCACTCACCAATCTAGTCCCATCCTGTTTAGTTTTACAGAGATTTGCAACACAAAAAGAAGCCTCACAGAAATCTGGCCCCAAGACCCTATCCTGATGAGAATAAAGCTTCCTTTCTACAGAAATCCATTCTTCTTGGATGAGGGTGGCAATGGTGGCCCAGCCATTTTTCTAAAGCTACAAGTGTAAAATGGCTGATAACAGTAATAATGGAGGTGAGAGCAATTCCCAATAACATTTGTCATCACTAGTTGGAAATATCTCATTGTGTTTGGGTGAAACTATTCATCAAGGTAGAGTCAACATACCAAAATGTGTGGAGTCAGATTTCTGCTGTGTCACTAAAGACCTCAATGACCTTGGAAAAGTCATTTGGCCTCTGTGCACATCATTGTCTTCTGATAAAAGGGAATATTCTTGTCCTGTCTGCCTTTCTCCAAAAGACAATACATGCTCCCAGAGAAATAACAAGACAATATGAAAACTTATTACAAAATAGAATGTTCTCTCTACACAGGGTGCTCTACTAGGGAGCTTTCGAGGTTTATTCTGAGTCCTGAGACCAGTATGTCTGGGAATCACTAGCTATGCGGTTCCCTAGACTACTAAATGTTCATCTCCCATGTGCAACCACACATGATGCATACATATTATCAGCAGCAATCATCTTGCAAGCAGGAATCTCTCAATAGCCTGGAAAATTCTGGATCCCTCAGGTTATCATTGAATAATTCTGGAGATAGGCAGAAAGGAGTGAAATAATAAAGGTCCCTTGAGGTGATATTGTATTTCTCTAGGAAATTTTATTTCATTTTCATAAATACCGTACAATCAACTGACTTTTCCAAATGTGGTTCTTCTTTGATTAGACTAGATGGCACTGTGGTATCACCCTTTTAATGGCCAAGAAAAGTATATTTCCTTACAAACAATTTTGCTTCAACTGGGAATGATCCAAGAGGTTTCAATGAGTCCTGGTTATTGTATAGATTACATCTGAAGTTACCTGCCAAAGGACAATGACTACTAAGTAGATAATTCAGATGACACTAATAGTACATTTACAGAGATCACATCCCGACCTACATGTTCAAAGGAACTGGTATAGGCACACATGTCATATACAATGCTAGACATAGCTATGGCTTCCATGACAATTAAGATTTCTCTTTTAGGCTGGACGTCGTGCGGGGGCGGGGTATTCGAAGGTGGGGAGGTGAGGTATGGGGGAGGGTGGGTGGGGGTACACCATCATAGAGGCAAGAGGAGGGGGGAAGGGATAGGGAGTTCCTGGGAGGGAGGAGGAAAATGGGGTAAGGGGAAAACATCTGAAATGTAAATAAAATTTCCAATTAAAAAAAAAAAGACTTCTCTTTTAATCACCACCACCACTACCATGCTCACTGGTGTAGATGTGGAAGTCTACTTTTGCTTTAAATAGTGTTTTTGATCACTATTCTTCAGCACACCTACAAGCTAGCTAGCATAAGAGACCGTTTACAGTACTACCAGATCTGAATGGGGCTTTCTTAAACACCCCAATGCTGTTGTGACAACGACTTACACAATTCTTGCAATGAACTGAGACTCGAGGCTCTCTTGTGAAAGGAAAACGAATCTGTTAGTGTAGAAAGGAAATGAAAGTTCAAAGGATTCAGCTAGGACTCTGGCCTTTGAGAAAGGCCACTGTAAACTGGTGTGACCAGAAAACCAGGGCTCCCTTTGCTAAAGCTAGATAGAAGAAATCGTACCCACGGTTCATCCTTTACAGCAAACCCGTAAAACATCACTTTAGCCAGGAAAGGGAGTGAGCATAGGCCGTGCAAGGCAGGAGGGGTCCACGTGAACAAAAGCAGCAGCCGCAGCAGCAGAACCCTTGAGAGCCGAAGAAGTCACCAAAATGGACAGAGCGAGACACTATGACGATTGCCCACCAGAAGACCTCAATTTCACTCCTTGCAACTAAAGTCATTCACAGACTCCTGCCCCAGCCCAGATTTATTTTCAAGAGCTCTGCAAAACAATAGCCCTGGCTGACTGGATTGATTTCACTCCAAAGCAGCTCCTTTTGTCCACTTCACAGCATCCCATGACCTCCAAGAACTGGCCAGAGCAGCGAAAGGGAAGAAAAAGCCTTGCTGGCTACAGATTATCCACAAACCAGTTTTTTCTAAGTCATTCATTCCCTGTTGCCAGAACCTGAGATGGCCATGGGTGCTGAGGCTCTAGGATTTCTGAGCCTCAGAAGAAGCTCCTAGCACTCTGTGGCTCCTGAGCCCTAAGTAGGGTCCAGAGCAACTTTCCAGCTAGTCACCGAGCAAGCAGGGTGCCCTCTTATCTTCAAAAAGCATGGTGGACACTTCGAGTGTGGGCAGCAGTGAGGGCACAAGATGAGAACCAGAAGCTGTCCCTGAGTGTCCCCAGACAGTGGCAGAATGACATCTGTTCTCCAGAGAAAAGTGGGGCCTGGGGGTGGGGAGGTAATAGAAGTCAGGGAAAGAAGAAAGAAAAAGGCGAGGAAGACAGAGAGAAGAAAAGTGGAAAGGGGAACGGAAGATAGAAAGAGAAAGACCAGGAAAAGGAATGAAGGGGTATCTAACAGCAGACAAGATGGCAGAGAATTTTCCACTAGAGAAAAGCCAGAAATGAAACAGGGAGGGGGGGGGGTGAAGAAGTGGGAAATGGGGAAGGAAAACAAGCCAAGTATTTGGGACCAGGTGCAGAGAGGAGAGGATAAGGAGGATGGACCCAGAGAATCTGCATACAAAGCACAATTCTTTAGGACTTTCTCGTGCTCAGTGTAGTGTCCAGTCCTGGCTGCTGCTGGGGGACTTTCCGGGCAGCCAGGCCGCTTTCCCCACACTCAACCAGCAAGCCGGCTAACCTTCTGATGGGCAAGACCGGCTGTCCTGGGCTGGAGCCCAGATGCTTCCTGACAAAGCTACTAAGATAGGCTCTCGGGTAGCTAGTGTCTACCCAGCAGGGACTCAACCCTCAAGGAGCCAAGGTGAACACAGGGTCCACAGCAACTGCAGATACAGTCTTTCCCGCCCCCTGGCTCACCGAGGCCCAGGTCAGTGACCGCGCTTAAGGGACTCACTGAGACTCACCTGGAAGGTCTCAGTCTGGCGTCGCGCTTGCCATCCACCACTGCGGGCCACGCAGCTGGTGAGCTCGGTCCAGTCGGCGTGCAGCCCGCAGCTCCAGCCGGTGGAGAACCTGGAGAAGAGCCAGGTCTCCCTCTTACCCGCCGGTGGCAAGTGCATTTCTTCTGCCCCACGCGGCACTCACATGCTGCTCCACTGGATGTTGCGCACCAGGTGACGGCCGAAAGTGGTGCCCCAGTCTTCTGGATGTGCAGGAACACGATCAGGTCATCGCCGTTGATGTCGAAGTCTACCTTGCGCAGGAGATCGCTGCGGCTGAAATTGTAGCGGGGTACAAACCTGGCGGAACTCTCATCCCAGAGCGGTCGGATCCGGCACCGGGAGCTGAACGCCTGCAGGCGGAGGAGCTGGCATTCTGTGCCGGGGCACACATATTGGAGGACGATCACGGCAAATAGGAAGACATCACCCAAAGCCAGCAGCAGCTTGTTAGATTTCTCATCCATGTTCCCGACGCTGGGGAAACCCAAGCTCGTTACGTCAATCCCGCAGCTCGGCCCGTGCTCGCCTCGCTCCCGCACCGCCCCCTCCCCGTGGCGCCACCGTTGCGCCCCTTTCCCCTCCCGTCCGTACCGAGTACTCCACCACGGCGGCGGCGGCGCCCTTCCCCGCTTCCTTCCTTCCCGGCAGGCTCAGCGCTGTGGCTTCTGCCGCACACACCCCACCCTCACCCCGACTCCATCCCGCTGGCCGTTGGCCCCCTCCCCAGAGGAAAAACCCCGATCCACTCCGCGGTGTCTCCTTCCCCGCAGGTCCTGGTCTCTCTACTCCCAAACTCACGCCACCCCCTCCGGGACTGGGTGCTTCCCGCTCTCCTCTCTCCAGCTCCCATCCCCATCCCGTTGGCCCGCGGGACTCTTTGGGGCTCCGACCCCGATTCCCTCCGTGTGCTCTAGCTGCTGACCCTAAACGCGGGCTCCCTCGGTGCGTGTCCCGCTGCCCACCAGGTGGCCTCTAGAAGTGAGCTGGGGCTTGCTTCGGGGTTCCCCTGGGGAGAAGGAAGGAGTCCGCGGGCTGCCTGAGACTTTGCAAGCAGAAGGCGGCGCAGCCCTTTCCCGCGGAACAGCGGAGAAGGAGCCGCACCGCGGTCAGTTGCGCGCTCAACCCGTCTCGAGTTCCCCCAGCCCGGCCACTACCGGCACCCTAGAACTTTGAGCCTTGCCCTCCGCTCCCAGCTAGCTGCCTTCCTTCCTCCCGCCGCCCGGCTCACCCTGGACCCGGAGCGAAAGCCCCACTTTCGCCTACCACGTACCTGGCCAAGGGACCGAAAATCTTGGAGAAGATCGCACTGAGCACGTGCTTGAGCGAGTGGCCCACGGCTGCCAGGCCCCGAGTGAGCAGGGCCCGCCAGAGGGAGCCCAGGTCCCAGCGTCGCCTGAGGTCGTGCATCCGCCTGCGGCGGCCTCGAGGCAGCAGCGCGAAGAGCGGGCGCGCAAGGCTCCCGCCAAGGAAGAAAATGCCTTTGGGGGCTCGTCCTGGAGCGGCGAGTTGAATCCGAGAGACACACCCCTAGGAGGGCCGGCGCGGACTGAGGCGGCGACAGACCCGGGTCGGCTTGCAGCCAATTCGGCCTCTACTCTGGAATGCCGGCGGGGACAGGTGGTGCGGGCGGCGCTCCTTGCTCCGGTTGCAGTGGCGGCCCGAGCGCCCGGGCTGCAAACGTAGGGAGTGCCATTCCCCCCTTCAGGCAACTCAGGGTACTAAGGATCAGGAGCGAGCTTGAATTTATATAATAATGCCTCGCGCCCAAGAGCCCCAGCCACTTCACAGGCAAAAGACCTGGGTTTTTCTCCTGTGTTGGAGAACGGAGGTCACTCCAGAGAGCGCATCACTCCACTTTGGCTCATAATTTCAGCCTCTCTTAAAATAGCAAAGGCGCAAATTGGACCTTTTCCCTCTCTCTTTGCCAATTTCCATTCTGCAACGGAAGAGGGGGGTATTTTCTGAAAAGGTAAGTCAGCATGGCAATAAAGCATGACTAAAAACCTACATGGGAGATTTTTGAGCATTTTCAAAGCACTCTCGCTCTAATTCCTCTCCCCTTGTGAATCTCATGTACCAAGCCCACCGCCCTCAGAAAGATTTCGCTCACTGCCATTTATTGAATGAATGGATATCTAACTACACACCACATCAGAGTCAGACCATCTTGCTCAAGGTGTTGTGGCATATGAAGAAACTGAAGCCCAGAGAGAACTAGATATTCACCCAAGGTCACACAGCATAGAACCAGGATTTATTCTCAGAAACCCAACCAAGATCCAACCTTTTTGTTTTCCTTAATTAGAACATGTCTCTAAATAAACACTGTGGGTTTATTATCAAGCCCATTTTCCAAAGGCTCGTTTCATCTGGGGAAGCAGGGATGCAGGGATTTAAGAATGGATATTCCTTCAGAACACAGCCCCCTGGCAAGTTGGGACACAGACATTTCCTAGCTAATGGATGGGGGAATGTGCAGTGCATGAAGACACTGGAGTTTCCATTATGGAGCATGCACTCCCACCCCAACTAATGCAAAGAGGTGTGGGTTAGCAGCAATGTTGCAAAGTAGTACCATTGGTGGTTGGGGCCAATTGGAAGAGGATGCTGTAAGCTGAGTGCTAGTGTGGGATGTTTCTCTCCAGAACATTAGCTCCCTTGCATGGTGGAGCAGCATGCAAAGCCTGATTCAGGAGTCCTTGGAATCATTTCACTTGCTTACAGAAACTGTGGCATAATAACTTGCCCTTCCTGAGGCTCAATTTCCCATTCCGTCACATGAGACTAATAATAATGCCTCTATGTTAACCAACTACGCTAGTGTGAGGATAAAATGCAGAAACCTTTAGGCAACTCAAAATACTAGATGTTGTTTACCTGCATCGCTTGCCTAGGTGTACCAAATGAGTCTGAGGCTAGTTGAAGAAAGGTCCTTGTCAGGCCATTTTATAACTGTCTCCTTGCCCTTCTACTCAGAATCCTCAGTCCTGGCTGTACCTACCCATGCCCCAGGGAATCTACCGGGACATTAAAGGATTCTTTGTTTAGCTGCGCAGGTGTCAATAATAGTGTATCTCTTGGAAATACTCCATTCATGACATTCCTGCATTTCTGGCCCTGATCTCTAGGAGTAAAGTTGTACCAAGGAACTGGATGCTGCAATACACAAGATAGATTTCAGCTCCCCACAAAGCTCCCCTGGGTATGCTAGTCTGTAGAATAGGCCCTACTCCCTGCTGAGGGCAGGTAAGGAGGTAAACCCTGAAGCTACAGGAAATTTTCATTCCACAGCCACCCACACAGTGGCCTCTTTGGCTGACACAGTAGGTAGCTATCCTCCTCCAGACGCCATACAGAAGGTCCCTCCAGTCATTTTATCACCATTATAATAGCATTCAGTAGATCCTTTTTTGTTTGTTTGCTTGGTTTTTTTTTTTGTTTTTTTTTTTTTTGTTTGTTTGTTTGTTGTTTTTTCGAGACACGGTTTCTCTGTGTAGTCCCGGCTGTCCTGGAACTCACTCTGAGTTCGAGGCCAGCATTCAGTAGATCCTTAAGAAAATACTTTCTGAAACTGGTGGTTCACACATTCAAGCCCTCAGCTACTAATTATGGAATTTCTATTTAAGAAGGATAAATGGGATTGGAATATGGGAAAGGAAATTACCTTGGGTTCAGGGTAGAGGCAGCACCAGGGACAACCAGGATTTTCCCAAACGGTAAAAAAGAAGCCTGTGCAGAAATGTAAACACACACACAACACACACACACACACACAAGCAGGCAAGCAGGGAAGGGTTAGTCAGGTTCATCTCTGCAAAGCCAAAGGAAGAAAACTGCAGTTACTGAGATACAGTTCTCTGCTAACACGTTAATGTGAGTATATACAACAGCTCAGTGGAGTATACTTCCATTTAGAAGCCTTTCTTGAACCTCCCCCCTCCCCGTCTTCATGTTTGTGAGACAAAAAAAAAAAGAAAGAAAGAAAAGAAATCATGGGGCCAGCCAGATGGTTCAGCACTTGCTGCCAAACCTGACTATCTGAGTTCAATCCCTGAGATCCACATGGTGAAAGGAGAGAACCAATTATCTCAAGTTGCCATCTGACCTCCACAGAAACAGAATGATTCGTGTGTGTGTGTGTGTGTGTGTGTGTGTGTGTGTGTGTGTGTGTAAATAAAATACTTAATAGCAAAATAATGATAAAATACTTAATAGCAAAATATAAATCTAAAATGTTGGTTGTTTTGAGATAACGTTCTATGTAGTCCTGGAAGGCTTAGAACTTGCTGGTCAGTAGACAAGACTGACCTTGAACTCACAGAAATCCTCCTGCTTCTGCCTGTTGAATGATGGCATTAAAGGCCTGAATCCCTACATCTAGCTCATAACGTTTTAAGCACATTTATCATTTTTTCTTGGACCACATTCCTAGCTATTCTCAGCAGCTGCCTGCAGACTGCAGGTTGGACACACAAGAGTGTTTCTTCCAGAGAGATATTGAGATGGGAGGCGAAGTGCAAAAGAGGAGGCTGAATCGTAAGGTCTTTGGCTTTCCATCTCCTTGGAAGACCTTTGGTTGCAGTAGGTCATGTAAGCATGTAGGTTTCAGTACTTGGAAGGTAAGGAGTACACTGCAGTCTGAGCAGAGCCTCTGGTTAATTAAAAAATGTGGTGAGGTTTTCAATATTTTTTCACAGAACTGTCCTTCGATGGTTTTCAACAAAAGGTTGATGATTCAGAGAGCGCACAGGTCAGTCTGGCTTGTATAGTAAGTGGAGTGTGAGAAGCCCTGCATCTGGATGCTTGGAGACTGAGAGGACAACAGGCAGCTCTGGCAAGAGTCTTTTGTTATAAGCAATGAATCTGAATCCGAGGGCACCCACTGAAATGGCCAGGTTCTTTTGTCACAGAACAAAGAAGTGAAGTAGGGGCGCGTGGATTGTGATAGAAATAGTTACAGTCCATTAAGAAAGACAATGGTGCTCTTGAGAATGAGAGTGGACTGGAGACTGGGTGAGATCCCAAGCTCAAAAATCCCAAGTCTCCCCACAATGACCCTTTCAAGGTCACTGCTTTGGCCCACACTTGCAGATCGCTTGCATTTCCCAGGGATGCTCTGCTTGGTTACAGACAACCCAGGTGGGGAGAGGTTAGGGTCCTTCAGCCACCCGACTTCTTTCATATGTTAATCTTGATGCCTCTTTCTCTCTGCCCTACTTTCCAAGCACACCTTGACTAGGATGCTAAGAACACCTAGTAGGCCAGGGAAACCACTTCCTTGCTGGCTTCTTTTGTTCCCTTTTGTGTAAGACAGCAAGGTTAATGAGATTCAAAGAGCACTTTTTTGATCTGATAATGCCAAGACCAAGGTTACTTGTCTGCTTCAAGAGCCAAAATGCCACAGGCATGGGAAAAAGTTGGATTCCTGGTCCTCAAAATGAAATTCTATAGCATTCTGTGGTATTAGCAACACAGGATCTCAGCAGCTACATTTGCTGTGGGCCTATAATACACTAGCAACAGCAGGGTCCCCCTGTTCAAATTAGAATAGAAATAGTGGAAACAATATTAGAGAGAATGTGTCACATTTACTATAAAGCATAAAACAGTGTGCTTTCCCCTCATCCTGAGTATTCACTTCAACCCCGTTTTTCCAGCTGTCTATAATTTTTTTGAAAATGCTCATATTCTCAATAATAGGCAATTTTTGTCACAAAGATTGAAGGCATGCAAATGGTAGTGCCAATTCATTCTGTATTTATGTGTCTCTCCCCACTGAATGAACAGCAGTGCTTAATGAAATGGTGTTGTGGAGCTCAAGCGTTAATATTATAAACAGGTTGGGTGTGTTGTACATATCCTCTCTCCACAGTCCTGTTTCCCCTCACAAGACACAGAGCTTTGATTTCTAGCTTGACAGAACCCGGGCTCCAGAAATTAAAAAGGGAGGAAAATGCTGGGGCACCGTGCATACTAAAGGAGTGTGTTTTGCAAAAGTAAAATAGGCACTGGATGGGGTTCAGAGTCACCTCGTCGGTGTGAACATGCAGTCTCATGACTGCAGAAGCACTTCAGGAGCAGGGCCAGTTTCGTTTCTTGCTGCAACCAACCTGCAGCAACTAGGAAGTCAGCACACTTCTCTGTATCCCAGTTTCTGTGAACAAAATAGCTAGCTGGTTTATGGGTACAATGAATCCAATCTCAAGTGAGCCTTCTTAAAGAGGATAGAGCAAAGCTCTGGAGAGCACAACACTCTGGAGTTCAACTGGAGCTCTGTGAGCACTCTTCCGAGCTTCGGTTTTCTCATCTGTAATTTAAGGCCCATAGCTACCTCACTAGGTTCCTCACATGAGATAACTAATCTACTGAGAATGGTTTGGTTCCTTGGAAAAACAGACCTTTCTCTACCAATTTGGACTCTGTCTTGTTTTTCTAGTACTAACATACTGATAATGGAGAATTGGCGTGGCCCTAACTGGAGTCAAAGTGACTTTGTCCTCACAGCGTTTATCTCTAGCATTGTCTTGCCTTCCTTCTGCATCTCTTTATCTATCTCTCTGTTCAATGTCCCTTGGTGGATCAGTCACTCATGTCAACTTCCAAAAGACATCAGCAAACCAGGAGGAAGGAAGAGTATGATGGTTAAACCTAATGACTGCTCCCTCTGGCAGGACACTATCAAAGCCAGTATGGGAGAGACTTGTGGAGCTAGGACAGACAAGAGTTGTATGTAAGTGAAGGGGAGTGCTGAGTGCTGATAAGGCCAGCCTCCTCTAAACACTTGGCACTAGTTTTCAGCTCTGCTCATTTCAAAAGGTAATAGCTGATTTAGCCAGAGGGGTTTCAATTTAAGTAGCTGGTCAAACCACAGCAGTTAGGATTGAAAAACAAAGTCAGTTTTGCATTCAGCCTGCATGAGCCAGAATTGAGCAAACCGACCCATCAGCTAATCCCTGGACTGGTTAGTTCATAGTGGCATGGTAGGTAGTACATAGTAGAGGTCAAAACAATTGTATTAGCTCACTGCATGACCATGGGTGAGTTCCTTGATATCTCTGGGATTCAGTTATTTCCCTTGATAAAATAATAAGGTGGTACTAGACCCTAAATGTCTAGAGGAATTCTCTCTATGTGTGGCCTGTGTGTTTGTGTGTCTATATGTGTATTTGTGTGTGTGTGTGTGTGTGTGTGTGTACATGTGCACACGATGTAATCTTTGCTAACTAATAAGAGCTGGGGAAGGACAACCCTTTCTGTCTATACCTTTCTGGACACTAATCAAAAATGAGCAACCCTCTAGCAAGAAACTGAGCCAAAAAAAAAAAAAAAGTAGAATGAAGGACCTGAGAGAGATAGCTTCATGTTTAAGAACATTTACTGCTCTTGCAGAGGATCTGGGTTCAGCTCCCAACACTCAACACTGCTGCTCACAACAGTCTGTAACTCTAGTTCCAGTGTTTCCAACGGCTTCATTCTGGCCTCTAAAGGCACCGAATACACAAGGTGTGCAGACACATATGCTACCAAAACATGCACAGAAAAAAATAAATCTTAGGATCTGGAGAGATGGCTCAGTGGTTAAAAGCAAATGTTCTCGCAGAGGACCCAGGTTCAACTCCCAGCAACAAGGGACTCACTACTACCTGTAATTCCAGTTCCAGGACATCTGGCACCCTTTTGTGACCTCTGTGGTCACTGTACACACTTGGTTCACCAGCATCCAAGCAGGCCAAACAGTCATAAGATAATTAATAACAATAAATATTTTTAAAGCAGAACAAAAATGTAAATGAGGAGTAAACTTCTTGGGATGGGCTGTGGTGACACAGGCCTTTAATTCAGCACTCAGGAAACAGGCAGGAAGTTTTCTGATTTCAGTGCAGGCCTGGTCTACAGATTGAGCTCCAGAACAGCTAGGGCTACACAGAGAATTCTAGACAAAACTTTGTCAGGTCACATGAATGAAATAGAAACCTGAAAATAGACTTTTGGAGCTCTATCGACTGGCATGATAAAATCAAACTTGAAAGACTGTGGGAAAGTCGTGTTGAGAACAGACCTCCAACTGACACAGAACTGATAAGAAAAGCCACAGTAGCCTAGCCTGGCCCAGAGCCTCACATTCTGGGGTCTCAACAAGACAGGAATTCGTTTGCTCTTCTCCCGTCACTGGCTGGTCACCACGAAAGGTCTTTTTTGGATAATAAAGTAAAAAGTTTAATAATATAAATGTATATATTGGATGTCCTAATGAGAGCTATGGAGACTTGCAGCAGGTTAAGGCACTTGCCGCCAAGCCTGACAGCCTGAGTTTGCACTGTAGGACCCACAGAGTGAAAGGAGAGAACTGACTCCTGCAAATTGTCCTTGAATGTCCTCATGTTTCCTTCAGCACACATATACTATTCCCTCACAAGTAAATAAATGTAAAAAAAAAAAATTTCAATGTCATAATAAACCCATTGTTTTGTACTTTAAAAAATAAAAATAAATAAAAATTCAAAATTATATCACAAGTAAAAATGGAGAACATAAACCTAAAGGCCCAAGTTATACACAGGATAACAAATCCTGCAACAGCTGCATGAGCTGGGGAGAGAATATTTTGTAAGCATAAGTCAGGAAGAAAAAAAAGAAAATTTGGAAACTATGCATGTTACAAACTAAATGAAAATTAATTTTAACAAGATAAAGCCAGACCAGAGCCTTCTAAAGCCATGCACTGAATTTTACTGAAAGGGACTTACTGGAAAGGGACTTACTTGTTTTATCCATATTTTCAAAATTCACATTTCACTAAATAGCATTAAATTGCAGAGAACTGGAACATTAGCTCGGTAGGGAGAAATGAGCTTAGTAAAAGGCACTTTGAGATTCATCTCCTACATTGAAGAACATTGCATTAATGGGCATCATCTTATAGAAAATTCAGCTGAAGGAGAAGATGCTATCTAGACCTCCAAGGAAGAGACAAAATATGTCTGAAAGGGCCCATGGAGAGATGAGAAATATAGCCAGGTGTGGATAAGGGAAGGAATGGAAATGTAGGCAAGGGTACTAGCTCCAATGATCTGCAGGGATCAGATATAGGATGCTCTCATGATATATCTTGCTGTTTAACACCAGAATGCTTAGCAAATGATGTCAGCTGCTCCTGGAATAAATATCTCTTATGTATTAGACATAGTACTAAACACCGTCCATGTACCTACATACATGTATCTCAGCATTCCTAGTGATCTAATGAGTTCATTTTAAATAAGGGAATTGGGTTGGTTGTTGTTGTTAGAGTCATCCAACTAGAACTAAGTAGTTCTAGAATCCTGATCTCTGTAATTGCACAACCTATAGTAACCCTTATGATCCCCGCCCCAATCCAGGATGTCTGGGTATGAGATGGAGTCTATGAGATATGATTTTTCCAAATATAAAACCCAGAACCTTAGATAATCCACACCTTAGGAAGAAGAGCTGCACAGAAGGATTGTGGTGAGCACAGGCTTGCATTTGCAAGAAGATAATTTAAAGGTAATGGAGAAGAACGTGCTAAGTACTCTTGTAAATCCCAGTCCGCTGCTTTCTGCAGTGGACTTAGTAACCTAGCATTCTTGTTTATTATTATTAATCATTTTGTTTACATTTCAAATGTTATCCCCCTTCTCGGTCTCCCCTCCACGTCCCCTCACCTCATCCCCTCCCCTTTGCCTCTAAGAGGGTGCTCCCCCACCCACCCACTCCCACCTCACCCCTCTAGCATCCCCATTCTCTGGAGAATCAAGCCTCCACAGAACCAAGTGTCTCCCCTCCCACTGATGCCAGATGAGGCAGTCGTTTGCTGCATATGTAGCAGGAGCCATGGACTAGCCCATGCATACTCTTTGTTTAGTTTACCTATCACTCTTTAGAGCCTGAATTTTCACAGGAAGTAACAGAGAACGAGCCACAGTTAGGTGGAGCAAGGTAATACTTACACAGCCTTGGAACATTGTACAGGTTATTAGATGCTTATTCTGAGACGTGCCATAAGCAAACTATGTAAGTCAGTAATAACTTTCTGGATGTGTAGGACTTGAATTTTTTGTTTTAAAAAATTCCTTGAAGTACCTAATAACAATAATATTTGGACTAGAGTGTCACTGTTTACCAGATACTTTCAGAGATAATGACTCAACTTTTACAATCCTTCAAGGCTGTTCCTGTCCTCTTTACATAGATGAGGAAATTAGGTCTTTGAGGGCTGAAAGAATTTAGCCAGTGGCCATACCTTATATGGAAATACTACTAATAACTGCTTCTGTCCAACCACAGAGGTCAGTATCAGGCAGTGCTCTGGGAAGCTCAGAGAGAGAGAAATGTTTCCCTTTGTGTAGTCTCATACTGGGCACCCAAATATTTCAACAGACAAGACACATTCTCAGAGAATTTACTGTCAATGAGAGGAAACAAAAGCTAGTGGGAAGAGTGGCAAACTCTGAGAGAGTGTGAGGAGCTTGTGAGCCCACCCATAGCCTTTCTGTCTCAGTTACTGAAAGAGAAAAAGTTCTGTTGACAAAAATTGGCTTTTGGTTCACTTAGTCAAGTTTCCTTACATCTAAGTGGTGTATATTGAGCATATTATCCCTCATACCCCCAATCATTCCTTGTTTTTCTCCTCCTACCTTCTATTAATAAATATCCTTTATTTTTCCTAGACAGTTTCCCATTCACTTCCATGTTATATATGCATATGTGGTTTCATATGACTATATAAAATCTAGGAACTACAAGTGAGAAACAATGCAACATTTGTCTTTCTTAGTCTAACTTGATTCTCTTAATATGTTTATTTTGGCTGCATCCATTTTCTTGTAAATTACATGACTTCATTCTTCTTTGTAGATGGATAAACTTTATGGATAGATAGATATAGATAGATAGATAGATGGATAGATAGATAGAGATATATATGTAAAATTTTATTTATATGTACATTTATATAAAATACAATCCTCTATTTTTGGATACCTCAGCTCATTCTATAACTTAGCTATTGTGAATAATCCGCAAAAAACATTGATGTGCAAGGATCTCTGTGATATGTTGGAATCCTGGGACCTATGTTCATTGTCTTTCCTTGTATTTCTCAGAATATTTGATCTCTTCTTTGTTCATGATATTATACAACTCTCTCTAGCTCATTATCCAACCCTGAATCTGCTGAGATACCCTCAAACTTCTCAGATTAGGTTGTAAAGTTGGTCTATGTCAGCACCTCCATACCACTGAGACCAAATAGCCAACTAAAAAAAAAAAAAAAAAAAAAAAAAGAATCAACCCAAGCTGCATTTTGAATAGGCAAGATGGACTGTGATAAACATGGTTTCAATGTCATAAAAGATGTTTTGCATCTCACCCCAATCCTTTCCATGGTTCCTTATCTTGGCATCTGTTGTTACCGAGTCTTATGGAAGAGAGTCAAATAATGGAGTTACCCAATGGAGCTTCTAGCTCTCTTATCAAGGGCAAACCCTCATGGTAATGGAAAGCCTAAGACACTGTGGCTGTAGCAAGCTCATAATGGTAATTTGCTGGGGCACTTGCAAGTCCAGCAAGCAGGTCAGACAATTCTCTCTGTTGACTGAAGTCTGGAAATTTAGCTAGATATGATTTATCATCTATATTTTAGAGGTTTTATACCACAACATCTGAAGCAAAAAAATATTTTCAAGTTGGATGTCAACAGAAAATCATTTTTATTCCACATAAATTTCATCAATCACTTGATCACCCACATCAAAGAGTTCATTCAATGATCAGGGAGATGTGTACCTTACAAAAATTATATAGACATCAGTTTACTTTCCCAGCATCTTTTGTGCTATAGATCTAGAAAAAGCAATCTAACATAACAAAAACAAAAGCAACATGAGGATGAAAGATGTGGGCTGAATTGCACCCATACCCTGAAACTGGTGACAAAGCAGAGCTCCCTCTTAGGAATATTAACAGATCATTTATTTAAAAGACTGTCAGAACTCGAGTGTAGACAAAGAAATTAGGTGCTCAGAGGAAGTCTTTTTCCTGCCCTTACTTCACAGAAGTACTGCTGGGTTGTTGGTCAGTGCTGCAGTCTGCTCTTTAATCTCAGTAACCTGAGTGCTTTGGAAAGTGGACCCCAGGTCAGGTCTCTCACTAACTCCTGAGCATTCAATGAATTCCAAGTCAAGTCCAGGCTAGAGTCAGCTCCCTCCATTTTGAGTCTTTTGCAATTGGATGGATGGCTTGGCCCTTCTGTCTTGAGGACTGGAATCTCCTGAGCAGAGATTGGATTTCACTTTCCATGTCTACAGTGTTTGCATCAAGGTTATTAATATAATCTCTGCAGGGGCATCATATTGGGAGCAAACTGAAATTCATATAATAGTGCCTGTACTTGGAAGCAAGGCTCAGCCAAGCCCTCAGGAGGAGATTGGACAGCTGGGCAGCCAGTCATCCTGAGAAAATTTAAGATTTATCTACTTAACCCATTCTCAGAAACCACATTTTGGTTTGTTTTGGTTTTGTTTTTAATATTAGTCCCACTCAACCCAGATTCTCAATTATGCCTAACAGCACCCTGAAGGATGTATGGGGAAAGGAAATAACCGGAGGAACAATTCTATCTAAGGATTAGGGATTGAGGGTGTCCCCTTCCCCAAACTTGGTTTAAATGTAATGAATGAATTATTTAAGCTGCCCCAATCAGCCTACCTGAGGAGCAGGCAGCTGGACTAGCAAGTACATACTGTGGAGTCAAACCAAGCCCTAGATCTAAGTCCTGCTCCTTACTAGCTGCTAGCTGGTAACCTGAAGCAAAGCCTTGGCTTTCTAGTACCTCCATTTCTTCCTTGTACAATGAAGATGATACTTCCTAGCTACCTTGCAAAGTATATGTGAGAAAATGTACATAAAGGATCTGTTACAGGATTTGGCAAGGAAGCGGTAGCTGCTTAATGAACAAAGCAGAAGAGAAGCCTGGGACTTTCTTCAAATCACAGTCCCTGCATAAGCTTTGCAGTCTTTTCTAAAATCTTTATGTTTTATTATGTTTTCTGTTTTATATTTATTTATCTACTTATTTATTTTTGAGGCAGGGTCTCATTATCCCAAGATAGCCTCAAGCTCGCTATCTAGCTGAAGATGACCTTAAGTTTCTGACCCTCCTGCCTCTACTTCCACAGTGCTAGCATTACAGGTATCTATCTATGACTCAGCCTGGTTTATGCAGTGTTAGGGATGGAACCCAGAATTTCATGCATGCTAAGCAACCACTCTGGTAACTGAGCTATAGAGTTCCAGTTCCATGTTGTTAATGATTCAAGTAATTCATGACTGAAAAAACTTGGTGAACATTCAATTATCGCAAGAGAGAAAATTCCTTGTGGCTACCATACAATTCCATTTCCTAGTTTGTTTTGTATGCTTGGAGGCCTTTATCATACGCAACTATATCTAAGAATACACAATACAAATTAACTCTTTGAACTTTGATTTGACAACATTTTCTCTTTTATCATCTTTGATTAATCTGTGTACTTTAACCAATAGCTTAAGTAAAAAATAATTTTATGGGCCTGGAGAGATGGCTCAGTGGTTGGGAATACTGGTTGCTCTTCCAAAGGATCTGGGTTCAATTGTCAGCACCCACATAGCTGATCACAACTGTTTATAACTTCAATTTTATTAGATCTGACACTGTCATAGAGACATACATGCAGGCAAAATACCAATGCATATGAAATAAAATAAATAAAATTATAAAACCTCTTGTAAAAGCTACCCTTAAGCCTTTACAATAGGGGCTCCTTTACAAGTGTATTTTGAGAATTTTTAAATAGCATAACTCATTGGCAAAAAAATTACACAGTCTAGTGTACTTGCGGTTGTTTTTAATGAAAATATTTGTTTCATATGTATGCTTTGAACATTTTGAGGAAGTATAATGCACATAAAGAAAGGTGAACACAGGATAATTATCCATTGATATATTTTCATAAAGTGAACATGCACAACTAGTCAGCCCTGATACCAACATTGCCATTGTAGGCAACATCATCATAGATTAGTTTTGTCTGTTTTGTGCTTTCTATAAATCAAATCACAGTTTGATATTGTTTTATATTGCTGAGTAACAAATTACAGCTTAAAACAACAGGAATCAACTATGTCAGTCCCTGGAGGTAAAATTCAAGGCCTATGTGGCTGGGTTCGTTTCCCAAGGCCCTCTGGAGGTTTAAAGAGAGGTGTCAGCAAGGTCTGTGATATCATTTAGAGTTTGGGGTTCTTGTCCAAGCTCACTGGTTTTGGCAAAACCCATTTCCTTACAGTTAGAGTACTGAGCTAATATCACTTCTCCAAGACCTCTTTGTCTACTTTAAGGACAACAAAAGAGAACTTTTTTCTTGTGTCCGTGTTTTCCATGTCAGCTGCCCAAGAATATATTCTGCTATGCAAATTTGTTTACATCTTTAATAAGTGGTAAAATTATGTGCCTGGGCACACATGTGCACATGCGCGTGCACCTGAATTCAATCCCTGGGACCCCATGATGGAAGGAGAAAACCATCTCCACCAATTTCATCTGATCTCTACATGAACACCAGGGAACAATGCCCCCCCCCCCACATCATATACCTCTTCACACGCGCACGCGCACACACACATACACACTTTCTAAATGTATTCTTTGACATTTCCATACAAGTATCTACTTAAATTTTGATCATTTTACAAATCCATGAGAGTAATTTGAATCACCAGAATATAATCTCGTTTTGTTCAGGGAACTGATTTGAAGCTTTATTATATTTGTAAACTTTTACGGCTTGCTTGAACAACCAGAAAGAGGTACATGCATACTAGCCTTGCAAAGTCTGGGGAGGCCATTGTTGACTTCTGTCTATTGTGTATAATTTTTTAATGTGTGATGATTATTTTTAATTATGAATTAATTTTATAGTTATAGTAACCACATTTTAAAAAAAAGAACAATTAGGATATTGGAGAAATATCTTTTGAGCTTAGATGAGGGAAGTTTTTTCGTGGTGTTTTTATACCCATTGAACTTTCTGTGCCCAGCCTCCCCAATCTCATTCTATTTTATTTACAAGATTAAAAAGTATACAACTTTGCAGATGTCCTACATTCTTTCTGACAATTGAGAATACTCTGTAGAGAACTACACATTCAAAGATGCTCCCTTCATAGAGCACCATACAAAAAAGTAACAATGAACAATGAGATTCTGCAAATTCTGCCCAGAAAATGTGCTCCTTTCTCCCAGAAACTAATCTGTATTGTATTCTTCTTTCAAGATCAGACACAGTTGGAGTCAAGAAGAGCTGTCAAAGATAACTTTCTTCAATGATGATAATATTCTTCGTCTGTGTATGTAGCTACTGAGCACTTCAAACACAACTATTGTGACTAAGAAACTTCTTTTTTCAATACTGAGAGTTTAACCTAGAGCTTCACATGTGCTAGGCAAACACTACCACAGAGCTTTCTCTCCACTACAGCTTCCTCTAAGTTTTTATTTTGAAACAAGTTCTCACTCAGTTGCCAGCTAACACTGAACTCACTACATGCAATCCTCATACATCAGCCTTCCAAGAAGCTAGGGTTACATGTGTACACCACTAAGCTGAAATGGAGAATTGTTGTTGTTGTTGTGTTAGGAATTAATTAGACTTGGGCCCTGGTACCTTGCTAGAAAAGCACTCTACCACTCATCTGTGTCTCCAGCTACCCTGAAAAGCTAAATTTAACCTGATTTAGTTTTAAGTAATTTTAATTTAATTTGAATAGTCACATGTGACCACCATATTGGACAGCACAGCTCTAGATGAAAAGAGTACAAGCCTGGCATCTATTTTTGATTCTTTGTGGCAGCTAGAGCAGTCCTTAGACTTACTGGCTGGGGAGTGAGAACGCTCACATTCATCTCTCACAACTATTTCCCTAAGCGAAAGCCAGAAGGACAGAGTATTCTTAGGCTCTCACTTCAGGGTGGGAAACAGGGCTGTGGAAGGAGGAAAGGGTTCAAATAATGCCCAGACAGGTACCTTGCTCCTGAATGAGCTCATTAACTTACAAGGTGTCTACATGAGCATGCCAACTTAGCCTGCAGCTCTGAACAGGGAGACGTGAGCTGCATTTCTCACACAGAGTTCCTCTGCTTCTCCTGTACTTTGTCCCGTTCACTCTGGGATCACATGCATTGAGGTTCCTGCTGCTAGTTGGGACCCTCCAGGTGTAGTGGTAATTACTGCATTGGGTAGTGGAGCAAGAAGAAAATGCAGTCAAGATAGGTTATCCTATAAATAAAATAGCCAGAAACAGGGCTTCAAAGAAAAAGAATATTACCTATTTTAAGATACTTCTTGAAGCAAAGAGTATCTGCTCTACTGTACTGTTATGAAATTAATTTGAGGTTGAGAAACTGTAATATATTACAGCTATCAGTCTCCCTGGACGGTTTTACAATCAACATGTAGGATATGAAAAAAGAAAGATGCCAATAACATATTAATGTGGTACTCGGTGTTCAATCTTCTTTCTGCAGCAGAATATTACAGCTAAGGAGGGAAAAAAAAGATCAAAAGTTGCTGCTCTTTTATACAAAGAAAGAGACAAAGGAAAGTTGAACTTTAAATTATCCCATCTGTCACTTTCCATTGATTGAGTCTTGGT
Source organism: Mastomys natalensis (assembly GCA_021653895.1). NCBI lineage: Eukaryota > Metazoa > Chordata > Mammalia > Rodentia > Muridae > Mastomys > Mastomys natalensis. The sequence goes on from JAJTUV010002416.1 coordinate 282,008, forward strand.
CATTAAGATTAAATTCCGAGGGAGACTATCAGTTTTATCTTTTTGAGCTCTCTAAAAATATATGCTTTTGACTGCCTTGCTTTCTCTGTTTTTCTTTCCCCCTTTATTCTTTCACTTCTTTTCCCATATAGGCAGCTCCCAAGGAGGAATTGGGCATTGTGTTTCCCTTTCTAATTGGGTTCCTCTGGAAATATTTGTACCTGCAGTTTAACACCTGATACCCACTAACAGAAATGCCCAAGTGAAATCAGACATGTCCCTTTCTGCAGTTTTGCATGCCATACTGGTACTAGTAGGCTGTATGATTTCTCATGAATAGAAGAGAACCCACAGGCATCCGGCTCTACCATAAACTAGCTGTGGGATCTTGGGAGAGCCTTTCAGCCTAATTCTCAGCTTTCCACATCTGTTGAAAAGCAAAGAATAGTGATGAGCACAAGATGGCTAAGTGAGCTTGCTGTGTGGCTTTTGGCATTTTCACTTATTTCCCAGCTGGCTGACTCTGTCCAGTGGATTTCACACACACACCACCTATAGACTAGACTGATGTGATGTGGACATTCCTGGTAACTGGCAGATAGCAGGTGCTCAATAAACATGAATGCATTCCTCTTTCCACTCCGTTCTCAGCAAAGCAGCTAGAGCGGGATGTTAAACAGCTGTCCCTTGTTCTCCTCTCTGCCCTTCATTGCCAGGGATAAAGTAACAGGACAAAGCAGGAAGCATTCATGCTCGCAAATCAACAACTTGTGGCCAGATGGACACCGTGCAAAGGAGAAAAGTCAGCAGTTGATCCTCCTTGACAGACTCCATTCTCCAGCCCCTCCCCCTTTCCCATTCCTGCCCTGGGAACCTACTTCCTTCCCCAGGGCTTCAATCTACAGGCTCTATTCTTACCCTTTCACTTTCCCAGTTAAACTGTGTTCTGTTTGGTTTTGTTTGTTTGTTTTGTGCTGGGCTGGAACTCAGTTCCTTGTACATGGTTATCCCATGCTCTACCATTAAGCTACACATACACACCAACCCCTAAATGAATTGTTCTGAGAATACTATCTCGGATATCAAACAATGGGAGAATTCCCTCCATTTTAAAGATTTTTTTTTTTTAATCCTGGCTATGAAGATAGGTCATTCCAAGCTCACAGCAGTGTGTGCCAACAATTGATGCCTCTTAAACTGTAGATCTGGCCAACCATTTCCCTGTTGGAAACTGCTTGAGTAGTCCCCACATGGATGAATTTCTTATGGATTTTTGTTGATTGAACAAGTGAGGAGAGCGGAAAACAATTTGTCTGGGGGGATGGGGTGGCGGGAGGAGGAAGCAGTTTTAGAAGAGGTTTCTGAGAAGACTGGCTGGAAATAGGACCAGGTTTAAGATGCTTAAGGAAAGTATATTGAAGGAATAGGCTTAGTCCCATACGATGGGGCAGTAGCGGGAACAAACAGAGAGACCTATATCTCAAAAGGAGGCTGTATGGAGAATGGCAAACAAAAAATCTACATGCAACTAAAGTAATTTTTCACAATCTTTTGAGGATTCCAAAGGTATTGAATTTTAAGGATTTGATGAGATTAAATTCTTCTTTGGAGAAAAGGGAATAAAGACAATACATTTCCCAATAAAACACAAAGGGTTTTCAGTTACCATCTCAGCCCCATACACAAGCTCCAGGTTCAAAATTGATGAAGGTTTCAGGGACAAAAAAGGCAAGGCTATTTGTTCTTAGAGAAAGAACCTGGAGCTGCCTTCTCACCAAGGAAGGATTACTAGATATGTCTTCAGAGAACTCAAGTTTATCCTACTGAATCTGAAAGCAGCCTTAAATTCTGCACTTATCAAGCAATTATGTATTCATATTGGGAGGAGGGGGACTCACTGCTACTCTTTACTGATACAGATAATACATGAAAATATTCTTGAATGATAATGCATTGCTTTGCTATCTAAATGCCTTCTTATAACAGCAAGCAGACTCTTTGCGGTACTCATTTTATAAATGTTACAAAACTGAGGTAAAATCACTTGCCCAGGTTCACAGAGCTAGCAAGTGGTAGAAAAGAATCCAAAACTCAGCACTACCACAAACCATATTGTAGGATGATGTCATGTTATTTTTCTATTCCTGTGAAAAGACACCATGACTGAGGCAACCTACAAAAGAAAAGGTTTGTTGGGTCTCAGGGTTCCAAGGGGTTAGAGTCTATAATCACCACAGTGTGGAGCATGGCAACAGACAGGCAGGCAGGCAGGCAGGCAGGCATGGTGCTGGACCAGTGGCTAAGGGCTTACATCCTGATCTTCAAATTGGAGGCAGAGAGAGAGAGAAGAGAGAGAGAGAGAGAGAGAGAGAGAGAGAGAGAGAGAGAGAGAGAACTAACTAAAGGGCATGGTCTTTGGAACCTCAATGCTTACATCCAGTAACACACTGCCTCTAACTATGCCTCCTAATTCTTCCCAAACATTTCCAACAACTGGAGACCAACTATTCAAATATATGAGGCTATGCAGGATATTCTCATGCAAATCACCACAGAAAGGTACCCACAGTAGTGTAGGCCTGAAGTCTGATAGTCAACATTATTGTAGTGACAAGCAGGCCTTCAAGCTTCAAGGCACTCAGAACAACATTTACACATTTTTCTAGGTACAGATAGTACTCAGAATGTCAGTTTCAAGTGTTTACTTCTGAAAAATGGTAAAGAAACTTACCCATGAAGCCAATGAGACACATCCTAGCATAGGTGGGACTTTTCCTCCACATTTAATTACATGGCCACTAAATGGCTGCATATATTTTTGAGTGCAATAAAATATTTCTGTTTCAAAATTCATGCAGTTTGAGGCTGGGGACCAAACAGATTCTCTGCAAGTTCTCTTAACCCTGAGCCATCTTTGCGGCCCCTAAATATAGATTTTCTTCCTTCATCTTTTATGATCTCTTTGGTTTTAGTTGACAACAGGCATCTATTAAAAGAAGGAGAGTGTTTTAGAACAAATAAGAGAGAGCCCAGTGCTATGTGAGTGTGATGGGAAGTCACTTTTTACACTCTCCTGTCATTATTGGTTAGCAGCTACTGCCCTAGTTGAGGACATGGATTTGGATCTCTTAATGGATTATACAGACAGGCAGCAATAAAACATGCACCTGTTGTAGCAGTTTACTTAGAAAAAATATCTATTCCTTTCAATAATTTTTTAAAGGCACAACATGTTTGTTCCTTTTTGATTAACTCTACAGACCAACAAAAGATATAGAAGTAAATGAGAGGCATGTTACAGAGTAATGAAGCCAGACGCTGCAGCATATAAATAATAGGCTCTGACAGGTTAGTTTAATTTGTCTTTGTACCCAAAACTCAAGTATCTTCCCTATTGTTCAGTCTTCTGTCATCTAAAATATACAGGGCCTTTCATTCGCTTTATAAATAAATTGTTCCAAAGCATCCTACGATAGAATAAAAAAATAATTTTATAAGGATGCATCTCACCTTCCCTGTGATGACACGCCATTATGGCTGATAGCCATGAAATTGTCAGTATGTTTCACTTTGCTCTACTTTGTATTAAGGGAAATTTGTCAAACGATTATCTTTCTGGCTAGATGTGGTAGTCTTTAATCCTAGCCCTCTAGAGACAGAGGTAGGAGGATCCTGACAAGTTCAAGACTAGTCTAGTCTTTAGAATGCTCACCAAGGTAGCCTTCTCAAAAATTGTATATCCATCCTTCCTTCCTTCCTTCCTTCCACTTAACCCTAGGACTTTGCATATGCTAGGTAAGCATGCCTTGAACCACTGAGCTACACAATTAGCCTTTCCTTCTCATTTATCTGGAAAAGAGTGTCATTGTCACCCTCTCTCATATATTTTAGCTCTAAGATATACTTTTCCAAAGAAGAAAAAAAGAACTTAACATTATTTCCTCATTTTATACTCTCACAATGACATAGGTGCTCTGAGTATGCAGTGTGGCAAAACATTTTCTGTATAAGAGATTGCTTCCTGCAAAAGTGCATATCCCTCAAAAGGTAGACAAAGGAGAGCAAAAACAGGAAGTGAGGGTGTTTGAAGTGGAAAGTAAGAGGGCAGGAAGGGGATCAAGGGAGTAGAACAGGAAAGTCTTGAGTTAAGAGCAGCTGTGATTGAGTTACCGAGGAGACTAGGTGCAAATGCTGAACCAAATGAGTAACTAATTATCCAACAGAGATTAAGTTTTAAACCAGAAAAGACTGAGTCATTTCAAAGAGACAGCTTGTAAGTAATTCCCTCCTTCAGAGGACCTGGGGACTCACCAGCAGGTGGGGATCAGTTATAAAGAGGTGAAGTTATTATTTTTGCACAGATGACTCACAGATCTGCAAGAAGACTCTAACCCCCATAGAATTTTCAAATGACGTCAAAAATGCTCACATGTCCTCTGGTAAATTCCCCTTGATCTGCAGCTGAATGTCAGAGAATGGGAGTTTCATCATATATTGTCAGCTATTAAATGAAAAGAGATGATTCATGGACCAATACACATAGAATAAACTGAGTTAAATAAAAAGAAATGGGTGATTGTAATTGTAGTCCCTTTTTAAATTGAATGTACTCTTTGGTAATTTCTCACATGTATATAATGCATTCTGATTACCCCTCCCCATCTTGTTTTCTCCCTCTCAGCCCTGTCAGTCCTTCTTTTCCCTCACAAGCGTTTCCCCTCACATTCATGCCTTTTTGTTTTGTGACTCACTGAGTTTTAACTGAGGCTGTCTGTGTCACCGTGGGGTTTGAACTATTCATTGGAGCTGTGTGCACACACAATTGAAGACAACGCTGTCTCCTCTCCCAGATTCTGTCAGTAGCCAATAGTTCAGCACCAAGGGCGGAGCCCTCCTTTAGCTTTATTTCTGTGGCTGTGATAAAATATCCTGACAAAAAGCAATTTAGGGGAGAAAGGTTTCTTTTAGCTCACAATCCCAGATTACTGCAGGGAAGTCAAAGCAACAGGAACTTGAAGCAGCTCGTCAAATTCATAGTCAAGAGCAGAAAGAAATGAATTATGCATGCCTGCTTGTGCTCAGCCACCTTGCTATACTTAAACTGTTTGCAAAGCACGGAATGGTGCCATCCACAATGTGTGTATCGTCTACACTTAAGGCAGTCAAGACAGTTCCCTACAGACATGCCAGAGGCCACCCTCTTCTAGAGAGTCCTTCCACAAGACTCTCTTTGCAGGTAAGTCTACATTGTGTCACGTTAACAGTTAAAACTAACCATCACAGGTCCCAAGTGTCCCTCTCTCATCCATGACTGACTGTTGACAGGGCCAGTCTGGTGTAGGCCCAGTGCCAGTAAATGCAGCTGCTGTGAGTTCATGCTATTGCAAGGGTTCTTAGCATCATTGTTGACTGCCATTATGTCTCTTCCAAGAGGGGATAAGCAAATTAAGTTTTTCAAACGCACTTGCCAGAGAATTAGTTGTTCACAAGATGCATATTAATAGCTATCGACCTAATAGCCCCTGAATATTTAGGGGAAAGAAAGCTTTATTCTGTCAAACACTTTACAGAAGTGCCAGGGCACAGACTGGGGAAATGATCGTTTGTAAAAGTATGGACAAAAGAGAAAAAAATCAGAACCAGTGAGATAGCTCAGTTCAACCAAGATTTTGAACCCATGGTGAAAGGAGAGAACCAACTCCTAGAAGTTGTCTTCTGACCTCAACATGCATGTCATGGCATGAGCAGGATGCGCATGCACCCACACGTACACACGTACACACACAATATAATAAAGAATTTTTTAAAATAAACTACTTCTTGGAGTTAGTTTTTGGTTTGGTTTTGTTTTGGGGGCAGTGGATAATCCTTTGGCTTATATAAGTTTAGTTTCTTTCCATGATGCAATAGCATATCTAGATGTGAGCAGGGATTATGCTGAGTCTAGCCCAACACTTCTAAAATGAATCAAGAGGGTAAACAGTAGGGATCTTCCAAGCAGCAAGAAGATCCTGGGCCTTCACAGAAGGTCCAAAAACTGCAGCTAAACATGGTCAGGAGGGACTAGAGAGATGGCTGAGAGTTAGGAGCACTTGCAACTCTTGAAAAGGACCCAGGTTTGACTCCCAGAACTGACATGGCAGCTCATAATCCTTTATAACACCACTTCCATGGGATCTTATGTAAGCCTCTGTCCTCTGCAGGTACCAGGCATGTACATGATGCTTGTACACAGATGCAGACACACACAAAATGAAATCAATATATTAATAAAACCAATACAAATAAACAAAAACAGTTAGGCATTTTGCCAATAGTCTCTAGTTAGTAGGCCAGAAGGGGTGGAGATATCCATATAATAGAAATGACTAGAAGTTTACTGATTCTTCAGGGAAAGAGTATGATTGTGGGAGTATTTTTAATTTTTTTTGCTGTAATACTGCATTCCTAAAGTTTCAACAGAGTTCTAGGTATAGGCAGACTTTCAGAAACAGGAAATTGGGAGCTGGCAAGATGGGTAAAGGTGCCGGCTAACCAAGAGACAAGACAATAAACCGGTGACTGGAGTTCCATCCCTAGGACCCACATAAAGGTGGAAAGGGAGAACAGATTACACACAGTTATCCTCTCACCATCAAACATGTGCCCTAAAAGTGTGCATGCGCGCACACACACACACACAACCAACACACAAAATAAACATTGTTAACATGCTACCATATCACACATCTATGATCTTGCACATCCACATATTATTTGGGAAGTAGTGATTACTCTAAAGCCTCTTTACTGTCCCTCTTCCCAAGTGTGGCATGCCATGCTTTCCTGGAATAGGAAAGGTCATCAGAACTTCAAATACTGAGAAATTTGGATAAGAGAGTATTAAGTTAGTGTTAAGAAGAGGGTCAGTTTGAACTATGCCTGCTGCTCTCTTATTTTTTTCTGTGTGTAATTTTCTTTGGCATTTAATTGAAAGCATCATGTTTTTTACTAAACAGCCCATTTGAGCCCTTGGTGGTCACTTAGGGCACACTTCTTTGCCACCTGGCACTCATCCTCAGCTAGGATTCTGAAGTAGATGTACCGTTTGGCACTGTCTTCTGTGCTTGTCTATTGATTTTGTGGTTCTTGGGGAAGCAATGTCTCGTTCATATTTTCACATCCTCTCTTATAATGAAGGTTCTTTGGCTTCCCATGGTTTTGTGGCTGTGAAATCAATTATTACTTCAGTAGCACTGACAAGGTACTATATTTGTGAGAAGAAAATTGAAAAAAAAAATGATTACCTGATGGATGAGAAATGGTTTTGACATTTAAAAAACAGAAAAACGTTTCTCCATATCTCTTCTAAATTACATGCAATGTTGACATTAGCATTTAGGTAATTCACCCAATTGTGGCAAGTATCATGCATTAATTCTTAACAGCAGTACAAACTACTACAATAGGAATAATAGCCCTTCAAAGGGCTTCATTTAAGCTTTCTTCTGCTCTACACATCATATCAACCCCATAATAATTAACTTAGTTTTCTGTAGTTCTGCTGCAGCAAGCCTCGAGGTGAACATAATGGGAATTGCAGCAGATTCAGCTAGGACAATAGCCCTTAGTCCAAAGGTTTGTGCTCATTCTGGAAAGGCTTAGCAGATAATATTGAACTAAAAAGGATCAGCTTTTGCTTTTCCTTCTTTTTTTTTTTTTTTTAATTTTAGACAACAAGGTACACATATTCCCTTAATTAACAAAACAATTTTCATAAAGAGAAATGGAACGGAAAGAGAAAAGTCTTTGATCTGTGATAACCTTACCATAAAATTATAATAAAAGTCAATGAAGATGCTTCTCTGCCAAAGTCTCCCTTATTCTAGATGATTTTGGAAAAGTCTAAACAAAGATGCTCAGAACTTTTCCTGATGGAAATGAGCATACACTTTGGAGCCATCCCTCCTCCAAAATGACCTGGGCAGCACAATCCTATGTCATCAGTTCAGCCAGAAGATGAAGAAGAATTAGCGCACACTGAGCTCACCAACCTGCATCTTCATCAACCAAAACCTGGAGCAGCTGAAGCGATCTCACAGGTTGGTGTTGAAATTACCAGCATCACCAAATCAGGCAGAAAACAAGGAGTTGAATGTGCAAGTGCTTAGAATAACATGCAAAGAGAAGGTATCATATAAGATTGTCTTCTAAGAATACTGAGGCAAAAGATTTCTTCTAAGAATACTGAGATGAGTTCATGTGGCCTTGATTACTATGACCAAACAGGCCACAAAGGGAGCCAGAAACCGGAAGACCATTTATGCCATACTCAGTTTGGGTTTGGTTTAAGTCTCAGCAAAGTGAAGCTAACAATCTGGAAATAAAGTGTTGTTCTCTCCCTGGATACTACAATTGCTACAACAAATTCAGCTCAAAACCCATCATCATTTACTTTGTGAAACCTTCTTACCAACCCACCACTTCTCTCTCCCTCTACCACTCCCTTTCCCCCTTCTTTCTCCCCATAAATATTTCCTCCTGAATACTCCCACTTGATATTTCGATTGCTTTTACTCTGTACTTAAAATAGTCTACTGCGTGAATACCATGTATGTTCTTTTGTGATTGGGTTACCTCACTCAGGATGATATTTTCTAGTTCCATCCATTTATATAAGAATTTATCGAATTCATTGTTTTTAATAGCTGAGTAATATTCCATTGTGTAAATGTACCACATTTTTTGTATCCATTCCTCTGTTGAAGGGCATCTGGGTTCTTTCAAAGTTTCTGGCTATTATAAATAAAGCTGCTATGAACATAGTGGAGCATATGTCCTTGTTATGTGTTAGAGCATCTTCTGGGTATATGCCCAGGAGTGGTATAGCTGGGTCCTCAGGTAGTGATATGTCCAATTTTCTGAGGAACCGCCAGACTGTTTTCCATATTGGTTGCACCATCTTGCAATCCCACCAACAATGGAAGAGTGTTCCTCTTTCTCCACATCCTAGCCAGCATCTACTATCACCTGAGTTTTTGATCTGAGCCATTCTGACTGGTGTGAGGTGGAATCTCAGGGTTGTTTTGATTTGCATTTCCCTGATGACTAGGGATGCTGAACATTTCTTTAGGTGCTTCTCGGCCATTTGTATTTCCTCAGTTGAGAATTCTTTGTTTGACTTGGTACCCCATTTTAATAGGGTTATTTGGTTGTCTAGAGCCTAATTTCTTGAGTTCTTTGTATATATTGGATATTAGTCCTCTATCAGATGTGGGATTGGTAAAGATCTTTTCCCAATCTGTTGGTTGCCGTTTTGTCCTATTGACAGTGTCCTTTGCCTTACAGAAACTTTGCAATTTTATGTAGTCCCATTTGTCAATTTTTGATCTTAGAGCACAAGCCATTGGTGTTCTGTTCAGGAACTTTTCCCCTGTGCCTAGGTATCATCCTGAGTGAGGTAACCCAATCACAAAAGAACATACATGGTATTCACTCACTGATTATTGGACTTTAGCCCAGAAGCTTGAAACACCCAAGTTTCAACTCACAGACCACATAAAGCTCATGAAGAATGAAGACCAAGTGGGGGGGAGGGGCTACAGTCCCTCTTAGAAGAAGTAACAAAATACTCAAGGGAGCAATATGGATGCAAAGTACAGGATAGAAACTGAAGGAGGGGCCGTCTGCAGACCATTCCACCTGGGTATCCATCCCATGTGCAGTCACCAAAACTGACGGTGAGGATGCATGTGAGCTAAGCATCTCGTTGGTCTCAAGTGCAATCAGGCAGAGTGCATGCTACTTAACTGACAGGGAGCCTGAATATAGATGTCCAGAAGTCTGAAGAGTTGAACATACCCCATGAGGCAGAGCTCATACAACCAACAAACTGACAGGGTCCCAACACAGAACTAGGTAGAGACTAAGGGTTGAAGGTCGGGACCCATGGGCCAGCAAACACGCAAGGACTATATAGAGCCAGGGTTAAAGAACTTTCAAGCCTGGGACGCGTTAGGGGGGACCCGAGGTCGGAGTTATATGCAGGGAGTATAAATATAGGGCAGAGAGAGGGATATGGTCATGGAGTTCTGACATCGTAGGGCGGGATCAGGGTGGGGAGGTAGGTAACATGGGAAAGTGGAGATGTGAGGTACAATAAAAAAAATAGTACGGGGAAGATGGAAGGGATTAGGGTTTCTGAAGCGGAGGGAGGGAAAGGGTCAGAGGTAAATCTCTGAATTTAAATATTAAAGTTCCAATCAAAACAATAGCTCACAATGGGTGTAACCTATACATATTGCTTCTCTGTACTTCTGCTTCTGCTTAAGAACAGATAGTGGAACTGGAGAGATGGATCAGAGGTTTAGAGTGCCTTACTGGTTTTCCAAAGGACCTGAGTTTGGTTCCCATATCCCACATCAGATGGCTCACAAACGCGTGTAACTCCAGTGCCAGAGGTTCTGACACCTCTGGCCTCTTTGGATACAGCACTCAAGTGAACATACCACCATGCATAATTAAAATAAAAAACTAAGTATTTTCTAAAAGAGAAAAAAGGTTTTAATCCATTTCCAACCATTATCTGGCACACAGTAAGAATTCAATACATGTGGGTTAGATGATGAAAGAACTATTTTCTGCAGATAACACAACCAGCTCAGTTTGATTCTGACTCTCTAAAGAGAAAGTAGGGTTCAGCTCCCTTCTTAATTGGTTGAAAACATTTTGCACATGTCATTCATAGGTACTGATTTCTAGTCAATAGAATTTCACACAAAGCATACTAAAGGTGTTTTTATTGCTTATAGACACTACAACTCAAGCTCTAGAATTTAAACATCTACTGTGCTTTTGCCTCCTTTACTTCCAAAAGAGAAGTTAGGATATATTCCATTCCTTTAAATAATGAACATGAGAAACCAACAAGAATGCATTAAAGTATATATGCATTCACTTTTCATTTATCTTAAATCAAAATTAGATAGTTCTCCATTATCGCATCAAAGTATGTGATTTAAGAAAGAAACTCAAGTGAACGTCATTAAAACTGATTACTCTTAGATGCTGACGCATATGCGAGTGAACAATGCTGATTGTGATGTTAGAGAAAGCCTCCAATGATAAGTGTGATAATGGAATTCTGTGGTGTTGCTAAATAGGTGAAAGTAGAGGTCCTTAGTCCAACTGCAGCTGCTGACCAAATGTACAGACCAAATGGAAACTAAGTGGGCATACATAGTGCTTTCTGCTTGTACCAATCCAGCAACAGCTCTCAAATGGGTAATGTCCTCAAGCTGCCCAAGCTGTGTAATATCCTTGTTGAAGATTCTGAACCCAAGGGTCTCATGCAGAAACAGTGAGGCAGAAGGGAGAACATAGCATAGAGGAGAAGAAAAGAAGTGGTTCGTTGGGCACATTTTCACAAACATTCCCAACTCTACCACAATAGTCTCTGTCTTTTTCTCTGCTCGCTGCATTCTGTATCCTCTCCATCTCCCAGACCTTCACTCTGGATGTTGCTGCATCCATGACCCTACTCGATCCCCTATGGCATTTCCACCTTCAGCTTTTCAACAGTCCATATACTTCCTCTCTGCTTATCTCCCTGATCAAACAGAGAAGAAACACACCCTTTACTTTATCCAACTCCCCCTAGATCCTAATCCTCTTCTAAATCTGGAGCTGCTGTCTCTATCCCACAGCCCGGCTTCTTTGTAAGGTAGGCATGCATCTCTTATCCAAGGCCATCATCCATTATTAGTTCTCCACCCAATTTGATGTCTCAGAAGCACATGATAACTGCTTCAAAATTTCTCCACATATGCAATTCCATAGTGACCTCCCCTGATTCTAGCTACTTCTGAAATAAATCCCTTCTCTGCCTTTTGCCACCTGCATGTGGGCGTGTTTAAGAATGTTCACATCTTGCTTCCCCTTGCCTTCTGAAATGTTTTCCCTGTGGCTGATTCACCATAGCTGGCCTGAAACTCCTACCTTCACACAATCCTCCCGCTTAGCCCCCAACTACCTGGGTCTACAACACTACTGGATTATGACATAATACATTTATAAAACATATTTTCATATAGATAACATAATCATCTTTCAGATTAAGCTGTTTATCCACTTTAGGCTGCTATATACAAACCCATTATGAAGAGATTCCAGTCTTTGCTGATTACTCCATTAAGTAATCCATTGGGATCCATGTTTCCCATTTAAAACAATTACCTCAATGAAAATTGCATAAACAGAACGTGCTATCAAAGAAGAAAATCATCATTTGATTCTCCTGAAATTAAAACAGCCCTCCCCAACTCATCTTCTGGGACATAACAGGCTTTTTCTCCTAAGTAACTTTTCTACATAAATCAAGCAATTATCTCCCTAAAGAATTTTCCTCCAGTGTGAGAGCCAATCAGTGCTTTGATTAGCAATCTGTCTTTGCTTCACTGAGTGCTCCGTTTGTTCTAACTTAAGATTAGTTTTTAAAACAAACTTTTTTTACTTTGGAGTAATTTTGTACTTAGAAACATTGCATCTTTCTACATGTCTGTCATCCATGCTCCCTAATGTTAACACCATGCTTTATACACTTGTCAAAGCCAAGAAATTAACACTGGTAGATTATTATTATTAATTCAACTATAGGCTTTACCCACATTTAACTAGGGTTTTCTTTTAACCTAACGCCTGTTTTTTGTATTCCAGAATTCAATTCAGGAGAGCACATTACACATTTATTGCACTGTTTGAATAAATATCCCATTAATACTGAATAATGCCAAATAATTTCTGCCAAATGTTTTCATCAAACTGGAAGGTGAGAAAACCCAGGCAAAATGGAATGTAGGCCTGTTATTCAAATGAGCAACATCAGATGGGAAAACAATACTTTTCAGTTTCTGTCAAAGAGAAATACTCAGACTTCTGCCTCTCCCTCTCCACTAGCATCATAAAACATTCTCTAGTTTTGTCTTTCATGGAAAGTTAACATTTCTGCTTGTGCGTCTACTGATAATCTGGGACTGACATTCATTGTCAAATTAAAACCAGAGCATCCCAACTCATTCCTGCTTCAATAAAACTGCTAATTTACTAGTCCTATTCTTCATATGCCTGCCTGGAAAAGTTGGGCCTGAGGATCTGCATGTTTACACACACACAGACACACATACACACTCACACAGACACACACACCATGGTCTAAAACACATTGAATTAAACATTCTGACCGTTTCCTTGCTTTTGAAGGCAAAGTGGGCCTTGTACCCGAAGAGATAGAGGAATCCTTCTTGTGGCAGGAGGCCTGGTGCTTTGTGAAACCCCCAAGACTATCAGAGTTAAGAAATGATTCCCACTTCTCAGGCTTTTGTAGCATGAATACTGTGCAATGCATATTTAGCCTACATAGTGGAAATACTGCATTCTATTTAATTGGTTTTATGGAAAGTAGCTGAAGAGGACAATGCAGAGAAATGCGGTTTTACAAAGACGTTGGCACCTGAGTAAATGACACCTTATCTTTGTTGTGTTTGAAGTTTCTGCTTCAGTTACTTTTCATTCTCTACCTGGAAGTGCAGAAAAATGAGAATGTGATGATTTCACACGATATGCTTAGTCGATCGTGCTCCTTCACCCTCACTATGAGTTTTTAGAAACCTTCTCAATCATATGCCAGTAACCAGAACATAACAAAGCAATATTAGCAAATTGATTTTGTCCGTGAATTCTGTGGCTTTCTACATTCTCATACATGAAACCGCAAAGCCCAAAAGAAGTACAGTGATCATGTAATCAAAAGGGATTATAGATCAAATATTTTCATTAAATGAGGAAAACGAAAATTCAAAATAAAAGTGAAAGTGCCATTATCTTTCAGCTGAATTTAAGCCACACAGCATCACAACTGAGTGAGATACCCATTATTGCTATCATACACGGGTGAAGAGACTGAGGTTGAGATTAACAAGAGAAGCAGAAATTCAGTCTAGACCTGGAGTCTCAAAGCTGTGCTTCAGAGACATTCTTACCAATTCTACTTGCAAATACGGACTGAAAATAATAAGACAGAAATGCTTAAATAATCTACGATTTACTCAAAATACAGTCATTAAAACGGGCAAGCACCCTCAAATTCTGCAAATGGGAAGCTACACCAGTGCAACCATTCCTGAAAGCAATTTAGCAATATTTATAAAGTGCCCTTTCAGTTTATAAATATGACCCAGTAAGTCTAGCAACTTATCTTAAGATGATGGTAATCAGAAACTTGGAAAAAACCTCATTTGCAAATATGCTTATTGAAATTGTACATTAAAATAAAGCAGAGCCAGGTGTACTGGTGCACACCTTTAAATGTTTAATCCCAGTACCCAGGAGGCAGAGCCAGGTGGCTCTCTCGCCACCATAGCCATCAGTAATTCATGTTTTGGGGGAATCCTGCACCCTCTTCTGGTCTCCACTGGCATTGCACACATTTGTCATATATACTTTCATACAGGTAAAACATCCATACTCATACAATAAAAATAAATTAAAAAAAATGAAAAACAGCTGGACTGGGTGATCCACATCTTTGACCCCAATTACTCAGCAGGCTGAAGAAAGAGAACCACTGGGGAGTCAAGTGCAGACTGAAGTATGTCATGAGTCTGAGGCGAGTCTCAACGACGTACATAGAAAGAACATGGTTTTTGTTTGTTTTCTTTTTTTTTAAATTACTTTTATTTTGTTACAGTCCAGGCGTTATCCCCCTCCCGGTCTGTCCTCCCACAGTTCCTCATCCCATTCCTCCTCCCCCTGTCTCCAAGAGGATGTCCCCATCCCACTCCACGCCATTGTTTGTTTTCTAAGACTACAAAAAAACCACCTAAAGAGTCAAATAAGCAAATGGTAGTTGTTTTCTTTGTTTTGTTTTGTTATTTAGAGACAGGGTCTCTCAATGTAGTCCTGGCTGTCCTGGGACTTACTATGTAGACCAGACTGACTTCAAACTTAAAGAGATCTGCCTGAACCTGCCAACTGAGTGTTAAGATTAAAGGCATGTACCATCATGCTCAGAAATAATTGGTAGTTTTTTTTTTTAATTTGACCCTGTATACAGTCACTAAATAGTGTCTTCTATATGTAAAAAGGGAGTTGTGCACATGAAACTTAACAATATAGTTCCTTAAACAAAATAAAGCATTTTACTGATATAAGGGAATGTAGCATTTTTCAGCGCAAAAGTTTAATCAAAGTATGCATGCACACTGTGGTCCCAATTTTCCTCAAAGAAAAATGTGAGGTGTTATAAAGATAAGATAAAAAGAAATATGTTACCGGGCATGATGGTGCACTTCTGTAATCTCAGCATAGGGAGGGTTGAGGTCAGAGGAAAAGGAGTTCAAGGCTTTCCTTGGCTACATAGCCAGTTTGAAGCCAGCCTGGACTACATAAGCTCTTGTCTCAAAAACCAAACACTATTATACCTATAAAATTATGCAACTCGCAACCCTCATTAGAACAGCTTCTCTTGGCAGAAATCGTGGTTAACACGGAGAGCCACACTGGTCAATGTGCAGAGAATAGGAGACTGTGGAATGGCCAGTCCTAACTGGGACATCTGTTTCACATCCCTTCCCCCTGAGGTTTAAGGTTCATGGTGGAAGAGGAGGCAGAAAGATTGTAAGAGCCAAAGGTGGTGGTGGATGACCACAAGAGTGCAGCTGCACATATGAACTCACAGCAATTGTGACAGTATGCACAAGACCTGTACATCAAATCCCAGCAAGGAGATGGGAGTTGAGCATATATATCCATGAAGTTATTTATTGCTAATTGTTAGCTACTGGGAGAAAGACAGCTAGTTTTTCTTAAGAGCATAGCCCCTGTTGAGTAGATTATTAACAGTGATATTGGTGACTTATTGCCAAATAGCAAGCAGAAAATCTTGAGGATTGCACCAGAACCTGCTCCCTTCTTTTCTTTTTTCTTCTCTCCTAGCAACTCATTCCTTTTTGGGTTGTTTTTTTTTCTGATCCAGGCCTGCACATACCAATTGCAGATCACTGCAGTAACACCAGCTGCACTTAAGGCTTTATCATGTTTGCAGCTCTTCCTTATTTCTGTTCTGATAACCCTGCTGATAACTCTTGGCCCAAGCATTCGTCAAAAATCTTACTCAAACTTTCCATTTGAAGGCTAACTAGTTGGCTGTCTGGGTTATCAGAAGCAGGCTCTTTGTGTGGTTTTGCAACCAATTCACAAACAGAATGCTTTCATTGCCAGTGCTGCTTTATTAAAGCAAGTAAGGAAAGGGGGAGGGAGTATGTTTAGTGTAAATGCAGGCGTTTGCTTTGAAGAACATATGCTGTGCTTCTTATCTAGAAACAGGGCTGGCGAGATAGATGTAAAGACGTCTGCTATGCAGGCCTGGTGGCCTGAGTTCCATCCCTGCATGGAAATGTGTAAGGAATGAACTCACTCCAAGGAGTTCTCCTCTGACCTCCACATTCGTGCAGTAGCACCCATAAGAGTGAGCATGAAGACAAACATATGTGTGTGTGCATGCACACACGCATACACACAGAAACTCAGAGTCTTAAAGTATATACTAACTACCTTTCTCAAAGATAAGTAAAGCAACCAGAAAAGCACAATCACGGGAGGCGGTTAATAGGAGCTATCATTTCACCTTTGTTAATGACGGGGGTTGATTGTGTACACAGCTGAGTGAATAAGGAAAAATTTATCTACATTATGATTTTTATAGTTTGAGTCTACTCAACTGTGAAATTTCAGAGCACAGACTGGATGGGTTGTGATATGACATTAAAACGGTACTTTGTACACAGTAAATGGTACCAAATCTATCCTTGAAGAAAACCATGCCCTCCAGGTACAGGCTGCCACAGGTCAGATTTGGCACATAGGTGAGGTGATGGGGCCCATGTGTGGTATATGTCCAAATGAGAACAAGTTCTTGATAAAGCCTACTGTTGAAACCCAAATTGGAAGTCAGGCAGATAGATAGTGCATGCATACTAAAAATATGAAAGTATCTGTCTGAGGTTTAATTCAGATCCTTAGAATCTAGGATTAATATCCAAATAAAAGCAACAAATCATTCTGAGCTGTGAGTAGGGGCATCTCTTACTGATACCCGGCACATTCAAGCATCTGTTATAAACTATTCCTCAATATGCTTTGAATAAGTAAGGTGAATCGAATAGTGTAAAGCTGTATTAAAGTGATGTGATTGGAGGCATTTCTGCAATCAGAAGTTCATTTATTGAATGCTTACCACCCACTTCTTTATGGAAAGATCGAGTGGCCAAGGGACAATACTTGGAGGCCCTTGACTTAGACAAAAATCCTATCTACTAATTCTGTTGAAATTACAAAGAAAAGGGAAGAAAAATCCGTTTCTTTAAAATGAATTGGCTATGTCTTTTCCCATTCAAGATGTTCAACGTATATAGTCAAGCACTTCAGAGTAAGAGGATAATTGAGATTAATGGGGAAAGGTGAGCAGAGAAGAAGATGACAGGACCGTTTAGGTTTCAAAAATGTCTGAAGGGTAAAAAAGAAAAAGAAGGTGACAGCCAGTGTTCAGTCTAGAGGGGCTGAGGATGTTTTCAGGTTGGTAGAGTGTAGAGTGCTTTGATTGCTTTCAACATTATTGATGACTTAGCTTTGAAAATCACTGACTTGTCGGGTTATGAAGAGCAGAGGCTGTGAAATCGCCAACTTGTCGGGTTATGAAGAAGAGAGACTGGCACTTTCTTGAAATCTAGCTCCTTGCAGCCATCCTTTCATGAGTATAGATAAATTACAGAATGGCATGAAAATAGAAAACTTAAGATTTAGTCAAGTCTATATCTCAAATTATTGAAAAATGTTGAATCAATTATTAAATGAAAACACAAGCTTTAGAAAAGCTAATATGGACTCCATTTTTGTAGCTTTTGGTATCCCATCCAAGGGCTCATATATGCCACCTTAGAGCTTTGACGTTCAGCCACACTCCTAGCCCAAATCCCATATTAGTAAGGAGTTAAAAATAGTCTCTTAAAAATACAGTATCTTAACAGGAGTCATCTCTAGAAAACTAATCCCTTCTACGTGTTTATGTCATAGCAATAGAACGTTGCATAGCTTGTGAAATCGTATCAGTACCATTGGAAAGTCAACATGGCAATATTCAAAATCTGAAATAGTTCAAGGTATGAAAAATTAAATATTGAAAAGGTACTAAAATTTTTAAATATTGAAAAGGGTTTTGAAGAGAAATTTTAAGTCAGGTTTTATTTTCTTTATGTCTTTGCTTTGTATTCCTCAATGGAAGGTTTGGGAACTAGTATAATCAAGAATCTTTTGTGGAAATTGGATATAAAATTTAAAGTACAATCATTAAAATAACAACTTCCCTTCCTCTTTCTCTGAGAGACAGGGTCTCAGATATCACATGTTGTCCTTGACTTCGCTGTGTAGCCATCAACTTCTTTTGCTTTTGAGTGTGTGCTTGTACATGTGCACACATGTGCGTATGTCTATACAAGTGAAGATGTACATATGGATGTGTGCACATGCACTTTTGTGTCTTGAGTGTGAAGCTCAAAGAATAATCTAGAATTCTGTTGTTCCTAAGGAACTCGCTACCTGCCTTTCCTTTCTTTTCTTTTTGTTTTTTTCCTTTCTTGTTTTAAGCTAAAGTCTCTTTCAGGTCAGAAATTTGCCACATAAACTAGTGCCAGTGAGCAGTGAACCCAAAGATCCTCCTGTCTCCATCTTCCCCATTCTAGGGTTACAAGCATGTGCAACCAGCTTAGAGATTTTTTTCTGTTTTTTTTCTTTTATGTATAGATTCTGGGGATCCAAATCTGAGCTATCTCTTAAGGAGATTATTTTCCTTAAAAGTTCTGACCCTGAACTTCTGAGCCTTCTGCTTCCACCTGCCAAGTGCTGAGATTGGAGGTGTGCGCTACCACACCTGGCTCACGGCAGTGCCAGGGATCAAACCCAAGGCTTCATGCATACTAGGAAACACTCTGCCAACTGACTACACTCCTGGACCTAAATAGCATGTATTCTTTACCTTAAAGATGTGTCTTTAGCCATCTCAATTTTATATGTGGAGAAGTTCATATTGGCCATTTTGCTTTAAGTTGAGAACTTTAATGTTTTTGTCAGCAACTAACAAGTTTTAATTTTCTCTGTAGTAAGAATTTACTGTAACATTGAGGACATTGGCCAATTATACAATGGATTTGGGCATTAGGAATACAATCTGCAATGAAGTTTGTTGAAGGAGGTTAACTAATTTTTACTGTTAGTTTTTTTTTTTTTTTCTGTTTTCTCTTTATGTTGTATGCTAGTAGTACGGATTTAGGTATAGTAACTTAAATTTCTGGAATGTGTGGAGTACACAAATAACTGGATACACAATCTCTGTATTGTAGGTTCTTAAGTTAGAGTTTTATATATGTAGTCATTTGTATTTTTAATTGTTTTTCTAGGCTAAAAATTTCACATCAGTCAGGCTATCCAGGGGTTCAAGATCTGGAGGACACTTTGAAACACTGGAGAAGATTTTGGTCCCAATACTGTCATACTGGTTTTAATCTCTTAGTAATATAAACTGAGGTATAGAAACAAACGACTACATGCATATTAAGTATTTGTCAAAATGCATCCTAGATTCCCAACTGTTGGAATAATGGTCACCCTTATAGAAAGGACAAGGAGCAGCAATGGGGGTTTTGCATATTCCTTATGTCAAAGCACAGGTACTATATGTAACCTGGCACCATGACTAATAGGGACTTGTGCATTGGTCTTCTGATTCCCATGATGTGCTTTATTTCAGGAGGCCAGTGCCCTTGCTAGATGACCTGTGATAGACTGCACCTTGATATTACTCTCCCCCAACGTCAATTTCCAGGCATTTGTGTCTATTGTTAATAGGATTCTGATCTCTAAATTTCTTCCCCATGCACTCATTTTATGAAATATTTCAGATCTACCTCAAATCCTAACACTGCAAATGGAATGACTAAGAGGTAATTCTGTAGGTTTTGACAATACAGTTTGTTTGGTTTATGTATTTTATTGGTTAATTAACCAAATGGAATATCTCTGAAGACCTTGTAGGCTGTAGGATCATTGATATGGAGATGATTTAATTACTTAGCCTGCATGTAAATATAGTGACAATTTAAATTATCTTCCTTACATGGCCGCAGAGTTGAATTCACTCTTTAAGTCTATTGTGTTTACTCTAGCATAGTCACTTTAGAGTTAATTATTGCTAAATATACCATATACCATTTTAGGTTTGGGTTACAATTTTGTGAGCTTGTCTTGCTCCTTCTATTAATATTTAGAGCAATGTACCACTTCTGTCGACTTGACTAATGGAAAGCAGTTGCCTGATGCCCAGTGAGGTTCCCTGACCTTCTCAACCTACACTATAAGCCAGACATAGCTGGTCTTGTGCATACATGGAACAGTCTGTTGCAGATTTGATCTTGGAAACTGTAGGTATATGGAATGCTAATCTTTAGGATGTGGAATATGGTTTTAGGTAGGAATCATGTACCTGTCCCTGTCTGGAGCTTTCAATAGCAAAGTATGGGAAACTAAGATTAGATACACACATTGAATTTCCAATAATTAGAGATAATTGTTCCCCTAAAGTTTTCATAGATGTTAGAACTCAGGGAAAGAATGATTACACGAGAGGAAACTGAGAATGCCAGTTATTGCTTCCACATAATCAATTTTTCAGTTTATGTGCAATCTATTGTGTTGGTCACACTCAATGTTAACCTTTAGCCCAAAATTTTCTGAATTTCTAAGAAACACAGACATGCTATAGAAACAAACCATGAACTTCACCTAAAACAGCCTTTGTCCTTTGCCTCTTGGTTTGTCTTACATCAGATAGTGTGGGTTATATTTTCATTGCTATAACTTGTGCTTACACAGGGAATCTTGGAGTTTTTACATATGGAAAAAGATTTTTAAAAATATATGCTGTGTGACAGCAGCGCTCTCAGGCTGAATACCCTTCATAATAGGCATTCTTTCCTCTTACACACACATCTTGAATTTGCTATATGACTAGCTACCTTGGTTAAAAAGGGGAAAGAACCACTTTGTTTGATATTCATCACCTCACCCTAGTTGAACCAAATTTAATATTGGTCTATTAATTTTAGGGTTTAGAATTCAATCATAGGACTGAATAACAGCCTACTATGTTGCCTTAATGTCTATTACAGAGAACATTATCTAGAAGACCTACTGTTGGGTTCTCCAGAGCTGTTCTTGTTTTATCCTTTTAAATAATATTTGGGTTTTGATTTAAATTTTATTTTATAATAAAATACCTACTTCACTTTCTAGTGATTTGTTCATTGCCATAAAGTTTCCACTTACACATTATTCTATTATCCAAAATGAAATGAGTATAATCAAATAACTCAGAGATCCTGCCAAGTACATTTCCAGTATTCTAGGGCAAAGAATTGGTGGCAAGATTTAGGGCCAGGCTAGGATGGAGATTCTCCCACTTTTTAAAGTAAGAAAAAGTAGTATAGGAGGAACTCTCATTGGTGAGACAGGATTCTAGGAGGTAGGGAAGGAACACAAGGGAGTCCAGATAGAAACCAATAAGCAGGCTAAGAAAGCTATCTGTACCTGGTAAAACAGTACTTAGGAAGAAATTCCCACCAATAGATAGAAATCGGAATCACTGAACACACATTTCCAAAGAATAACTGCTGTACTATCATCACAATTGAGACCCTTTATACATCATATGTTGTCCGTCTTCTACATTTTCCCAAACATACAAAAAAAAGCTTTTTTTTTTTTTTTTTGGTTTTTCGAGACAGGGTTTCTCTGTGTAGCCCTGGCTGTCCTGGAACTCACTCTGTAGACCAGGCTGGCCTCGAATTCAGAAATCTGCCTGCTCTGCCTCCCAAGTGCTGGGATTAAAGGCGTGTGCCACCACCACCCGACAAAAAAAACAGCTTTCATAGCTAAAAAATAAATTCATTTTTATTTTATTATTGTATGCATATGGATATTTTAACTGCATGTATGTCTGTGTTTCATATGCATGCAGAGCCTACTGAGGTCAGAAGAGGAAACTGGATCCCCTGGAACTGGAGTTAGAGACAGTTGAGCTGTCATGTGGGTGCTGGGAATAGGACCTGGGTCCTCTGGAAAAGCAGCAAGTGTTCGTAATTGCCAAGGCATCCTTCTAACCCCATGTAGCCTTTATTTTTCTTAATATAAGGTGACTTCTTGAAGGACTGGGACCATTGTCCCAACATCCACTTTATCTTCTTTTAAAATATATTCTTAATTGACAAAAACAATTAAAACAAAAGCAAAGATAGTAGGTAGTCTAATATTTTCTCATGAAAAGTGATGCCTACCTCTCCTTGAGAGTTACTGGAGTGAACTTAGGTTCTGGATTTAATGGTGGACCATCAGGATGCATGACAGAAAACCACAAAGATGATTGTGCATCCTTCTGCATTTCAGTGGGCCTGCCTCTCCATGCTCCACAGGAGCATCCGTCAATATCTTTATTTTTGGTCAAAAGAAAAAAATAAAAAGAAATTTCCTCGTGGGAGAGCTACCAAAATAACATCCTTTGAAGGTTAGCTTATTAATGAGACCAGGAAGAGCACATGTTATTCTAAATTCTCCTGTCCAGATCTATGAAATTTCGTAGTCTGGCAAAGGAAGACCAATAAGCTGTAGGTTACTTGTTAAGATTCACTTCCTTTTGGACGGAAAAGAAAGTCTTAATGCCACAAACACATGAGTCACTTTAATTCAATAGTGTTAATTACCACATGAAGAAACAGAGAAACATTTTGATGGGTGCCAAAAGACTTACATCAATATCCGAACAAGATCTGAGTAATATTCAAGTCTTCTGACATTTAATCTAATATCTGTTTTTTTAAAGTCTGCTTTTCAAAAACTCACTTGACACATGTAATCTCTAGTACCATCAGATAAAAACATTAAATCACTCTTTCCTTATAGCTATGGTTCTCAAGCAGCAAGCTTTGTACCTTTTCAAACAGTAAAGCACTAATATCCGTTCTATCTCGACCAAATCATCAGAGAATTGATATTTACATCCACAGTTTGGATATATAGTGTCAATAGATTTCAATCTTCCTGTCCCTTCTTGATGGTTCAGTTAGGTTGTCCTCATCTGTAAGTACCAACTAGCAGGAAGTGCTGCACCACTGAAAGGAAAACATCATGTACCACAAGCAGTTTGAAGCCATAGCAACTTAGATCTGTTGAGATGGCACCACACTCAGTGGCAAGGTCAGTGAGGCTCTAAATACAAGTCTATTTCCCAGTCATGATCTCCCTTACATACACAAGCTAGACAGAGGTCACCTGCCTCTTACTGTGTCATCCAATCAGACTGTGCCTTAAGACTGTTCTAGTCTAGAAATTCCCCTGAAGAATTTGATCAAGGGATAAATTTGGATAGCTGCAGAGAAGAAACAGATCAGCTCTTCAAAATTATCAAGTAGCCTTCTTCCAGGATAGTAGTCATTATACCAAATCATAAAACTCTTGACTGTCCATGACTGAGTCCAAACAAAACTGTATTGTGAGTTGTTTGAACATTTGTGCACTCACCTGAGCAAAGAAGCCCTACGTGTAGGAATGTGCTCATGGGACTGTGACTCTTCTATTAAACACGCACAGGAGTCTACGCACATGTCTCTTCCCCCTCAGTCCTGACTCATCTCTGCAATTTCAAATACCACTGTACACAGAGTGAAATGGAATTATTTCCTACTCTGTGGGGGAGCTGCATCCTCCTCTCCCAAGAGTGGTGTGGGCTGACCATTTTGAATGCTGGGTGTTTGTATGTCAGCAAGTACCTATATTCATTTCAGCTTCCTGTAGCATTTATGAACATAGGTTAGTCATATTTCAGCCACAATATGGGAGATAAGACAGCCAGGGGATCTCATAGGTAGGTCGTGAGTAATAAATAATGAAAAAGCACTTTGCAAAATATGAAGTATGATCCTAATGCTCAATAGCATAAGACACTTTACTTTACCATTAGCCTACTTTATCACAAGCTGCCTTGAAGGGAGGCAAATGCTAGACATCATCAGCCCAGCCTCCAGTTATGGATTAGGTCACAGAGAGCAGAGTAAATCTGGCTGTAACTGTTTCATCTGAAATGAAACCTGGTCATTAAATTTTTCAAGAAGGCACCTCATTCATGGGGGGTCTCATGACCCCCATTAACTGTTCGAAACTAAACTTTTTTAATAAGATAAAAGCTGATTTAATCTATTCATTCCATCTGCAAAAATAGCACTAACAATATATTGATTTTTGCTTTCATAAAGAAGGCTGCTTATTACCAGATATTCAAGCCTAGGACAGTCTAATAAACAGACAGAACATAGAGTTAGAATTCTAAATAAGGGCTCCAAACCAGCAATTCATTTTCCTGTTTTGAACTTCAGAAATTGGCCCCTTTTCAAACTGGCCTGTAACTGATAACTGAAATGTAATTATACACACACACAAGCTGACACCATAGAAAAACTGAGTAAAGGTGGCCTATGAGTGTAGCTAGTTGGTAGAGTGTTTGCCTAGAGTGTTTGAAATTCTCATGGTTTCCATTCCCCACACTGCATAACCTGGACACCTGTGATGTAGAACTCGGGGAGGGGAGGCAGGAGCATCAGAAGTTTAAGGTGATCCTTTGATATGTGGTGAGTTTGAGGTCTGCCTAGGCTACATTAGTAGATCTTGTGAAAAGAAGAAAGGATGGAAAGGAGGGATGGATGGAAGGATGGAGGGGAGAGAGGAAAAAGGGGGGGAAGAAAAGGAGGGAGGGATGGACGGGGGAAAGGGAGGAAAGAAAAAAGGAGGAAGGAATGGAAGGAGGGGAAACAATGAGTAGACAAGAAGTAGCACAAGCCTGAAGCTTCTGAAAAAGAACCCTTCTTGTGAGGCTGAAGATAGAGCATGGATAACCCATGTCTTCTGCTGAAGATACAGCGTGAATAATCCAAGTTCTCTGCTGCCTTTTATGACTTTAAATTCAAATGAGCTGGCCAATATGTATGATATGAAGAAACGGTAAGCATTCTATGAAGTATTATATGTAGAAACTGTCAAAGACCTACTCACAGTAAACTGTGCATTTAGTGAAAGTCATTGCCAAGGGTTCCCCTGCCTTCTTTCAAAATGAAAGCACTTCTTACATAGTCATCTATGTTCAATGAAAATGTTATCTAGAGATGGCTTCAGGATAATGGTGGCAAGAAAGGAGAGGATGTGGAAACCAAATCCCATTGGTCAGGGTTTGGTAATTGTTGTAATAAATGATGGATACATGAAGTGTAATTGAATTGCTTTGCACCTTCATGGGTTTGAACATTTCCATAAGGAGTTTATAAACTGCAAACTACCTTGGAGATCAATATTGTAATCAGGTTATCATGAGTAATATCAAGTGACTTATTACACTCACTTTTCTCTGGAGAGCAGGAAGACAAACCAATACTCTGCACTGTCTTCTGGAAGATAGGCTCAGAGAAGAAGACAGAAGGATCTAAAGACTTGTTTGTCACCAGCCTCACCATCATTTCTGGCCAGGCCTGTAGATACTAATAACTGAAGATATGCCATTCATAAAAGGAGAGCTTGGGCTATGTTATCTCCTAAATGATGATAAGCACATCCGGGTATAAGTACACAAGCAACTCCAGTAACTTTGTAAGGAACTCTCCAAAGACGCATGTCTCTAATCATTAATATGAATGATGGCTATTGGAAATTGTTAACTAGAACCACCTGGAAGACAGGCCTCTGGTCATGTCTGTGGGGGGCGTGATGGGTATCTTGATTGCATTGAGGTGAGAACTCCCAAACAAGGGCAGTGAACAACACACACACATCTGTCTCCTGACTGAATGTGATCTGACAAGCTGCTTCAAGCTCCTGCTGCCTTAATTTGCCTACCACAATGGACTATACCACCATGGAACTGAGTGCCATACTAAATCCTTCCTACATTAAGTTGGTTTGCCAGAGTTTTTACTACAATAACAGGAAAAGGAACTAATACAATAAAATTATCATATGCAGCTGACACCGCACAGCGGGAGAATGGCTAGCATCCGAGCAGTGTACACCTTAATCCATTCTGTTTACCAATTCAGAATCTTGCTAATATTAAGGCTCAAATAGTCATAAATAGATGTGAGGCTGTTGTCTCCTCCAAAATCTAATCTCCTCTTCCTTTTCCCTTTGATTTTTCTCTACTGGAGCATTTGAAAAGCTAAACACATGTTTACCCGAACATCTGACAGCTATTGCTAGCCATATGCAAAATGTGTTGTCTGGGGACAACAATGAACAATGAAGAAGCACCAGGATAATATGCTAAGGCATAACTCGCTGACTGCAAAAGCATGACTCCTCATGGCTCAACTGTGCCATAGCAGTACAAACAGGATGACTCTTGCTAGTACCTGCTGTGAGAAACCTGACTTATGCTATCATTCCCTTGGGTGTTCAATTGTGTGCAGCCAAATATACTTCTGCTCCAGGAATGGTTAACACCACTCTAAGCAAACAAGAGCCTAAAAGGGGTGTATGTGAATGTGTGCGTGCATGCATGCGTGTGGACGCGTTCATGTGTGTGTGTGTGTGTGTGTGTGCATGTGTGTGAATGTGTATGTGTGCTGCTAAAATCTTTATAACTAGCTTTTTGAAAGACAAAAAGACCAGTTTTGTGTTTGTATTTACTAGCTTCCTTAGACCATGTTCACTAGGGATAAGTATTAAAGGCTATAGTTGGAATCTGAAATGCTCCCCACTTCTCTGGGGCCCTAAGAATAAACATTAAAAATACAGTTAAAATACATTAATTTAAGAAAATGGCAGCAGCGGGTTCTCCTCTAGGGTCTCTGACCTCTACTTCCTTGGGTACTTGGCTAGGTTTATGGTGCTCATTATGAATTCCTTCCCATTGAGTGGGCCTTAAATCCAGCTGTTGGTTAGCTTCAAAATATAGCTGACATTATTACGCCATTAGGGCTGTCTTGTCAGGCCATCAATGCTGTGCTTCGTAAGCTTTCCAGGTAGATAGGACTACTGATTGTTTTTCTCCTTTAGCTTTTGATATTATGACAGCTAGGTCTCAGGGAGGAAGCGTCTAGGTCTATTCCAGTTAGATTCCTACAAGTTCTGTGTCTACATTGTCTGATGTTGTAAGCAATAGGTCCTTACCTTCAAGTTCTGGAAAGCAACCAAGGGCAGTGCCAGTAGCCCTCGTTTTTCTCGGGGATCAGGCACATTAGAATTCTGAGGTAGCAACAACTTGGGAAAGGAAGTGTTCTGTGTACTTTGCTAATTCCACCTTAACTCAAGGTTGCCCCTAACCTATAATCATAATGCACAGGTGCTCCTTATGTAACTCGTGTTTAAAATGTTAGTCTATGCATGGTATTTTTGCATAGGTTAGCTCTGTTACTTGACACTTTGTCTTATCATGATAAAACAGGGTTTTTAAAAGTATGTTTTGCAGGCCAAGGAAATCAAGGTTCCAAAATGAAATAAGCAGTCAACTTAAGACAATTGCAGAATGTATTCCTCGTAACGGAGTAGACGCCTCTGACACTCTTCTCATACAACCCAACACATCTGGGGTAGAGCCCAGTACAAGGGAGGCTTCTCTAAGTGACGGTTGTGTCCTGACTTGAAAGAATGGCTAATACGTTGGTTTACAGTAAAAAACAAACACAGCAACTTATTTCCCTTTTTTATGGAAGTCACAACAAGCCCTCAGAGACAGTATGTGAAAAGCACTATTAATTTTTACATCTATTCCTTAGACTCTGGAGTTTTCAATTTTCAGAGAAACAACTACAATCCCTGACACTTCAGTTGCACTTACAGATAATTGCTTGGAAAATGAAAAGGGCAAAAAGAAAATTAGAAGCTTCTAGAAGAGGAAACATAAAATCCTATAGAGAAGACAATCATTTTCAATAACGTTCATAATCATTGCTAAAGGATAGTCTCTGCTTTGTAAACTTTTCATCTCCTGCTTCTCTCAGAACTTCAACTTCTCCTTCGGAATTATTAATATGATCCTGACTGCGAACCATACATTAAAGTGAACCCCCAAGCCCAGAGGATTAAATGAAATATGTCTTATTCCTCCCAGACTCCAGAGTGATTTTATAACCAGATCCTTTGTCTCTACCACAGGGCACCAGAAACAGGGGACTGAAACCTTACTAAGTACTCACCTTGAATGCATAATTGCTATCATCCCACATTGGTGGAGGACCAGCCTTCAGAGAAATGGGAAATTTGCACATGCTGTAAGGGAAGGCTCTGAGTAGAAAAAGAGAAGTGAAGGTGAACACGAAGCAATTTTAAAATGGAATCCTTTGGGAAAAGGCAAACTGGAGGGTGTCACCAAGTGGAGGGTTCTAATAAATGGAGAAACTTTAGAGGCTGAAGAGGGAGATGTAAAAGGAAGCTGTGAGCGATGAAAGGAAGCAATCTGAAGTAAAAGTGACACATTACAAAATGAACCAGGCTTACTCGTGCATAGAGGAGCTGAAGAACAATGGGATTTCAGTGTGTGTGCACATTCGTGCGTATGTGTGTGTGCCCATGTGCATTGTATGTCAGAGGTCAACCTCAGTTGTCATTGCTTCTCAGGTGCTATGTGCTTTTTGTTTCAACAGTTTCCTCAGTGGGACCTGAAGCTCACTGAGTAGCCAGGGAGCCCCAGATATCTGTCTGTGTCTATCTTTCCAGTGCCACAAAGGTTACGAGCTTTTATCACCAAGCCTGGCTTTTTTTTTTTTTTTTAATGCCTGTGTTTTGCCATTGAAACTGGGGTCCTCATGATTACTGGCAAGCACTTTACTGACTGCATTATCTCCCCAGTGTCAGGATAGCATTTTTTTTTCCTATGGAGAAGAGTGGGAAATTATGTGCCAGAAAAAAGAACACAGAAGGCTTCCCACCCTGAACGGCCAGTGCAGCAGCCAGTTCACCAAATTCCAGCTGAAGGAAAAGTATACAGGTTTCTACATCCTCATAAAAAGCTGATTGCCTGAGAATCAACTGGTAGTAAAACATCCTGGAGGCAACTGGCCATACAAGGCATTCACAAGAAAGTGCCCTCTACAGTAGGGGTGAGGAAATATTCCTATTTATAGGCTGAGGACTGTGACACTCCATGAAATTAGACGCTATCACTCAAGTCCCCTTAACTTCTAAATCACAAACTCCCCCTTAGAGCATCTTGGATACATTGTTCAGGACTTCAGAACACATCTGTGCTTCTGAGAACAGCTGTTGGTGCTTTGCAGGATGTAAGTAAGGCATACCTGGTTTCTCTTTACTTGTGGGCTATCCATGAGCAGCATGTAACAAACATGCCCAAAGATACATAATTGTCATGCCACATACATGAACAACTTATTTAGGAATCCACTATGGTAGGAAAAAGTTGCTGTTAATATGTTTTCTCATCTCTTCCTGTTATAATACTGTATGTTCTATCTTTTTTCCACACAGTCAAAATGTATCTAAATATATGATTGCAAACCAGAGAACAGAAATCAGGTATCAGCAATGCCTCCACTTTCATATGTGTGTGAATTTTTAATATAAATGTTAGCTATAAAGCATGAATGCAAGTCAGAATGTTTCAGTGAAGAAGTTCCAGACACTCAACTTTGTAACAATTTGGTTTTTAATGCTTCTTAAAATTTTTGGAACAATACCAGCAAAGATTTTTAAAGAAGTAAACTTCTTACCAATAACTAGCTAAAACCTTCCCAAGTAAACAAAAATACCCAAACAATACAACTTCACACTCACTCAAGTGAGGGCATAAGATTTTATAGAAATTGGGAACCATTACATGGGTATTTTGAACCATAGTTCACCTGGGTAGATGCTGATAAAGGGATGCACAAGAATGCTCTCCATGCTTGAGAGGACATGTCGATGGCTTACCAAGTGGTAGTCAGTGGGCTACACGTAATGAAGGACAGCTATGAATGTGGCCCAACACAAAATAGTAAACTTACATTACTTTAAAAAATATTTGTATTTTTTTTTTGGGGAGGGCAACATGATGTGCAGCTCTTGAGCATGAACTTTGTAGATAACAGTGTCATGTTGCAATGTCAAAAGACTGGACATGTCCAGGCCCCGAGCTGTCACATAAGATACTTATTCCCATGAAAAACAGAGTCCCCATAGCAGTAGGCATAGAAACTAATCACAGGTATAGAAAATAATTGTTACATCAGAAGATCATGTACCCCTAAAACCCCAGCACTTGGGAGACAGAGGAAGAAAGATCAGTAGTTCAAAGACACCCTTGGCCATGTAAGACCCTTAAAAATAAAAACGTAACTTTGCTATCAGGCCAGTTCCTAGTATGTTTGTTACCATAAGCTACTCTTTTGTAATGCAAATCAGCCAACCTTTTCTGCACCAAAAAAATAAAAAAACAGTCGAGAGAGTGTATTAGTATAAAAGTCCTGGATATCTCACTCAGCAGAGCTTTAAAGCCTTGAGTTTTCTAATAAACTCTCCTTGTGTTTCATATGTATGTACAGCTTATTTTGAAACTTGTAAGTGAAATATTCTCTGGAAAAGAAAAAGGAAGGATCAAGAGTGTTAGGTAATACTATGAAGGGACCTAATCACTTTTAAATATTCATGGATTATGTTATTTAAAACATACCTGATATTAGTCTTTCACATTACCAATAGACCTAGGAACATGTTCAATAGGGAGAACGTGCTTTTTAAACTATTTCCCGAGTCAGAAAACTGAGGCTCAGGCATTTACAATAGCAAATGGACAAAGTCCTGATGAGACTGAGGTGACTGTGCCAGTTAACAATATATATAGTCTGTTAGCTCTAAGTTCATCCATCTGTACATGGTCTGTGGAGAACAGCCAGAGTTTGTATTAACATTTCCATGTGCAATGTTGACACTAGCCAGTAGAGGGCACTTGAGGGACACTGAGGAGGAAACTGCTTTAGTTTCTGCCAATTGTATTGTGGAGTGGGTCAGCTCTGTTGAAATGAGGATGTTTAGGGAAGACATATATAGATAGATGACTCGGAATGGACACAAACCATGAGGCTATCAGGTAAACAATATGATCTACCTAGCAAATGTCAGTCAGATTCTTTCTCCAGCAACCTGAGTACTTGTTGGGTGAACTGATAAAGTGGGGATGGAGGGTTTGCATAGGCAAAACAACACAAATTTCCTCTCAGGAATCTAAGGCTTTCTACTACTGAGTGTCTAACCTCTTGATGATGAAGAAGTGCATGAAGACCTGGATATGGTACCTTTCAGCAGGAGTACCAGTAGGCCACCTGATAGCAGACCTGTCTTTAGAGGAAAAAGGAGGCAAAACACTTGTCCTTTTTTACTTGGATAAATTTGTGCATATAATAAATGTTTATCCTCCCTGTAAAGATTCTTTTAGCTTCATCATCTATGGACTCACAGAATGCCTAATATAACACTGTGATATTGCAAACATCCTTGCATCACACCAGAGAATGCATCTCAGCAAGGGCAGTGCAGCGATGGCCTTATTATGGGCATAACTAGTCTCATGGAATAATCCATTGCCCATAAATAGCTGGTTTAGTTGAAATGTGGACTACTTTATGGGAAACCCAGTTGCAGTGCTAATGCCTTACCTAGATTGTATTTAAATCTCATAAGATCCTATTTGCCCAGAAACCATAATATGATGCCTTCTTCTTCATTCTCAGCTATGGATTAAAAATTCATAGTGGACAGTTCTACCTTCTGATATTTTTATTTTCATTCTTTAGCTATTTTTGAGACTAGTTTCCAAGGTGATACTGCTTCCACACAAGAGTTCACAACAGGGGCTCCACTCCACTGGAGGGAGAGGGTGCCAACTACACATTTTTGTCCCCTTGTTCCATTGAGCAAACTGGCATTAAGAGGGGTTAATCTGGGCCAAGAGATACAGCTCAGGAGGTTAAGCAATTGCTTCCCAACCATGAGGATCAGAGTTCATATTCCCAGAACCTATGTAAAGCCACACATGACACCATGTATCTGTAATCCAAGTACTTCTGTGTGAAGATGGGAGCCAAAGACAAGAGAATCCCCAGAAGCTGGTGGGCTAGCTAGTCTGGAATACACAGTAGAAAATAAGAGACCTTTCCTTAGACGAGGTAGAAGGAAAGAACTGACACATAAGGATGTCCTCTGACCTCCACACACATGTGCCCACACAAAAATCATGTGTACACAAGTCACACATTTATTTTGTATTGTTTTTAAAAGGTGTCTATGAGTTTTATTTATGTGTTTATGCCACATGTGTGTGGATACCCATATAGGCCAGAAGAAGGTCTCAGATACCTGGAACTGGAGTTATAGTCTGTTTTCAACAGCCCAAAGTTGATGCTGGGAAAGGCTCTCCAGTCTTCTGGAAGATGCAAGTGCTCTTAACTGTTCAGCCATTACTCCAGCTCCCAAGAGAGACTAATCTACTAATTGGAGTGACTGACCTAATCACCAAAGAGAAATCGGGATTGTGCTACATGTTAGAATCATGGATGTTTGAGAGGAAAACTGGGGAGAGAGCTCAGTTGGTAAAGTGCTTGCTTTGCAAGCATGATAATTGAAATTCAAGTATCCAAGTCAAAAGCCAGTGGATCGAGTGCTGGAGACAAGAAGTTCCTTAGGGCTCACTGACCAGCCCCCTTGGTAAGTGCCAGCCCAGTGAGAGACTCATCCCAAAGGATGTAAATGGTTTCCTGTGCGTAACACCTCAAGTTTTCTTCTGACATCCACATACATGCACATAGAGACTCATGCACCCACACACATTCATACACAGGAAAAAATCCATATTTTTAAAAGAAAGACTTTAAGTAGCCTGCTGTAACTTGGAAACCATTCTAACCATAGTATCTGCTAGTGTCTAGGCATAACAAAAGAAAGAGAGAAAGTTTCTTATTTTTTCCATTTGATGAAGGTTTAATGTAGACTAGAAGGGATCACATGTTAGGGAATGAGGTGAGTATGCAGTGTAAATAGACAGACAACCAAGGGATGTTTTTATTTAGGGTCTGCTGATTTCTGGAGTGGTCAGTATGAAGCTCCTCTGCAGTCTCAACTCTGAAAAGGCTGAGAATGGGTGAAAGTTCAATGACTTGAGGGATGGATAGAAGCTAGGCTCAAGTTTGATCAAACAATGTTAGTTCATATTTTTCTACAGTCCTCAGTTGTATTTACATCAAAGGCAATGGGAAGTTGGAGTCTAACCTTGTTATAGGTAAACAAGGTATGTATGAGGGATGTATAAGTCATATGAGGAAAAGTGATCAATTCTTTATGGGTTATTTGCTAGGAAATCCGAGTGTGGGATGGTCAGAGCTGGTGGCCCATGCTTCCAATCCTTGTACTGGGAAGACTGAGGCAGAGGATTCAGGGATTTGAGTTAAAACTCAAACCTGGAAAACGCTGATTCTTCCTCTCTTAGCAGCCTTTAATTGCTTGTAGCTTTTTGTCTGGGGGAAGGATTATGAGATTTCTCTCATCTGAAGTGTACACACACACACACACACACACACACACACACACACACACACACACAACACATATATATATGAATGTATGCTGCTTGGGGTGATACTGTTCTCCCTACCCAACAAAATCCCCAGACATGGGAATTCTCCCTTCAAATTGTAGGTCAGGGGAGCACAAGAAATTCCAAAAACATTGCCCTTGATTGCCTTCCAGAACTTGAAGCAAAACCCTATTGCTGAAGACATGACACACTTCAGACATAGGACTTGGAGAAATCGATCTGGAGCTGACTTGGAAGCCTCCTCCCCAAGGACTGACTCTCATAGCATCTAAAGCTGCCAAGGGAGAAAAGTTATCAACAGTTCTACTCAAATGGAAAACTTATAAATCTCTCAGTATCTTTATTTTATCTCTCTCTCTCTCTCTCTCTCTCTCTCTCTCTCTATCTATCTATCTATCTATTTTTAATTTTTGAAAACAAGTTTTGACTGTGTAGATCTGGCTGCCCTAGAACTTGTTCTGTAGTCCAGGCTGGCCTAGAACTCAGAGATCTATCTGCCTCTGCCTTGAGAGTCCTGGGATTAAAGGCATGTACCATCACCACCACCTGGTTGAATCTCCTATTATTTAAATGGAAATGATTAGTCTGAATATATTCAAACCTTTCTTCAGTAATAATATACTGAGGTTGAGCTGGACCTTGTGTTCTTGATGGCCTACTTCATTTTTTGAAGGCAGAGATTTAGGTTCTACTTTAGTGGTTACTTATGTAATAACATAAGAATAAGATGCATCATAATCTTTTATTTTGTTTTTTTGTTTTGTTTTAATTATTTTTATTTTATGTGCATTGTTGTTTTGGCTATATGTATGTATGTATGTGTGAGGGTGTCAGATATTGGAGTTACAGACAGTTGTGAGCTGCCATGTGAGTGCTGGGAATTGAACCCAGGTCCTCCAGAAGAGTATTCAGTGTTCTTAATGCTCAGCCATCTCTCCAGACCCAGACACATCAATGTGAGGCTCATTTCATTTGCAATTTACCCCTTTGGATATATCTATGCAACTTTTTAATAGATTTTTAAAAATGTGTGCATATGCACATGCTTGCAAGTGTCTGTCTGCAAAGACCAGGAAAGGACACCAGGTCCTATGGAGCTGGAGTCACAGGAGGTTGTGAGCTACCACATGGGTGTTGGGTCCTATGTAAGATTTGTATGTGCTCTTAACCACCAAACCATATCGCCAGCTCCTCTATGAAAGTTCCATGGCTCAGCCCAGTTATCAAATCTGTCTTTAATCTGCCACAAAAATCTGCATCTTCTCTATTTATTCTTCAGTCCTGTCTCTCTGGTCCTGGACAGGTTACATATATACCTTAGACTCAGAGGATTTTTACTTGAGTTCACTGTTTTGAGCCTGGCTGGTAGTAATGGGAATGAAAGGAAACAAATGATTGATGGGCTATATGGTGGTTGAGACAGACAATGGAGTTGAAAACTGATGTTTTTATTCTAAGGTTTTGATAGCCTCACATATTTTCTATCCACAACTATGTTATCCACTTTTTTCTTGTAGTAGAGATGAAGTGCTCAATTAACCTTTGTTGAGGCTATCCAAATGTACTATAACTGAAATATTTTCTCTTTGGGGTATTTGTTGGAAAGTCTTTGTACACTTCTCTATTTGCCCTTATAGTTAGAAATTGTCTTTGGTAAACGCTGTAAGGAATAGTACCAATAAAAGCCTGCTACCCATGTTTCCTGTTCTCTGCACACAGCTTCTATGGATAGAGTGTGTACACCTCCTCACATTCAGTTTCCGTCACTCATGCATTCTATCCTGGAGCAGCCCTACATGTCCCAATTTCTTTTCTTCTTCCTTATACTTATCCTATGCTTAATTTAGAAGAGAAAAGCATCCAGCCTCATGCACTCTGAAATACTTTATCTGTTCAAAGCTATTCTCCTCACCAGTACAATTATTCCCAATTAAATTTCAAATACTAGAAGTGTTAGGTTATGGAAGGTGGCTAGCAACCTTTCCCCAGATATATGTGTGTGTGTGTGTTACATATTATATAATGTATATATGCATACATATTTTATGTGTGCATATCATATATTATATATTATATATATTATTATATATATAATATATATAGCATATGTATGATATATATAAAAAATATTTAGTATTTCAGGCCTCAGGCTTTGTAGGTCCTATATTTTCTTACAACTTGTTAAATCTAGATTTGGCTGTTCTTGCAGAGGACCTGGGTTTAGTTTCCAGCATTCATGTCATGAGGCTCACAACGACCTGTAACCCCAGCTCCAGGGCCATTCCATGCCTCTGGCCTCCTCAATCATCTGCTCTCACTTACTCTCACCCACATAATACACATTATTTTGAAAAGAGACTAGAGACAAGGTCCAGCAGTAGACCACTAGCTGCTCTTGCAGAGGACCTGGGTTTTATTCCTAGCTCTCAACAAAGCTGCTTATCACCATCTGTAACTCCACCTCCTGGTGACATGGCACCTACTTCTGGCTTCCATGGGCACTAGACATTCATAGGATGCACATACATATATGCAAGCAAATTACTTTTACACAAGATAAAAATGAATTTTTAAAAATGTAACTTCTTGGGCTGGAGAGATTTCTCAGTGGTTAGGTATGCTTGCTCCTCTTGGATAAGATTCTCAGCACTCACATGGAAGCTCAAAGCCATTCCCAGATCACAGCTTCATGTAGACAAAACAGCCAAACATATAAAATAAGACAAATACATCTAATTTAAAAAGCTTATCAACGCCGGGCAGTGGTGGCGCATGCCGTTAATCCCAGCACTTGGAGGCAGAGGCAGGTGGATTTCTGAGTTCAAGGCCAGCCTGGTCTACCGAGTGAGTTCCAGGACAGCCAGGGCTATACAGAGAAACTCTGTCTTAAAAAACAAAAACAAAAAAACAAAATACAAAATACAAAAAAGCTTATCAACTTGGTTGATGCAGTTAGGGCATAGGTTAAAAAAATTGTTATGACTAAGTTCAATAAACTTATTCCTAAAAATGTCAGGATATCCACAGTGCATGGTTTATTGATTCGACTCTTCAGTTTTAACATCCTAGTATCCCTAAAATAACAATGCAAAGGCAATTGTCATTCTGCTTCAATTGTCACTCCCCCAACTCAGCCTACCTATTTTGTATTTTAGTGGCAGAAAACTTTTGTGATGTGATGTGAAGACAAGGCCAGGGAATAAGTATTCCATGTGGGAAGTTACAGATGATACCATGGTCAGGCAGAAGCACAGATATACCTTAGCAGTATTAGCAGGCGCTTGAGATATGTACAAATAGAATTAAAAGGGAAATCAGATGATGTGACTGTCAAATGAAAATACTCCATTCTTGAAAAACTAGTAATTTCACTGTTGTGACTGCTATACCAGAAACCCAAAGGAACATGTTTTTCTCTTTCCACAATGTCAGAATTTATTGAAGAACAATAAACTCATAAGGTTTGGCAGTTTCAATGACAGCAATTTGTCATATAATCCACCTACCTTGGTAGCCTGGCTGAGGCAAATACAGCTTCTTTTATTGCTAATATTAAACTGCACACAGTACACATGAACTATATCTATACATCTATATGCATGTATGTGGGTTACAGAATGAATGCAAATTAAGGAAGCTGCAGAAGAATTCAAAAGGCTTCAGAGGAAGGCTGAGAAAGAGACTGTGTTGACAAATAATAAATGGGCCAGTGATAGGATAGAGTTGCTGAAGTTGGGTTTCAGAGCAAAGCTGACGTAGTTTAAAAAATAAGGGTGTCTGATACAGGAGGGATGGGGTTCCATCCCACAGTTAAAAACTCTGGCCCAGAATTGTTCCTGTCTAAAAGAACTGCAGGGACAAAAATGGAGAAGGGACTGAGGGAAAGGAGGTCCAGTGACAGGCCCAACTTGGTATCCATCTCAAAAGGAGGCCCAAAGGCCTGACACTATTACTGATGCCGTGGTGTTCTAACAAAAAGGGGCCTATCATGACTGCCCTCCAAAAGACCCAACAAGCAGCTGAAAGAGTCAGATGAAGACACGTATACCCAACCGATGGACAGAAGCCGGGGACCCTTGTTGAATTAGGGAAAAGCTGGAAGAAGCTGAGGAGGAGAGCATGCCATAGGAAGACCAACAGTCTGAACTAACCCGGACCCCCAAGATCTCTTAGACACTGAGCCACCAACCAGGCAGCATATATTAGCTGGTCCAAGGCCCCAACACATATACAGCAGAGGTCTCCTGGCCTCAGCAGGAGAAGATGAGCCTTACCCTCAAGAGATTTGAGGCCCCAACAAGTGGGGAGGCCTGGCATGGGGAGGGGGACATCCTGTTGGAAACAGGGG
Source organism: Mastomys natalensis (assembly GCA_021653895.1). Lineage (NCBI taxonomy): Eukaryota > Metazoa > Chordata > Mammalia > Rodentia > Muridae > Mastomys > Mastomys natalensis. Next base: position 320,032 of record JAJTUV010002416.1, read on the forward strand.
AGGAGAAATGGGATGAGGAACTATGGGAGGGTAGACTGGGAAGGGGTAACAAATGGATTGAAAATAAAGTAATAAAAAATTCGGAAAACATGTAAATGTTTAGAAGGCAGGCAGTTGAATAGGCTGTCAACATCAGGGGACCCAGCCAATTCAGGGTCCTTGATTCTTGACACACATACCAGGAACCAGATAATTGTTTAATATTAGGGCATGCCATCAATGTAAGGTGTCCATCACTTTATGGGGTCCTTTTTGGGTCTGGTGTCTCCAGTAGGTTCTTGAGTCTGTTTTCTCTGATTTGATTTCAATATGCCCATGTACCCCTAGTTTCATTTCACCCTAATAAACTTACAGAGTGTCTCTCTTCTGATTCCCAGAAATAAGTCATGTAGCAGTCTGTATTAGATGGGGGCCACCTGACAGATGATGCAGTTTTCTAGATCCTCCTAGGGGCTACACTCATCCTTGTGAGTCTCCTAGGGTAACCACTGATTGAACAACCAGTTTTATACAATATGGAGTTACAAGTAGGTCATAGGGGACAGAACAATGGCTCACTGGCTAAGAGCACTTGCTGTTCTTTCAGAGGACCCAGGTTTGGTCCTGAGACCCACATGGCAGTTTATAACCACCTGTAACTCCAGTTCAAGGACATGATGCCATCTTCCAGTCTGTGTGCATCAGGCATGTACAAAATGTACTTACACACATGCAAACACTCACATGCATAAAAGTAAAAGAAATTTTTTAAAAAAATAGTAGGGCATAACCTGATTTCAAGACTTAGGCACTCAACTTTTAACACTAAATTGGTATAAAACAGTAATTGTTCTTGCAATCATAAAACTGAATAGTTTTATGAATTTTACTTAGTACCCCGAAGAAGCTTTCCTATGAACTGGGTTTTTGTTGTTTTATCCTTATTACTGTCTATGTGACAATTTATTCTAAAAATATTTTTCTTATCCTATAAAAATCTAGCCATTATAATGTAGTTTTCTTTTACAAAATGGATTGTTTTGCTCAGGTTTTTCTGAGTTTCTGGATTTAGCATATATGATGGTTAGTTGTCTGCCAACTTGGCTAGGATAGTATATGCTATTTAACCAAATAGCTAGGGATTGCTATGTAGGTATTTTGTAAATGTGGTTATTATCTACAATCTATTTGAGCAAGTAAAGATAATGTGGATGGACCTGTCTAAACCTGCCTAAAGAACAAAGTCAAATTTTTTTCCCTATGTTTTTTTTTTTCCTTAAGAAATTCTGCCTCAGGTTTGCAGTAGTTTCTAACATGGCAGTTTGCCTTGTGGATTTCAGACTCAAGACTAGAATACTTGACTCCTACATTTGGTTTTAGCCTACTGTGCTACTTTAGACTCGCCACCTGTATTAGTGTTGTCAAGATAGACATAACCAATAGGATAGGTAGGCAGACAAATAGTGATGGGTAGATAGACTAATCGTGAGGATTGGCTTATCTGATTAGAAAGGTCGAGAAGATTCATGAGCTGAATCCAGCTAGCTGAAAGCCCAGAGGAACAGATGGGTGCAATTCTAGCACAAATTCAAAGGTCTGAGAATCAGGGAAGTATTAATGTTTGCATTTCAAGGCCCACTGACCAAGAATGCTTGCCTGAGAGCTGATGGATACACTATCTGAAGCAGAGAACAAATTACCCTCCCCTGTATCTTTTTAATTCGAATCAGGTCTTCAATAAATTATAATGGCCAGCTCTATTTGTTAGCACAATCTACTCTCTTCTATCAAAGTAAAATACTAATATTTCCCAGAAAATCCTCTGTAATATACCAGTAAATGGTTACCAGCTGTTTAGGCACTTCTTTTCCTTGTCAAGCTAACACATAAAATAAATCATTTCATTAACATCATTTCAATTATATGTATATATAGGTTATACATTGACATATACACAAATTTTGTTGATCCTGTTTGTCTGGCGAACCTTAGCAAAAAGAATACATTATGGCTGAAAGAGTGGCCTAGCTATAATACTCTTTCAAACAGAAAAATTAGGAAGCATACCTATATGCTGGCTAAATTATTCTAGGCCATTTATTAGCTAGTTTTGCCTCCTATACTAGTATCTGAAGCACTGAATTTTTAAATTTATGTTAATAGAAATCAACCACTTTCTCATTTTGGAGGCAACTGTGTGTGGTGTGCATGTGTGTTTGTGTGCTTGTGAGCAAACATGGATGTGGAAGGCAGCAGTTTGATGTTTGGGGTCTAAATTGCTCTGCACCTTATATATTGAGACACTTTCTCTTGCTGAACCCAGAGCTTGCCTATTTGGCCAGTCTACCCAGTCAACTTGCCCCTGGGATATCTGTGGGGAATGTTTAAGTCAACCTTGTGAAGGAAAAAGTGGGCTGGAACTAGGCATCACAAGCTCCTGTAACTCCTCTAAGGGTCCTGATCTGCTACATTAGAACTAATGTGGCTCCAAGCACACCGGTGAGACACCAAAAAGAAACTGAGGCCAAGGTGGTGGCTGAAGTTCTCACAGACAACGATACTCTCCACACTCCTCCTAAATCCAACGATCAGGGCTCTCCTTGGAGCACGTTGCTGCTATGCCGAGATACAACTGACCAGTGACTTAGGAGCTTGGAATTGGCTCAAACACTGTATAGAAGTTTATAGGCTGGGCAATAAAATCAGATCTTCAGCCTGATGCTGTGTCTATAGTCGGATTTCCTGGGATTAGTTATATAACTCTGTTGCCTCTCATCCTTGCCTCCCATCAGGTTCCCATAGATACCCATCCAGTCTCCCACCATAGAGATCAGGCAGGAGCAGGGTACCCAAACTCCAGTCTTTAGGCTTGGATGGTAAGTGCTTTATAGATCTCCCCAGGCCTTAAACACACTTTTATGTTACAGAAACAAATATTTCTGTGGTTTCACCTTTGAAATATTTTTAGTGGGTGGCTCAAAATTGAGCCACGAACCAGGATGGTAGGTCATAAATGGAGGTGCCAGAATGATATACGCTGTATCTGTTACTGATGCATATCTTGGCCGAACTGTAATCACCTAATAAAACCATCTGGCAGTAGCCTCTCAATGTTATCAACATAGCAAACTGAAGCATGAAAATGAGGTGACTGCTTATCTCTCAACCTCCTTTTAGAGAGATTAAATGTCAACTGGGGTACTTTGATTCTGAATCCAACAACCTTTGCAACATTTTACATAAGTATATTACATCAAATAAAACCCAAAGAAATGATGTCACATTAAAAATCTTTGGATTTAATTTTGAATATTACAACTAGAATGTCTCATGGACTCCCATCTGTCTGGATTAGTCATGGGATATGAAGTTAAAACCAGAGTTCAACATTAAGGAAACCCTGTAAATGTCTATAGGATTTACAAAACCTGTATGTTGTATGTACTTGAGGGGCACATTCATAGGCCAAACCTAGAAAGGGTCCCAATCATGAGGGCCAAGATTCCAACCCTGCTGAAACTTTAATGGCAGACTGCTGATGACAGAGCTTACTACTTTACTTGAGTTAGCAAACATGAATCCACTCTCTGTAGGACAGGAGTATAGTCAGAATTCAGGAAAGCCTTGACCAGTGTGTGGATTTATGGACATGCAAAAGGGGGCTTCCAACAGTAATCCTTAAAGGCACAAGCAAAGTTAAAACCAATGGCAATGCATAATGTCATGGCCAATGGACATGGAATACTAGTATAGCAGGAAGGACAAATTATTCCGTAATGCCATCTGGAGGGCTGGACATTAGACAGCTGCAAATACACATTTGAGAAAGGCTCAGGAGCAAGGAGTCAGGCCACTGCTGCAAGCCAGGGCCCACAAGTATGTGGTTCCCATAAGAATATAGAAGGAAAGTTACTCCAAGGTTTGGATGGGGTTTTGCATGTCACCGGGGACCTCATATTCTGGGTTTGTGGCTGGGGACAGTATACTGTAACTAGACACTCTCACACCTGCATAGCCAACCCATCACAAACTGGGACTAGCAAGATAAGTCCCACTTGCAGTATAGTTGACATACATTCTATCAAGAAACTGAACATGCTTACCACTAATGACTTAAAAAAGTATTCTGTCCTTTGTGAGAATATGTTGAAGTAGGTATACTTGAAGCTGAGGAACAATACACGAGCAGCTTCCATACCTACTTGGCACATCTACCAAAATGCCTTTCCAACAAAACTCTCTAGTTCTACCTAACTGAATACACCAATTTTACCTAAGGTTCTCACTCTTTTATAAAAGAGTCTCATGCCCACTGTAGCTAGTAAAATTCAGTAAGGCTCTCATTAAATATACTTACCTAAATAAAAGAGTCAGGCAGTGGTGGTGCACGCCTTTAATCCTAGCACTTGGGAGGCAGAGGCAGGCAGATTTCTGAGTTTGAGGCTAGCCTGGTCTACAGAGTGAGTTCCAGGACAGCCAGGGCTACACAGAGAAACCCTGTCTCGAAAAAACCAAAACAAAAAGACAAAAACAAAAACAAAAAAACCCCTAAATAACAGATAAGTTAGCCTACAATAAACCTGTGTATAAACTCAGAAATTGGAACCAGAATAGTAAAACAGAAAAATACATAAATGTTGCATATAATAGGAATATGCAAAGTAACTATAATCTTTATTTGGAATTTAGTTACCCATTACCTTTTGTTTTCCTGCTACCCAGAAAAAGAAACTCTCAGTAGCTTTGAGGTCTTAATATGGTACTATGTCCCAAATTGCACTTCATCAGAGTAAGCCAGTCTGCCTTTGTAGTGGATTTCCTCCACTTCTATTGGGGATGTGTGATAAGTGTATCACATAGAAAAGCCCTTATCCCAGTCACTGAGAGCAAATGTTATAGGTAGTGAAAGTTTACATTTCTGACCAGAAAACAGTGCTGTCATAAACCATCTGCATGGGCCCAGTCTAATCATAATTGTTCTTAAATGTGAAAAGAACAACCAGAAGAGCCATTCCATTGTTAACAACTCAGTCCAACATTGCTGACCTTGAAGATTCAGAAATGAGGGTAAGTGCCAAGGACTATGGGTACTTAGAAAAACACAAATTCTGTCCTTAGAACACAACAATTGCAGCTTTGCTGACAACTTGCTTTCAGCCTACTGATACCAAATCTGGGATCCTGTTTTCTAAAATGAAAACATAATAAAATTGGTGTTATTTTAGGCTCTTATGTTAACATGCTGGAAATAAAAAGAAAAAAATAAGCATCACGTTTTGCTCCAGGGATTACCTAGAAATATGATGAATAAATTAGAGGAACTGTTTATAATAAATAACTATTGAGTCAATTAATATAATTTTTAATATTTTATTTGAAATAACACATAGGCAGTATACAACCCAAACTTCCTCCTTTAGCTGCCGATACTTAGAAGTGCTACATGTTAAAGAACATTTCCAGTATAAAAACTCCCCATAATCTTGCAGTCTCAAAAAAAAAGATGTTAATTTTTTGTATCTTACAATATTTTGGCCAGTTGTTAGGATGCATGTCTTTAATCCCAGCCCTTGGGAAGACAGAGGCAGATGATGGGTCACCTAAGACTGCATTGTGAAACTGCCTCAAGAATAAATGAAAAAAAAAAAAAAAAACAAAAAAAAAAAACAAAAAAAAACAAAAAAACAAAAAAAACCCCAAAAAACAAAAAACAAAAAAACCAAAAAGCCAGGCAGTAGTGGCGCACGCATTTAATCCCAGCACTTGGGACGCAGTGGCAGGTAGATTTCTAACTTTAAGGCCACCCTGGTCTACAGTGAGTTCCAGGATAGCCAGGGCAAAACAGAAACCCATCTCAAAAAAAAAAAAAAAAAAAAAAAAAAAAAAAAAAAAGAAAAAGAAACAAAAAGAAAAAAAAAAAATCAACCTCCCCCCATATCCAACTCTTTCCCTACTCTCCTGTTCTAAAGTCTATGTATGTACATGGGCTCAGAATTGAAGATGACAAAAGACTGGAATTCAGAAGCCCAAATGCTGGGAGTTTTCCTCACTACATAAAACTCCTAACATTATCCTCAACTGTCTCAGTATTAGAGAAACTGAAAAATTCCTCATTGTGTCTATAGTAGTTTTATATATGAGTAATTCAATCTTAGACTCTTATTATCCACATGCTTCAGCAAACCTCAGGTCTCACTTTCTAGTAGATTCAACACTTTACCCTAAGGAAGAGAATCTCAAGCATTTAGGTTTCCTCTTAAAGGGCATTATCTAGGGCTGAAGAGATGGCTCACAAGCACCTATAATGAGATCCAAGGCCCTTTTCTGATGTTCTCACACACATAGAACACTCATATATAAAAAATACAAAAACAAGAGGGCATTATCTGATTTCCCTAAAAGCACTAAATTCTAATTCACTCCTCAAAAGGCCACTAGAAATAATGCTATCAAAGCCAGACATACTGGCCTCTACCTTTAATCATAGCACTTGAGAAACTTAAGCAAGTAGTTTTTAAGGCTAGTCCTGGCCTACAATGGCAAGTAAAATCCCATCTCAAAAAGGATGAAAAAAAAAAAGAAAGAAAAGAAAAAACTATGAACAAATGGGATTTAATGCCACTATACTGGAACTACCCCATATACTAGGAGAAAAACTCATATTGGCCAAGGTAAGATTGAAAACCCATTCCTGTGTGCATGTAAGATAACATATTAGCACAACCAAGTCATTTACTCCAATGCAGGTATATGGTATTATAGACACATTACTACAAAGGCAAGAGAAGACATTCCAGAAAGCACAGGCTTAGCATTACAAGTGCTAAGTCTTATTACTCAAGTGTTTACAGAAAATCATGCCTAGGATGCACATGGCATGTTAGATCATTCCCACAGACATTTTTTCATGTTATATCAAAGCTTATTACTCGTTAGATTCTTTAGGTCTTACTAGTCCATATTAAAGGAGGTATTGTGTACTCATTAAAGGAACAGAATACCATGTGACAATCCATAACTCCTCTTCTAATGTTGAATGCATGAAAACTGTTGTTTTGTAGATGAAGTTCTGGTATATAAAAGTCCTTTGATGTTACTCAAGTGCCTCTTTGAGAAGATCAAATTGGTGAAGTGGGTTCAGACCATCAAGGGCCAACAGGATACTTGTTACCTGACCAACAGAAAGACATGCCAATTCCTTGAGCATAAATCAGCTTTTCTATCCTTAAGATGGAAAAGGTCTGAGGATACCCAGCACCTTTGCTTCAGAGGAAAAGGATGACTTGTTTGGTGTCCAGTGTTGTCTACCTATGTCCAAGTGGATTTAAATGTTTATCAGATTCACTTAATGTATATTGCCGGGATTTTGTTGAATTCAGTTGATGTGATCCCAATACATTTTTACAAAACTAAATCCTGACTAACAAAAGAATGTTTGTGCTTTCATAGAAAAGAAAGTTCATAGAAAAAAACAGAAAAACGTTCTATCAAATGAGCAACAGTAAAAGGTACTGCACATATAAAAGCAGGGAGTCCTAAAATGAATTGAACATTACACTCTCCATTGGATTACTGCCCTCTGTCTTGACTGTGAGGATTAGTAAATCTGCAGCAGAGTCCACATATCCCAAGAGTTCCCATCTTCCTGAGGGCGCTAATCAGGCCACTCTTAAAACCACTGCATCAGAATACAAAAGTAGGAGGGTGATCATGACCTTGCTCTTGTTTCGAAAGAGTAAATAGAGGCTAGGCTTCTACTTGGGGCCTGATGTGCTTGTAAGTCCATTCTCAGACTCTGTGGCAACAGAAGTAGAAGCACCTTCAAGATGGACAAGAAAGAGAATTTGTGGTGAAGGGAATCTGGCTTCCAGAAGACATATTTGACCAGAACAAGAAATCTTCTCCCTCTGTCTCAAGATCTCAGTGGTATTGCAGCATTTACAGTGCTTCCATTTTTGATGATGAGTTGAAGAGCAGCTGAGAAGCTGTTATTGGAGCCTAGAAGTAATCAAAAACCTGTAGATGCCTTAAGCAAGCAAGGAACCTAGGACGAGAGGCTCCAGTCAATGAGCAGAGTTATCATTTGGGAAAGGATATCCAGTGAGGCGGAACACTCAAAGGCAAAGCATCTGGCTTGGCAGCTGAAGAAAAGGTTAGGTGATAAGGATGCAGGATGCTCTATCAAAGAGCAGCAAACCAGACTGGAGAGAAGCTCAAGAGTTCTACAATGTCATCACGGAGGAGTATCAGAAAGTCGCTGAACAGGTGGAAGCAAAGTTCAAATAGTATGAATATCATCCAGACTGGGCACATTTACAGACCAAGATCCTCCAGTGTTATAAGCAGGCTCTCAACTTTATCCAGCTAATACATGTACTGTGTCAACCATCCCAAATAGAGCATTCTGGAGAAAGGAGGATACTTTCTGGAGAAAGGGGTCGCCCTGAGGACATGCAAAGCTCCTTCAACGTTAATTCCAGACGTGGAAAAAAATTGTTCCTAATAAGAAAATAACCCAATTAAAGACAACTAAAGACAGACACTGGAAAATGGACTCAACAGAATCATAAACTATTTTAACAATTTACAAAATCAAGACCTGGATCAGACAACAGTAAGAACACTGTTGTCTGTTAATGAAAACCCCTAAAAGTGAACAAAAAGGAAAGACAGCCCTCCCCACCTTTCTGTATTTTTTCCAACATGTGCAACTATAAAATGTTCTCTTCTCTCTTCACTTCAGCTCCACCAGTAAGTGACATCCACTGTGAGAAAGTCAGGAGGGGATGAGGACACTAAACCATTTCAAATGTAAAGATAGCAAGAAAGCAGCAGGCTGATGTAGACTTGTCTGAACTGTGGTATGTCTGGGCATGTGTTTTATTCTTCTGATATGTAAAAGCTTTTTCATTATAACTTATTATGCTGACCATGCAGGAAAGAAGGCAGAAATAAGAGAAAATGTACTTTTTACTGGAAGGTTTATGACTGCAAGCAAAATAAGCCATTTTAATCAATATAATGGCAACACTGGATTATATAACTTCCATAGTAAATACTGAAAACCTCGCTGTCAATAACAAATTTTCTGACAAAAAATTATACAAAAGTTACTGTTGCAAACTTGTATGAGAGAATACTCATTAGCATGAGCTGGAATTATAAGGTTGGTATAGTCAGGGTTGGAAAGGAGCTTTCTCTGTATTTGTTGAGCTGTTGACCCTGGGCTAATTATCTGTCCTTTATTCAGTTTAGGTAAGTGAGGCGTTTGAGTAAACATGTACTGTGAGGCATATGTTCCTACTAACCCTTGGATGAGCTGACAGACTCAGCCTCCTTTGCCAAGAGCTCTTCAAAGATATCATTATGCATGTAAAAGAAGACATATCCAGTAGAAAGCCTTTCCTTATATACAAAGTCCTCTTGTCTATCTGTCACCCGCAGATCACTGTAAGTGAACCAACCCTGTTTCTTGAAGTCAAAGGCGTCATTGATATAGTGGCCTCCATTGGGACTGTTCCCAATATGGTTGATAATGTTAACAAGCCTGTAAACATTCTCTTCTTTTTGCTTTAACTTTTGTGGATCCTCCTTGCTTGTAGGCTTTGCCTTCTTATCAAAAACATCAGTATATCTGGGGCTCTTACTGGTATCTGCTGAGCCCTGTGAACTACCATTCTGGGTATGTGACACTGTAGGTTTCCCAAGGTTTTCTGTTTGTTCCTGGGAGATTGGTTTTGGATGGCTTTGAGTAAGTGCCTCTAAGGAGGTCTGCTTATCACTTCTCTCTTCATTACATTTCTCGAACTGTTGGTACTTTTGGGATCTTTCTGAACTTCTGAGGTCATTATCTTTAGTAGCCTCACTGGTGCTACCAGACTCTAAATTACTAAGTATAGACTCTTGCTCATGTTTCTTGAGTTTCTCAGCCTCATTTGTAAATTCTGACCTGACTATATTTGCTGTGTCACCTTTCCCTGGATCTTCCTGCTGCACTTTTCCACTCAAAACTTCACAGACTCTCTTTCCAGTTTGTGCTTCTGACTCCCTGTCTGATCTGATGTTTGTAATTGGGAAACCCATGGGTCTCGAGGCCCTCACTGAATTAACTTTGAGTATTTCAGAACCTAACTCTTCAAGGGGTTTTAGTAAGTCAATATTCTTAACGTGTTCATTTGGATGAAGGGGCGGGGGTGGTTTTGTGTTTTTGTTGCAGTGACAAGACAGCCTTAAGTATTTGGAAATAACAATGTGCTGCTCATCCTTCCTCATTACCCGGGACTCATTAAAGCTATAGCGCTTCAGATGAACAATAATAACCCTGGGTAGCTGGCCAAACTTGTGCAATGAAACAGATTTGTTGTACAAACACCTTTCACACCTACGTTCAAGCTCTTCTGCCTTAAAGAAAAGATCTAAACTGGATTGGATAGACAAGTTTTGGTCTTTCACTCCTTGAGGAATGTTAATAGAGAGATATCTACTTGGTTCTCTCTTAAAAACAGTCAGGCCACAGGATTTACAAAAAATGGAGCTCAGCAACTCAAATTCAAAATTATTGGTAACAGGACAAACAGGTATTTTGCTGACAGTAGCGTAATTAGCAAAAATCTCTCTAAGGAGATAATAATCTCCCGATTCATTTTCAGACTGCCACATCATGGTTACTCTTTGGATAGTCTCCTTCAACTGAACTAAACAGAGACTTAAAAACTCATGAGCATCATTCTGCCCATCAGCAGCAAATACTTCTCCAAATACTGGGAGGGCTTTTGTAATACCTATAAGTAACTTCTGTCTAGTTCTTGCATTGTAAATATCTTTCAAAACAAGCAGTTGCATCAAGCGCATGTTAAAATCATCTTTAGGAGGTTTAATCCATGGGAAACCCTGGTTGAATAAATCATTAACAAACAGAGGAATTGAGCATAGAGACTGTATGACAACATTTATGTAACAGGTGTTTCCTACATTAGGCAGGCCTTGCCACGATTTCTCTGGGTAAAGCAAAAATGTCTTCATATACTCATGCCACTCTAGGCTGTTCTCAATATAGTGTGTTTCCAACAGAACTGGTGAAAACAATTTTGTAATGAGATCATTAAGATCACGGATATTCACAGGACTATCTTCAGGATAGTTGGTATCAAATGGAAATCCAAACCCTGCCTTACTGATTTCTACTGCTCTCACACCCCTTTCTTTCCCCTTTTCATTAGATATAGACACTACTAAATTTGCCTCAAATTCTCTGATACTGCCCCTCAGGTTGCTCTGTTTTTCCTTCTTTTCTAAATCAGGTAAAAATCTTTTCCTTTTTACGAATTGTGTTTCTAGTAATCCTGCACTAACAGAGGCTGAGGAGGATGGAAGCACAGGCGACTCATTAAATGTGGACATTTCACTTTCTTTGGCTGATTCAAAGCACTTACTACTTGCTTTCAACTGAACTTCCGGTGGTGGAGAGTCATTCAACTCCTGTGTGCTTGAGCTAGGTTCACCAGATCTCTCATCACTTCTCCTGGCTGCCGGCAGACTTCTTTGATAGATTTTGTCTAGGAATCTCTTCAATCGTCTGGCATCTGTGGTGGTGAGTTTCTCAACAAACAAGAAATCATTATTTTTAAAAGTCAAATGTAGGTAATTCTGGTCTTTGCCATAGGTTTGAAGGACCACACTCTTAATATTATTCTGTAGCTGCAAAGCCTTAATCTTTCCAGTGTTGAAATAGAGAATAAGTTTAACTTCCCTTTTTCCTATAAGTGTTTCAATGAATGCAGTTCTTGACTTTGACATTCCTGCCTTTGCATTCCACAGCTGGACTTGAGCATGTATCAATATGGGATCCATTTGTCTTTGCAAATAAGCACACATATCCTGATCAGTAGCAATCTTGACGGTTCAATGTGTTTCCCAAGTTCACCTAAGGAGACAACAAATAGTATATAACTTTTCATACACCATGACTATTTTTGATGTTGGCTTTATACAAAAATTGCTTATGTTCTGGGTACCTAACTCTTTAGTTACTAACCGAATATGATTTGAGAAAAATCCATGGTTGTAAGATGACAAAGTCTTGATTATCAACCCAAGAACATGATAAAAAACATCCAAGAAAAGTTCTTTCAGTTCTGAGAGAAATGCTTTTATAAAACTCAAACTCCATTCCTGTACACTGAATCTCTTTTCCTCTGCAATATTAAATTTCACCTTTCCAACAGGAATCCTAAACCCTTAGGTGACTTTTAAGATACAGCTAAAAAGCATACTGAACAGTATTTTGTGTATATATATATAATGTGCTAATCTTCCTGTCACAGAATGACCTCACAGGAAAACCAAAATAAATGTCTAAGCAAATAGAAGCACTACGCAGCCGTAAACCCCAACTGCAAATGGCTATCCCTTGATGAATAGAGAAATTCATACATGGGATACTGATTACATCTATCTACCTCCTTCCAATGCCAGTTACATCACCTTCTTTTACTTGGCACTGAAGAAATTCCACACATTTTACTCTTCATTGCAAAAGTTAAAAAATAATAGCTTTCTAACTAAGATGATTTTGGTAGCCAGCTCTGCAAATTTACCAAGTTAGTAGCTACATGTTATGGCACATGCTTCAAATGCAAAAAATAAAATAAAATAAAATAAAATAAAAATCCAGTGTGAATCCTGAGAACACAAACTAATTTTTACAAAACCAGTGAAAAGGGATCAGATACATTTAATTACTGAAATTTAAAATTTCCAGAGTAATCTGGAGGATATGCACCAGAAATCATGCTCAATGATTCATTGGAAGTTGTGTTTTCTCCTAAATAATTAATATTCTCACTTAGTCTTGCTTATGCTGTTAGCTAACTCAGCAAACTGTCAGTATCATGGAAAACTTCCTCATAATCTGTGCTCAAATGAACAAAAATTGAAAATTAGTAGTAAATAATGAAGTTTTTGTTATATGCTCAGTGAAATAGTTATGACCACCCATATATAAAAGTACACATGCTCCCATGTCAAACAATGATTATATTTATCATAGCGGAAACTTTCCATATAAACATTTAAGCATAGCAACAAATGTAAGCTTTCTACATTTGGGGAACGGGGTGGAGAGGTTCAATACAGGTTTCTCTGTGTAGCCTTGGCTGTCCTGGAAATCACTTTGTAGACCAGGCTGGCCTTGAACACACATTGCCACTTTTCTGTTTCCTGAGTGCTGAGATTAAAGGTATGCATCACCACGTGTCTAGATTTTAATTTCTCTAGATTCTGTACAGGTCACTGTCCTTCTGTGGATGCTAAGTACAGCTTTAAACAACTTTCTCTCCACAAACGTTTTCATTGGTCTTCAGCTTGTTTAAACATTCAACAAAACTTACACCTTAACATTCAGATCTACATTCAAAACTTCTACAATCCCAGATCAATCTGTACAAACACATACACACACACACACACACACACACACACACACACACACACAAATTAGGAGCTAGGTATAATATCACAAGTCTTCAATCATAGCACTTTGGAAGCAGAAGCAGGTGAATCTCTAGGAGTTTGAGGCTGGCCCAGTCTACATAATGAGCTCTAGGATAACCAGGGCTGTACAGTGACCAGATTTCATACAAAACAAAATAAAAAAGCAGGAGATGTGCTTATGAAATTGTATCTGCATTTTTCAATATTTTCTTAAAGTTTGACATACATTTCATTTCTGAATAAAGGAAATTTCTTTAATCTCACTGAGTTTGAAAAATAAAAACCAAGGATTGTCTCTGCTGCCAACAGGCGAGCTGTCTAAGCACTGCCACTTTTTCAGCATATGCTAAGCTTAAAGCCTCTGTATTCCATCTCAAGTCTCAAAGCTACTGAAGCTTCCTTTAGACATGTTTAAAAGATTTTAAACTAAAGAGTACTGATTCTCCATGAGCCACTCTATGCACATTCTATGCAGTTGAAAGTAAGCTTCACTATAGTGACATTTCTCTTCCCAGCCAGCCTTAAACTAGAATAAAAGCCTACAACGATAACTACATGTCAAACTTAGGAAAACCTATGAGCTTTTATCTAATTTTCTATAAACTCACAATATCTCAGGTTTGATTGCTTGAATACAATCACAATATATTAGGCTAGCTGATGCTCTCGAAACAGCGAGAAACTTTCAAAACTGTACTACTTCTGTCAGGGTTGAAGGAATGACATATGATAGGCAGAAGTTGGCCACTGGTTTGTTTGTTTGTTTGTTTTTTAATAAATAAAACAAGCTCCAGTAGAAATGTCTGCTTCATTGTTAATTTACTAGATTCTCACATAGTGGTCTTTCTTTGGGTGTTTATTGAGCTATGTTTCACATTATGATATCCTGAACATATATTCAATGCTTAGCCTCATCTTTACAGAATACTTGAGTAAGAAATCTACCCTCAATATCTATAAAGCCCAAGAACCCCCACCCCGCAAAGCCAGGGTTATTAATTCTACATTCAGATAATTTAACAGGACTTGTACTGTGGTAGAAATATTTACACTCTATGCTGCATTTATGTCTTCCATCGTTCATGCTTTCATTATTTCAAGAGGAAGATACACTTGAAAATAAATGACTACATCTTTTAAATAAACCATCATATTTCCCACGGAGTTCATTATAAAAGAGAAATTTAAAAAAGGAAACTAGGTAGAGAACATACGGCTCTTCAAGTAAGGGTGCTTGCTACCAAGTTTGATGACATGAGCTTTATCTCTGAGACTCACACGGTAGAAAAAAAATCACCAATAAATTATATATGTAAATATATACAATATATAATTATGTATGTATATATGTAATAATCTATAATGAAATCAATGTACTGTTTGTGTGTATAGAAAGTGAACTGGATAGAATTATCTTTCCAGTGTTCTGGTAAAGTGGTTATGTTTTAAGACAACAGTTTACAATGGAAAAAAGAAACCATTTTCAATATGGTGGTGGTCTAACTGACAGTCTGTATGTAGAAAAATGAAAATAGATCCATATTTTTCATCTTGCACAAAGCTCAAGTCCAAGTGGATCAAGGACCTCAACATAAAGCCAGATACAGTGAATTGAATAGAAAAGAAAGTGGGAAAGAACTTCAAACTTATTGGCATGGGGCAAATTTCCTAAACAGAACTCTAATGGCTCAGGCTTAAGATCAAGAATTAATAAAAGGAACCTCATGAAACTGGGAAGCTTCTGTAAGGCAAAGGACATAGTCAATAGAACAAATTGGCAACCTCCAGATTGGAAAAAAAAAAAAACCCACTAACTCCACATCTGATAGAGGACTATATCCAAAATATATAAAGAACTCAAGAAGCTAACTGCCATAAAACCAAACAACCCATCAAAAATAGAGTAGAGAACTAAACAGAGAATTCACAACAAAGGAATCTGGAATCCTGAGAAGCACCTAAAGAAATGTTTAAAGTCCTTAGTGATCAGGGAAATGCAAACCAAAACAATCTTGATCTTGAGATTCCACCTTACACCAATCAGAATGGCTAAAATCAAAACCTCAGGTGACAGCACATGCTGTCGAGGATGTGGAGAAAGAGGAACATTCCTCCATTGCTGGTGGGATTTTAAACTGGTACAACCACTCTAGAAATCAATCAGGAGGTTCCTTGGAAAATTGGAAATAGATCTATTTGAAGACCCAGCTATACACTCTTGGGCACACACCCAAAAGTTGCTCCACCATGGCAAAGGGGCATGTGTTCCACTATGTTCATAGCAGCCTTATTTGTGATAGCCAGAAGCTGGAAACAACCCAAATGTCCCACAACAGAGGATGTGGTTCATTTACATAATGGAATACTATTCAGCTATTAAGAACAAGAACTTCCTGAGTTTTGCAAGCAAATGGATGGAACTAGAAAATATCAACCTGAGTGAGGTAATTCAGACCCAAAAGAACATGCATGGTATGTACAAAAGAAAATAAATCTTTGAAAAGAAAAGTAACATTAGGACAGAGGATTAAAATATAGAAAAATGAGGGCCTGGGGCATGGCTTGCTAGGGGGACTTGCTGCCATGCTTTACAATCTGAGTTCAATCTCCCAACTCAATGGCATAAGGAGAGAGTTAACTGCCCAGATTTGTCCTGACCTCCATATGTGCAATGACATCCATGTGCTCACATAATCACACATACACAAAATACATGAAACATAATAAAAATATTAAACTACATATAGGGACATGCTCCATAAAATCTGAGGCTATAATAGCATCAGTTGACAGAGAATCTCTCTTATTTCAGGAGCTGCAATTCTGTCTCCTGCTTCTAAGCAGCTGTCAACAGCTTAAAAGACTTCCTTCTCCTATCATCCTTTCCTCTTTGTGTTTTTCTATTCATTTTCAACCTGTCCTCCAAGCTGGAAGCCAGCAATGAGAATGGAGGACAAAGCTGAATGTTAGGTGTATGTAGATTGGGTTGAAAGCAGGCAGGATCAGGTATAAGGGGTAGGCAAGTGAGCACTGATGAAAGGAGAGAAGAAACCACCCTCTCCTTTTTTCTACCCTTCAAGTTTGGGTTAAAGGTCAACACATCAAGAGGTGCACTGCCTCTAGAGCATTAGCAATTAAATCCAGTCATTGTTTGTTCCCAGCCTCAGTGTGCATGGCTTTTCAAAATGATTGGATCAAGACAGATTTTCTCCTTGCCTGTCTGGTTTAAAGGTGCATTTCCACACTCAGCACACATCCAAGTCATTGTATAGCAGAGAAATGCCATTACTTTGCCTCTTGACATACACTGCACATAAATCACTCCATTGGAGGCCCTGACCAAAATAGGAAGAATTCTCTAGACTAGTAATTGTTCCCATGAACTATTTAAGCTTAATACTCTGAGAGAGATTTGGCAGAATATGTTTTTTATTCTTTTAAAATGATTGTTAGTACTTCTAATAAGACATAGCTGAAAATGATACATACTTTTCAAAAGATAAATATGATTATTTCATTAAAGAATGTTCTTTCATGAAAAAGCATGTATTTATTATACAGCGCAGGAGAAATTTTGACGTTAATTCGCTTTCCCTACTGTAGCCTATCATCTTAGTATTTCGTAGACCTTATTTCTAACTATTGTTTGTTTATTCACCTATTAACCAAAATATCTTTTCATATTTAGTCGACTATGGGCCAAACAAAAAGTTAAGGCAGTAAAAAAAACTCCTGCTCCCAGACAAGTTATCAGACAAATAATACAAACAATAGCAGTACAAGGAAAAATGCATTAATTAAATAAAAACCAATCTGTGTGTCACCAGAGTCTGTATGTTATTATCTGCTATCTCAACTTCTCATAGTATTTTCTCTCTTTTTGTATTGTGTTAGTGAGGAGATTGGTGCTGTTTGTGTATGAGTGAGTGTAGAGGTCAAAGGTCAACCTTGAGTGATGTTTCTCAGGCACCACCTACCCGCCACTGTGTTCTTAAGTTTTCATTGTTTTGTTTTGCCTGCATGAATGTTTATTCATCATGTGTGCCTAGTATCCAGAGGCCAGAAAAAGATGTTGGATTCCCCTATAACTGAAGTTTTGCAGACTTTTGAGGTACCATATAGTTTACTGAATCAAACCTAAGTCACATTGGTTTTCAAAGTATATGAAGTAGTAAGTACATGCCTTTAGTCCCAACCCTTGGGAAGTAGAGGGAGGAAAATTAAAAAACAATCAAGGTCACCTTCAGCTAACAGGGCACTCATAACCAGTCTGGCAGTGTCTCAAAAAATAGGATTCTATATTCTAAGTGGAAGAAAACCAGAAAACAAACCCAAGAGAAAATCATGCCAAAGGAAGTTTCAGTAAAAGGTGACAATCCAAGAGAGATGCCTTTTGGACCTATAGGAGTACAGGAAATTGCAAGAGATCTCAACTTACCTGAGAATGGCACTGGATGCTAAATCCAAGTGAAACGGCTTCCCAACTCAGCAATGTATGCCAAGGTAGAACAGCCTATTAGGACAGAAAACTTATTGTGAGTTTAAAAAGTCTTGGAAACATGCACACCCATGGGTTTTAAGTATTACAAAGGGCAGGAATTTACTCATTCTTCACAATAAATAAAAAAATTTGTTATTTCACATGCTATGTTTGCATCCCAAGAACAGAATGTCACTAACAGTGACTGCTTACTTCCCTTCTCAGTTGCAGGAGTGGCAAGTTACGCCTGTGGTAGTTGTCAACATTTGAGAACAGGCGTGGATGGGTTACATACTGGGTTACTTTTGCTGCTGTTGAAGATGGATGGGTCTTTTGCCCTTATGTCCATTATTTTATCATTTGAAACTTATATCCCAATTTACCTTTAATCTTCTCTTTCAATCATTTTACTAAACTTATGCATATATTACCAATATGTTATTATACACATGTGATTCTGCAGATTGCTGACAATTGTTTCTTAAACACAACATGTTGGTCACTAGGTCACTCAGAGAGCTTAAAACCAAAAAACAAAATATATATATATATATATATAATATATATATATATAGAGAGAGAGAGAGAGAGAGAGAGAGAGAGAGAGACAGACACACACACACACACACACACACACACACACACACACACACACAAAGCTAAACAAAAAAGGATCTTTCACATTTTCTTTATCTATGCAGCTAACAGCCAACCTTTGTTGTTTTCCTTTCTGTCTTAGGGATCTAGCCTAGCATCAGAAATCAACTTGTTTTTCATGTGCTTTTCATCTCTTTTATCCTGTCTCTGCCACATGATACATTCTAATCTCATAGACATTTTGGACAAAGACCCAGTTATTAGATGAACGTAGAGACAATAGAAAAATGGGGAGAAAACACAGCAACAAGGGAACTTGTTCTATCTCCAAGTAGAGGAGAATCACAATGGACCATCAAATAACACGAGCAAAATATCAGTGCAAAAGTCTGTTTAGAAAAAAATTTGCTACTTCCCAAGCAAGTATGTTGTACCCTAGTTAAGACAGTATTAACTATCCCAAATACATAGTTTCTATGTGCCTGTCACTACTGTAGATCCATATTCCCTCATTAACAAAGGCTAAAAACAAAATGAGAAGGCAGATCTGGGACCAAGTTTGACAACAAGGCAACATGAAACCTAAAAAGATCACAGTCCAGACTAAAGTTAGAGGGAATAAAAGATGCCCTCTGTTTTAATTCTTTTAGAGATACAGAGTGTAGACAGGAATCCAAGGCTGCGAGTCAGTCTCGTGTGCCGTTAATTTGGTGTTAAAAACCCTAACAGTAAGCATGTGATCTGGACAATAGTGAACTTAATCCAGTTTCAGGGGCATCTGAATTAATACTGAATTAATATTGAATTAATATTGAATTTAAAAAGCTTTAGAACCATCTTATATGTAAATTCACTGGTTCTAATATTCATTAAGATCAACCAAAATGTGGGTCTGTACCAAGTTCAAGGTAGACCAACCAAATATTAGCTGCCACTGCAAGAGGATTCCTCAGGTTCTCCTAAACTCCTATATACACAAGTTTCCCAACTCACACTCTGTGTGCAAACTTACCTAACTACAATTTTCTTCCCAGAATGACTTCCAACCAGTTTGATATAATGTCCCATGCTGATGCCCTTTGCTCACCAGAACAATCAGTCCTGGTCCTACAGTCTCTGTGTTCTCTTGTTCTAATCATTCTTTGCTACAGTTGACAATATATACCTCTGCTACCCAACATAAACAGGTTTAGGCTCTATCCCAAAGGAACTTCAAGGCCTATGCAAATCTAGGTTCTTGTTCCACAAAGCAGTTCTAAAAGAGGCAAGTATCACAAGAAAGAAGATGGTGACATATTATACAGATACTGACTTTGGAATTATACCCCAAACTTGAGCATCTCATCTTTTGAGGGGAATTCTAAGATAAATTATAAGATTTTTTTTCATCCCATATGCCTTGTTGAAAGTAGGATGTTGAAAAGTCTGAATACGGAAAACAAATGAGAAATAGACAAAGACAGCCTGTGATAATAAGAGTTAAGTCCAGCCATTATTCTAATAATCTCCCTTGCATCAATGTCATCCTTGGAATATCTATGACCACTAGGACAATTTTGGAAAGAATAAAGTCTTATTACAATTGAGTAGTGAGCAAGTTCTAGTTTTTATCTAGCAGAACACAACATCTTACAAGGATTCCTTCATACTTGACTTTATAGCAATGCCCTACCTCCATCTCTGCAAGGAGACACTTTAAGGATATTAGTGGAGTAGATTCAGCTTTGGGGTTCAATCAGGGGTGTTTTAGACTCCACACGACACAAGGGGGCACTGCAGCATTTTCCTTGCCAAGGCGAAGAGGGCAGGCAAGTCAATACATCTTCATCTGACTTAAGAATAAATACATTCCAGGTTTAAAACTTTGTGAGAGAGTTTTACATAGCCACTGGTTTGCAAAATGAACTTGGAAATGTAGTAAGTACCACCAGGGCTCAAAGAAAAATCTATCAGAATGTCTTCTAAATGCCATTGTATTTTGAATAGGAAAAATCTAAAGTTGACTTTGATCATTGCATTTTAACGTATCTTGAAATATCCTTAATATTTAATATCTTTAATTAAGTATCATTAATACTGCTAAGGAGAAGGAGAGGGAAGGAATAGAGGAACCAAAGGGGTCAGGGACATACCACAAGAACACAGTCTGGAGAATCAACTGACTGGGACTCATGGAAACTTGACATCAGGGAGCCTGTAGGGGCCTGACCTAGGTCCTCTACACACATGCTATGGCTAAGTGGCTTGGTGTTCCTGTGGACATTCTCACAGTGGGAATAGGGTTTGTCCCTGACTCTTTGGTGTACTTGTGGGACAACTTTCCTGCTACTGAATTGCCTTGTCCAGCCTTGATGTGGTATGTACCTAGTCCTATTGTAGCTTGTTATGCTGTGCTTGGTTGATGTCCCTGGGAGGCCTACTCTTTTCTAAGGGAAGAGGGAGGGTCTGGAAGTCTTCAGGGAGGAGAGGGAGGGGAAACTGTGCTTGGGATGTAATAAATAAGAGCAATAATTCAAAAAGAAAATATTATTTATTTACAGGGCAAAATGATGAGATTGGCTTGCATTTAAGAGGCATGGGGCAACTAACAAGTTCTTCAGAGTTTGATTTGAATCTGTTCAAAAATATTTTGATTGGACCTTTTCTGTATTACATACCTCATGGGCTTTGCTTTTTCATGACTGTGACTATGCAAATGGTATAATAAATAATACTTAATATTGACATATAGCTGGTGCCAATTTAAAGCTAACAGTATCAAGAAATACAGATTCTTTCCTTTATAGTATATTTGTCTCTACAAAACACTTTTGAAATGTGACCCACATATGCTTACCCCCAAGAAGTGTCTCAGCAATTACACAGGCTTGTATTGGATATGTCACTTAATCATATAGATATACAAATAAAAAATGAAGAAAAATACATTCACAAGAGTAGGCTAATCAATAATCTATTGATTTTCTCAGTGATTCTTGACAAAGGTCAGAATTAATGAAAACTTCTTTGAGAACTTGCAATTTTCTCATTGGAAGTGACAGTGAGTTGTGCTACACAGTTTCTACTGTAGTTGACTTCAGAAATTTCTAGTGTCCTTTTTTCATTTGGGGGTGTTGATTTATAATTTTCAAACACTGAAGCAGGGCTATGCACCTTATGGAAGCATAAAATTTGTACCATAAAATCTGTCCAAGTTCTTCATTCCCAAAAGATAAAAATAAGCTCATGAATAAATGACTGATTTGATCAAATTCCCTTGTATTCTTTTGCTATCAGTATAGACAGTCAAAATATCTATCCTCATAGCAAACGTCTGAGTTCAGAACTCACTAATCCCTTATCTACTTCTGTCTTCTGGATGGAAATGTGTAAACAAAGAAAGTGGATCTCTGAGAGGGTCCAGGATATTTGCAATGTATAGATGCTTATGCTGCTTAGCTACTGACTTCTTTGTTGAGGGGATAAAACCATACAGAGAAGCTAGATGGACCCTAGGGGAATAATTTACTGGTGAGGATCTATTTTTTAGTGTGGAAAAAAATACTCAGGATTTTCGACATGTTCTAATTAATGCGCTGACGTGGTGGGTTGCTGTCAAGCATGTGGTTTTCCGTATTAAGGTGATTTCATTATATGAAAGCAGTTAGCAGAGCAATCTAGGGGAGAAAGAGTGATGTTTACACTCTGGAGATCTTTTCATCTCTAGCGACAACCATAAGGTGATTAATAGCATCTGAGGAAGCACGAAACTAACTTAAAATTTTAAGAAATTAAGAGTAGCAGGAAGCTACTTGTATACATGTGTGTAAATAATAAAAACAACTGGTGTATCATTTCTTATTTATTTGTAACTAAGGTAACTGATAAATAACTGTAAATAGTTATTATACTGGGCACATATATGATTGTAATAGGCACAGTTTAATACACAGCCAGTTTTAGAAAATGTATCTACTTCCAAGTGATAGATACTGAAGATTAGGTGACCTAACTCCTATCTACCATATCTCTAATGCCTCTTCCATGATACAGAGGGCATGTAACACAGCAGTCAACAGACAGCACTAATCTAGTGAAGGACCCATTTTGCTATTTACTATTTGCCTTTTCCTGTTTCCCCAGCTAAGTATAGAAATGAAACTGGAATCGGCAGGTGAAACACAAGACAGTTAAAACATATAGTGAATAGCCGAAATAAGGAATCTACTCAGGGCTCATGAGACTTGAACAAAGATGAAATGAAATCAGTAAATATACTACGTACGTATATGGTTCCCTGAAGATGTCACTAGGCCAACTGTAACTGCTATAGCATTTGTTACATGATGTTGACCATGGAATATGGAGGACCATGACATTTAAGTCCAGAGGATGAGAGTGTAAAAGTCATTTTACATTAACTGAACTGGAAACCTAACCAACTTTAGAATGGAAGAGTAAACTGAATGATCACAAGGGCATCAGCCTTATGCAATAATCTTGAGCTACTATGTAAGGAACAAATTTACCACCAACACATTTTCTGTGGTATGACAACTAGCAAAACTCTATGATCCTGCAGCTGGAAATCTACATGTGTAAATGATATTGGAAACCACCAGTCCCAGACTCATGTTGGGAAGAAACCTTAAACAGAAAGACTGACAGTCCAAGATAGAATTGTTCTATAAAACAGAAGTCAAATAATTAAGATCCCATTTGTTTAAGCTTCTAGAGTTCTTTGCAATAATTTCATCTCCTTACCATTCCTTTATTTAATTCTCTTTTTCACACTGTTGATTGCTGTAGTATGTAAGGGATGGGGTGACAAAGGGATATAGATAAAGTTAAAGAAGAGTGATCTGCATCATCAGGAATGAGGCAGTAGGAAAGCATGTAACACCTTGCAAGATCAGGTAACATCCCTTTCAGTATAGAATTTAGTAAAAAGTGTCTCTACACTGTGGAATTTAGTGGGTCCAAGATATGGGGAAAAAACCTATTTCATGACAGTAGTGTTTGAATTCAACAAAGGTTGGAAGACAGTTACACAGTCAGTTACACACATGGCAGCATTCAAGTAGCATGCCTGACTGGGAAAGAAAATTTGTCCTCAGATTACAATCTATAAGTATCATCAACTGTCATATGTGTGACCCATTGAGCACAGTGGGTCTCCATGTTTAGAGAGCTTCAGAACCACATGAAATCTCATAAAAAGAAGTAAATACATTTATGTTTACTAAAAAAAAGTGATTTGGGGTACAAATGATCTTTAGTCCTCTTAAAGACTACTTATATGCCCTATTTTACAATTTAGACAAGAAATCCCACTACAAATATTACTAGAAACTTCAGCCTGATTGGATTTCTTTTTGCTTATTTTAAGTAGGAGAGAGAATGAGTATGTTTGTGATTTCAGGCTGAGGTCTAAAGTGGTTTGAACAAAGAGTCCCGGGAAAATAAGCTGACTATGAATAACATAGAGTGAAGTGCTATTGTTTTAGTTTATCTATAGGCAGAGTACTACATTATCACTGTGATAACTTCAGTCTACCAAAATTAGTGGAAAAATAGGTCACATACCCATGCTAGAAGAACCTGAGCTTCTCTGAATCTCTAAGTGTCTTCAAAGGAGAGGTACAAAGTGCTGTCTTTAATTGCTCATATGGGAGCTCTGTCATAAAAGAGTCATGACTCAGAAAAAAAGAGAAAGTACAGCTGTGACACAAAGGAGATACTCCATATGATACTAAGTGCCACCTGAGAATTTCTTAGTTATGTGATACGAACTCCCTTACTTCCTTATACCTAACTTGAATTGTTTTTCTTTCTGTCATGTTCTGTTGAAGAGTGACCCATACTGACAATCTTGGTGTCACAGTCCTGTCTTATAATGCCAGTTAATTGGGAGCCCAAGACAAAAGAATGGCAAGTTTGATGCCCACATTGGGTACAGAGTGAATGCAAAGCTGCTCAAGCAACTTAGTGAGATCCTGTCTCAGGACAAGAATGTAAAAGCAAAGGATATAGCTCAGTAGCAGGTCATTTGGCTAGCATCTGCAATGCCCTAAGCTCAATCTCAAAGATAACACATACCAAAAATGATATAAGGAAGAAGAGCAGTAAGAACTTAGAGGAGAAAGAGAGCAAGAGGGAAAGCAATAAAGTGAGAGAAAGCAAATACAAACTGGTAAGATGGACCACCAAGATAGCTCAGCTCAGCAAAAAAAGTGTCTGCTGCCAAGCCTGACAGTCTATGATTTGATTCCTTGGAACGTACATGGCAGGAGGAGAGAAACTACTCTCTTAAATTGTCCTCTGATCTCTACATGTTAGTGGAGGCATGCGTATGCATATATGTGCATGTGTCTATGCATGTGTGTACACAGAGACATACACAAATAAATTAATGTAAAAATATATTTAAAGCAGCCAATAACATTCATACAGGATTAAATAAGAGGAAGATATTAACTATGAATAATACTATGAGCACATTTTCTGAAAACATTCTTAGAGCAAGCAGAGGGCTAACGTTTCCTATGGCAGATATGAGACAGATTCATACCTGAGGCAAATTTAAAATACAGATTAATTTTTCATGTGAGAAGTCAGGAGTCTAGTCAAGGCTTTTCCATTGAGATAAGTAAATGCACCTCCCTCCACAGTTGGGCCACAGAGCAGGGAACTCTCTGAGGATAGTAAACATAAGGACATAGGAATGTTTGATGTTGCTAGGCAGTGAAAGATTGTTAGCTTCACTGCCAAGTTTACCAGATGAGGACACTGAGGTCAGAGAGGACATCAGTATTTGAGTCAAGACAGCAAGTCTTCCCCAGTCCCCAATTCCCTAGACTGAAACTCAAGCCTCCTATTTAAGTACAGAGTCTCTTATATTCCCAATCTACCCTTGGAGTTTTTTATTCTGAAAGGCTAGAAGGTAGGCATCAAGAAACAGGAAGCAGCACAAAGGGCAGCAAGTACAAGGAACTGTGTTACCCTGGGGAAGTTTGGGCAACAAGGATCTTTGTTATTTCAGTAACTAAACTCTCCTGGATAAAATCCAAGAATGCCTGCCTGACCCTGAGCTCTACTCTCCAGTGCAGAGAATTAATTAAGCTCAATTCCAGGGTCTGTGCTTCCTACAAGCCTTCTAGAGATTCAAGAAGTGACTCATTCCACATCCTCTAGATGGCCTTTAATTTTCAAGTACAGATATGGATGACTAGGTGGGAGCGTGTCTGGTCTCATAGCTCCAATTACTTATTTTTTTAACCTTCTTTCCCATTCCCGATACATTTCCCTCCTGAGTTTTAATGATACAAACAGCATTGACACACCATCATCTTCCCTACCCCAAATTGAAACAGATTCACATAGTAGTTTTACAGCACTGAGCATTCAAGTCAAAATTGCCATCTTGCCTTGCTCTGCCTTAATGGCCAACAGAAAATATGCTCAGAGATCTTTATAAGGCAAGCAGAGCACTTCTTAACATAATAATAGTGTCTTACTATTTTGTGGAATGCATTAGTGGCTTGGTTGGTTTTAAGATTCTGTTCTTTTTTGAGTTTTCCACGTATCTTTCTTGTCCGCACACAATGAACCTTTCTCTTAACTTATCAGTCACACAGAATCTGAGTGACTTGAAAATTGAAGACCATCCACTTGAATAAATTACTTGCGGTAATAATACCTAATGATACATCCTACATAATCATACCAAACCTTGCCCTTGAAATCATAGTCCCACATTCTATTACCCTATATGCTTATCAATTCAGCCTAGCTGACAGCATTACCAGCTTTTAGATATGATCATTGAACAACAATGTTGACATTAAATTCTAGGTGTTATTAGCTAAAACATCTGTTATAGTCCTAAAAGACAATCGCAGAGATTGCTTCTGCTCACATGCAGATGGCTGAACTCCATGCAGCTTCCAAGACTGACCTGGAGTCCAGAAGATACGTAGGGAGCTCAGGTACTAATGACAACGTCAAATGAATCCATTTGCAATTTTCAACACAGACATGGTCATGAATACTTGAAATTAAAAAGAAAAAAGCTGGAAGTCTCAGTGATTGATTGTACATGCAGCTAAATCTGCACTTACTGAGGAGGAAGGCATGAGAAAAATACTGCTTTCACTTAGTTTTCAGAGAATTGATGTGTAGCAGTCAGTGGGGTTTGGGAAAACGGATGTAATTAATTATGCACATCACTAGGTTCCTGATTGAATGGGATACCCAGCTCTCAGAAGGTTGCCAGTGATGGATTGAAGCTGCATAGCCATAGCAATGGCCCTTGCAGTGGAAGTCGTTACAGTAGGTGTCAGGTGATGTAAATCACAAGTAAAGATTGTAACCTCCCCTCATAAAGATTCCACTCAGCTTCAGAATGGAGTTATTCTGTCAAATGCCATCTTCTTAGAACTCCAAAAGACAAGCCAATTGCTTTCTAAACAATTATAAACATGAAGCTTCCACATGGGGAATGTCCATGTCTGTGATTTTACATGTGGCCATACTCTGGAGCTCTTCCCTGTCATGGTGATAGAGGCTGGGGAATGTGCTCAGGGTGCCGCAATCCTGAAGACTGAATGTGTGTCTTTGGCAACACTGAAAGCATTTTCTCATACTTTTCATGCTGGGAACTGAAGATCAAGATCCTATACAATTTTACTTCTCGTGAGGCCTTTCTTCCTTACAGCCATGGTCACCTTGTCCCTTTGTCCTCACACAGCCCTTCTGTGTATGCAAGTATGTGATGGCAGAAAGGAGGGGAGGGGAGGAGAAAGGAGAAAAGCAGATAGAGAAAATAGAGAAAGGAAAAGAATGGACTTTCTCTTCTATAAGGCTGCCAATCTTACAGAATTATAAACCCAGCATTATGACTTCATTTAATCATAATTAATTTAAAAATCATCTCATAGTACTCACATTGGGAGGTTAGAGCTTCAATACATAAATATCTGATGTGACAGTTTAGTCTATATAGAAATGATGGGCTTTGGGGAGGTATCAACATTATTTCATTCCAGAAAACATTGGTTCCTCTCCATGAAAATAATCCCAAGAATGTAATTATCAAAAAGGATTATAACTGGGGTCAGGTAGTTATCTATAAGCTATATTTTAGCTATCTATCCATGGTCATCCTCCCACAAATACATAATTTTTTAAGTAAGATATAAATCAGGTTGGGCATAGTGGTACACATATTTAATCCTGTGACTTGGTAGGTAGAAGCAGAAGTATCAGAAATTCAATGTTATCCTTTCCAACATGGTGATTCCAAGGCCAGGCTGGGATACAGAAGACCCTATCTAAAAGACCTTAAAACGAAGGAAGGCAGCTGTGAAACACCCAGCACTTTCCTACACCTCACAAAATCTTAAGCAAAACATGAGGTATTGGGAATATAACGGTAAACTAAAGAGAAAGATCAGGTAAAATCTTTAAAGACTGGGCTTCATATTTAGAAAAAAAGACAGATGATCCCATATTTGGGCACTATAAAATGGTACTTGCCCAACAGGGGAGTTCTCAGGCTTAGCTTCTGGAAACAGAGGGATCCTAGTCACTTACCTGGAACATCTGCAGGACATACAACTAGCAGCTGCCATAGCTGCTAGCACAATCTAATAGGAAAGGCAGGAGAACGCCCCCACTTGCAATAGCCCTTGCTGGCCTAACCTGTTTGAATCTACTACAGAAAGTAACTCACTACCCCCTCTAAATACAATGCAAAACTCAATTTGAAGGGTCTCCACATATCCACTTCCCCAGGAAGGAAATACTGAGCAGCTTTTGCTTTTATCTTTGGTCTGTACTTGCTTTTAGTTTGTTTTCCTTGTGATTAACTCTCATATCTGCACTCTATGCTTTCATTCTTTCATATCTTGCCTTTTTTCCCTTACCCAACTCACTTTTTTATTGCTTACTAATGCTTTTCTCCCTGCAATTTATTTTGTATTTTTTTGAGACACAGTCTGATGTATTCCACGCTGGCCTTGAACACAAACCAAAGACAGCCTTGAAGTTCAGATCATTCACTCACCTTTACTTATAATCATTTTGGGGATGATTGTATATATTTCCTCAAAATAGTTAGGAAATGCCCCACTATCTAAGTCCCTACCCCCGCAACACACACAAACACACACACACACACTTTTGTCATTTATCAAACTGCATGTACCAACTAACAATTTGAACTCCTTGTTCAGGTAGAAGGGTTTGGTCCATTCATAGGCAAGAGAAGCATGTCGAGAACAAAGTAAAAGGAGTCCTGCAGTAAGTGGAAGACTAGTTCTGAATCTGGAAAGATTTCATACAGCATAAAACAGCATCACTGAAGAAAAGTTCTCTAAAACTGGCATGAGTGAAGGAATGTTTTACGTTTAGAGGAGTAAACTTCAGAACTTCAATGACTTGATATATTAAAGCACAGTGCATCTGGATTACTAAGGCAATATTTTGAGGCTTTTTTATTAATCAACCACATGCTAACTAGAAACTATATGTAAACAGAATATCAAAGAGATTTAAATTCTTGACAGGAAAACTGTAAGTAGCATGCCCTCCTCTATTTGTTATTTGATATGTTAAGTGGTTTATATAACATATAACTTTGTGCTATTTTTTATTTATCACTATTCTAAAGGAAATAGTATAAAATCAGTAATAGTAAAAGTTCATGAAAATAAAGTATATTAAAATCCATGGTCTGGCATTATCAAAGGCAAATTTCAGGATGTTTTGACAAAGAAATCTAGGTCTGCTGTCTTATTCTACATTGTAATGTTTTAAGGGAGAGAAATGGCATATTGTTATGAAGGAACTGAGGAAGACAGAAGAGATAAAGACTATTTCTTATTTATTAGAGAAAAAACTCTGAAGACTAGATTCAATGGTTTCTTTGCCTGCCTACTACCACCATAGCTGGTGCCATTAATTAGATGCAAGGAACCTAACAGGAATCACCAAGAATGAAACCTAAGGAAGATGAAACACAATACAGGTAAGGCATCCACTGTGGCCACAAAATGATGTTCAGTAAAATGAGCCTCGCAATCTTAGGAATATATTCCTGAATGTTAGGCAAAAACCTCGGAGACATGTAGAAAGAAACTTAGATATTACAGATGATAGGTCTAGGAGGTCCAGCATATGACTACAAAGAGACCCTAAATGACAGAAGAAAATGAAAGAAGGAGGTATGCACTTTTGAATGTAGAGTTCTATGTCAAATATCAACTAAATATGAGGGCCTATTGGACTAGAAATATATTCAGTCCACAATTCAGAAACCTGGCCTTACACATGTACCTAAACAATTTACTACAAATAAGAAAATTACTTAAGAATTAAAACTGTACTAGATAACCTTCAAAAATGAAAAAAATCAAAAGTATATTCATTCTCCAGAGTCAGAACTAGAAGAAACAGTAAGAAGGAGTGCTAAATTAATGCCCTTTTTCACACATGAAGTCTTGACCTAAGACCAGATATAGGTTGGAACACAGTGTCTCAAGCTGCTAAGTCATGTAGCAGAATAAGGAATAAATTTTGGCAGGAGAAATCATATCAATGCACTATTACCATAGAAAATAGTAGATAAGTAAGAGCTAGATAATAGACTTTGTGTTTTTTCTACTATGTTAAGAAATTCTAAGTCCACTTATGTCCATTAATAGTGTCTAACTAGGATTCCATTTCTTTACTATTAAGGTCTTCAGGAAACTTATTATTTCCCACTTACGGCAACCTAGTGTTGCTGTATTTTCCTGGGTGCCTTCAGAATGTGGTCTTTGCAAGTGCTCTTGCCATGTCAAGTTTTTATAGCTTGTATAATAAAATTCCTTCCCCTTGAACATTTAATTACTCTAATTTTCTAGTTGATCTGACATGCTCAATGTGAATTATATAAATTTCTCATATGAATGTTAGATGTTGATGATCTGATTTATCTTTCAGACTTTCTAAAACCAGCTCATTTTCCTTTACTGAAAATTGTATTTGGGTGTTCTTTAATTATTATCAACTGACATATTTAAGCTCCAGGGTGCCTATAAAGCTATTTTCAATCTAATAATTTTAAAATGTCTCTATTCCACGCTGATAAATTCTCCTTGTTAGAAGTAAAGCTTGCAGAATTAATATACTCATTTGGATAGTCTGGTATAAGCTTGAGACCTTATACTAATTTTCACTGTAAAATTAAATCATTGTGGATAGAACTAAACCATACACCTCAACATGAGCAAAGGAATATCTGAATGCTGAATAAACAGACATACTAGTCTAAAGAATACTTTTCTAAGAGCTTCTAAAATGTTTTCCATGGAGACTTACAACAAATACTTTAAATATGATTTATTTGGAAGGATTTGTATGTGGTTCTTTACTCAGAGCTTCCTAAATATAGTCCCATCTTTCCTAGTTCCTGTCATCCAGCAATAGTGACTTGACCCAATAAATACTTGATTTAAATGATTTGAATTTTTTTAAAGTTTAAATGTATCCTAACAATAACTTAAAACAATATGCAGTAGACCCAAAAACTGACAATTTTTCCAGTACCAAATGGAAGTTTGGTGTGGCAGTGTCCTCATTGCAATTAATTGATTGTCTCCCTGATTTTACATGCCAGCTAGAAGCATTTGTTCCCTTTGTAATACTACTTTCTCCTGTTTCAGATCACCAATCTACCTGATTATCTGTCTGCCTTGTGCAGCATCTTCATTGCTTAGAACATGACTTGAGGAATACAAGGATCTCTGGGGATTGTTTTACAAGAATACTCGAATTGTAACTGGGTGAGTTGGTCGTGTGTGCAATTGTAGTACATAACGGGATGTGGTGGGTGGACTACTTGGGCCTAGGAACGGAAGATCAGGCTAGATAATATAGTGTAATTCCATCTCAGAAAAAAAAAGCATGAATACTTTTATTTTATGTTATAGCTAGACCTGAGTAGGTATTAATGACCTCAAAGTTACCTGTCTGCTTAGTAAAAGAAAACATAACTACTGCTATTGGTATACATCTGACATAGGATTAATATACATTATATATACAGAACTTAAAAACAAAGGCAAGTAATAAATGAATAAAATGAATGGTCTGAGACCTGAATAGTTCTCCAAAGAATTAAAAATGGTTAATACATCAAAAACACTCATTGTCCCTAACAATTATGGAAATGCAAATCAAGACAACTTCTGACATTTCATTTCATCCCAAATCAGAATGGCAAAGACCAAAAAGACAGCCAACAACAAATACTAGAGAGGATGTTGGGAAAAAGAAACCCTCATTCACTGCTGGTAGGATTGCAGATAGCTCCAGATACTTTAAAAGTCAGCATGGGAAATCCTTAAAAGGCTGAAAAATCTCCCATATACTCAGATATTCCCTGGCATGTTCCTTTAGGAACATGCCATCCTCCTCCCCAGGTACTTGCTCAGCCATGTTCTTCACAGCTTTAGTCACAATAGGCAGCAAATGGAAACAACCTAAATGTCCTCAATTGACAAGTGGGTAATGAAGATGTGGGCACAATACACTATGGAATATATCCTACTGTAAATAAAAATGAAATCATTAGACTTACAGGTAAATGTACAGAACTAAAAAAAGAGCATATTGAATGAAGTAACCCAGACCCAGAAAGAAAAACGTTGTATGTTCTCTCTTATTAAAGGCTCCTAGCTCCAAATCTTCAGATAAGAGGACTACAGAACCAGGAAAGTAAAATATAACCATTTACAGGGTATGTAATAGAAAAGGAAATTTAACTGTTAGAGTAATCTGATTTAGAGAATGGGAGAAGGGAGTTTCCTTAGGAACAGGGAGGGAAGTAAGACAGAAAGAAGTGAAAGGAGAGGAAAGAGGAAGGGGAGTGACCTGATAGGAAAACACCTTTCAGTACTAACACAAGAGCTGGGCTGGGTGGAAAAAAATAGCCTGTGAGTGGAGCATGAAAAAAATATGAACGGGAAAAAGTGAGAAGAGGGCTGGGAATGTATCTCAGTTGACAGAGTATGGATATAGTGTGCCTGAGGTCTTTGATTCCAACTCCAGCACTGCATAAACTTGGCATTATGGCACACATCTGTGATTCTGGTACTCAAAGTAGAGGCAGAAAATCAGAAGTTCACGGTCTTCCTTGACTACAAAGATATATCAAGTTTGAAGTCAGTCTGTGATACAAAAGGAAAAAAGGAGGGAGGATAAAGAAGAAAGAGAAGGAAGAGGGAGAAGGGGGAGGAAACTAAAAAACATTGAAGTTGAGACTAATACCATTTTTTCATATCTTGTAGCAAATGCATAATGTCTATGGTCAATGTGAAGTCAAGTTCTGCCCTTTGGAACTTTGGATCTTAACAGACCTTAAAAATTGTATTAAATTGAAAGAGGCCATGAATTTGAAGGAGAATGGGGAGGGGTATATGTATGGGAAGTTTAGGAGGGAGGGAAGGGAACGTAGAAATAGTATAATTAAAACATAATCTCGCCTTTTTGGCCTGGGGCGGACCTGCAGCTGGTCTGCTCCTGTGGAAACACCGGATCCCGAGACATCCTAGAGGGACCCACTGCACCCAGAGCAGAGGCTGGTCTGCTCCTGTGGAAACACCGGATCCGAGACATCCTAGAGGGACCCACTGCACCCAGAACAGAGGAGCAGAGGACACTTAGCGGGTCTGTGCCTGTGGAAACATCTGATCCTGAGACATCCTAAAAGACCTACTGCATCCAGAGCAGAGGGAGCTTAGGATCACAGGAACACAGAGACATCTGGAATCCAAGGAGATCTGACACAAGCAAGATAACTGGAAAGACAGACTCCAGTCCGACACAGTGAGCACAGGTAACACTAGAGTCAACCAGATGGCGAAAGGCAAGCGCAAGAACACAAGCAACAGAAACCAAAGTTAGCTGACATCATCAGAACCCAGTTCTCCCACCATAGCAAGCCCTGGATACTCCAACACACAGGAAAAACAGGACTCAGAATTAAAATCACTTCTAATGATGATGATGGAGGATTTTAAGAAGGACATAAGTAACTCCCTTAAAGAAATACAGGAGAACACAGGTAAACAGGTAGAAGCCCTCAAAGAGGAAACACAAAAATCCTTGAAAGAATTGAAAGAAAACACAGGTAAACAGGTAGAAGCCCTTAAAGAGGAAACACAAAAATCCTTTAAAGAATTTCAAGAAAACACAACCAAACAGGTGAAGGAATTGAACAAAACCATCCAGGATCTAAAACTGGAAATAGAAACAATAAAGAAATCTCAAAGGGAGACTACTCTGGAGATAGAAAAAGTAGGAAAGAGATCAGGAGTCATAGATGCAAGCATCACCAACAGAATACAAGAGATAGAAGAGAGAATCTCATGCACAGAAGATACCATGGAAAACCTCGACACAACAGTCAAGGAAAATGCAAAATGCAAAAAGCTCCTAACACAGAACATCCAGGAAATCCAAGATGCAATCAGGAGACCAAACCTAAGGATAATAGGTATAGATGAGAGTGAAGATTCCCAATCTAAAGGGCCAGTAAATATCTTCAACAAAATTATAGAGGAAAATTTCCCCAACCTAAAGAACGAGACACCCATAAACATACAAGAAGCCTACAGAACACCAAACAGACTAGACCAGAAAAGAAATACCTCCCGTCACATAATAATCAAAACACCAAATGCACAAAACAAAGAAAAAATATTAAAAGCAGTAAGGGAAAAAGGTCAAGTAACATATAAAGGCAGACCAATAAGAATTACACCAGACTTTTCACCAGAGACTATAAAAGCCAGAAGATCCTGGTCTTCTATTATACAGACCCTAAGGGAACACAACTGCCAGCCCAGACTGCTATACCAGCAAAACTCTCAATCACTATAGATGGAGAAACCAAGATATTCCATGACAAAACCAAATTTGCACAATATCTTCCCACAAACCCAGCACTTCAAAGGATAATTGATGGAAAACGCCAACACAAGGAAGGAAACCACAACCGAGAAGAAGCATGGAAGTAATCTTCCAACAACCCCCCCAAAAAAGGTAGCTACACAAACATAATTCCACCTCTAATAACAAAAATAACAGGAAGTAACAATCATTTTTCCTTAATATCCCTTAATATCAATGGACTCAATTCTCCAATAAAAAGACGTAGACTATCAGACTGGATACATAAACAGGACCCAGAATTTTGTTGCATACAAGAAACGCACCTCAGTGACAAAGACAGACATTACCTCAGAGTAAAAGGCTGGAAAACAATTTTCCAAGCAAATGGTCCCAAGAAACAAGCTGGAATAGCCATTCTAATATCAAATAAATCGACTTTCAACCAAAAGTAATCAAAAAAGATAAGGAAGGACACTTCATACTCATTAAAGGAAAAATCTACCAAGAGAACTCTCAATTCTGAACATCTATGCTCCAAATGCAAGGGCACCCACTTCATAAAAGAAACTTTACTAAAGCTCAAAACACACATTGCACCTCACACAATAATAGTGGGGGATTTTAACACCCCGCTCTCTCCAATGGACAGATCGTGGAAACAGAAACTAAACAAAGACACATTGAAATTAGCAGAAGTTATGGACCAAATGGATTTAACAGATATCTATAGAACATTTCATCCTAAAGTAAAAGAATATACCTTTTTCTCAGCACCTCATGGTACCTTCTCCAAAATAGACCATATAATTGGTCACAAAACAGTCCTCAACAGATACAAAAAGATTGAAATAATCCCTGCATCCTATCAGATCACCACGGACTAAGGCTGGTCTTTAATAATGACAGAACCAAGGGAAAACCCACATCCATGTGGAAACTGAACAATGCTCTACTCAATGATGACTTTGTCAAGGAAGAAATAAAGAAAGAAATTAAAGACTTTCTAGAATTTAATGAAAATGAGGAAACATCATACCAGAACTTGTGGGACTCCATGAAAGCAGTGCTAAGAGGAAAACTCATAGCTCTAAGTGCCTACAAAAAGAAATTGGAGAGAGCACACATTAACAACTTGACAGCACACCTGAAAGCTCTAGAACAAAAAGAAGCAAATACACCCAAGAGGAGTAGGCGTCAGGAAATAATCAAACTCAGGGCTGAAATCAACCGAGTAGAAACAGAAAGAACTATACAAAATATCAACAAAACAGGAGTTGGTTCTTTGAGAAAATCAACAAGATAGATATAAACCCTTAGCCAGATTAACCAGAGGGCACAGAGACAGTACCCAAATTAATAAAATCAGATCTGAAAAGGGAGACATAACAACAGAAACTGAGGAAATTCAAAAACTCATCAGATCCTACTACAAAGGCCTATACTCAACAAAACTGGAAAATCTGGATGAAATGGACAATTTTCTAGACAGATACCAGGTACCAAAGTTAAATGAGGAGCAAATAAACCATCTAAACAGTCCATAACCCCTAAAGAAATAGCAGCAGTCATTAAAAGTCTCCCCACCAAAAAAAAGCCCAGGACCAGATGGTTTTAATGCAGAATTCTATCAGACCTTCAAGGAAGACCTAATACCAATTCTCTTCAAACTATTCCACAAAATAGAAACGGAAGGAACACTACCCAATTCGTTCTATGAAGCTACAATCACACTCATACCTAAACCTCACAAAGACCCAACAAAGAAAGAGAACTTCAGACCAATCTCTCTTATGAATATTGATGCAAAAATAGTCAATAAAATTCTAGCAAACCAAATCCAAGAACACATCAAAACAATCATCCATCATGATCAAGTGGGCTTTATCCCAGGAATGCAGGCATGGTTCAATATTCGGAAATCCATCAATGTAATCCACTATATAAACAAACTCAAAGAAAAAAACCACATGATCATCTCACTAGATGCTGAGAAAGCATTTGACAAAATTCACCATCCCTTCATGGTAAAAGTCTTGGAAAGATCAGGAATTCAAGGCCCATACCTAAACATAGTAAAAGCAATATACAGCAAACCAGTAGCTACCATCAAACTGAATGGAAAGAAACTTGAAGCATTCCCACTAAAATCAGGGACTAGACAAGGCTGCCCACTCTCTCCCTACCTATTCAATATAGTACTGGAAGTCCTAGCCAGAGCAATCAGACAACAAAAAGAAATCAAAGGAATACAAATAGGAAAGGAAGAAGTCAAAATATCACTATTTGCAGATGATATGATAGTATACTTAAGTGATCCCAAAAACTCCACCAGAGAACTCCTAAACCTGATAAACAACTTCAGCAAGGTGGCAGGTTATAAAATCAACTCAAACAAATCAGTAGCCTTCCTCTACATGAAAGATAAACAGGCTGAAAAAGAAATTAGGGAAATGACACAATTCACAATAGTCACACATAATATAAAATACCTTGGGGTGAATCTAACCAAGCAAGTGAAAGATCTGTATGACAAGAACTTCAAGTCTCTGAAGAAAGAAATTGAAGAAGATCTCAGGAAATGGAAACATCTCCCATGCTCATGGATTGGCAGGATTAATACAGTAAAAATGGCCATCTTGCCAAAAGCAATCTACAGATTCAAATGCAATCCCCATTAAAATCCCAACTCAATTCTTTACAGAGTTAGAAAGAGAAATTCTGAAATTTATTTAGAACAACAAAAAACCCAGGATAGCGAAAACCATCCTCAACAATAAAGAACTTCTGGAGGAATCGCCATCCCTGACCTCAAGCTTTACTACAGAGCAGTAGTGATAAAAACGGCCTGGTATTGTACAGAGACAGGCAGGAAGATCAGTGGAATAGAGTTGAAGACCCAGAAATGAACCCACACAACTATGGTCATTTAATCTTTGACAAAGGAGCTAAAACCGTCCAGTGGAACAAGGACAGCATTTTCAACAAATTGTGCTGGTTCAACTGGAGGACAGCATGCAGAAGAATGCAAATCGATCCATTCCTATCTCCCTGTACAAAGCTCAAGTCCAGGTGGATAAAGGACCTTCACATAAAACCAGACACACTGAAACTAATAGAAGAGAAGGTGGGGAAGACCCTCGAATACCTAGGCACAGGGGAAAAGTTCCTGAACAGAACACCAATGGCCTATGCTCTAAGATCAAGAATTGACAAATGGGACCTCATAAAATTGCAAAGTTTCTGTAAGGCAAAGGACACTGTCAATAGGACAAAACGGCAACCAACAGATTAGGAAAAGATCTTTAGCAATCCCACATCCGATAGAGGACTAATATCCAATATATACAAAGAACTCAAGAAATTAGACTCTAGGCAACCAAATAACCTATTAAAAAATGGAGTAAGGAGCTAAACAAAGAATTCTCACCTGAGGAAATGCGAATGGCCAAGAAGCACCTAAAGAAATGTTCAGCATCCTTGGTCATCAGGGAAATGCAAATCAAAACAACCCTGAGATTCCACTTCACACCAGTCAGAATGGCTAAAATAAAAAACTCAGGTGATAGCAGATGCTGGCGAGGATGTGGAGAAAGAGGAACACTCCTCCATTGTTGGTGGGATTGCAAGATGGTGCAACCACTATGGAAATCAGTCTGGCGGTTCCTCAGAAAATTGGACATATCACTACCTGAGGACCCAGCTATACCACTCCTGGGTATATATCCAGAAGATGCTCTAACACATAACAAGGACATACGCTCCACTATGTTCATAGCAGCTTTATTTATAATAGCCAGAACTGGAAAGAACCCAGATGCCCTTCAACAGAGGAATGGATACAAAAAATGTGGTACATTTATATAATGGAATATTACTCAGCTATTAAAAACAATGAATTTGATAAATTCTTATATAAATGGATGGAACTAGAAATATCATCCTGATGAAGTAACCCCATCACAAAAGAACACAATGGTATTCACTCACTGATTATTGGATTTTAGCCCAGAAGCCTGAAATAACCCCAAAATTAACTCACAGACCCCATAAAGTCATGGAAAGATGACCAAATAGGGGAGCCTGTCCTCTTAGAAAAGCAAAAAAAACTCAAGGGTGCAAATATGGGACACAGTGCGGGGAAAAAACTGAAGGGGGACCCTTACAGACCCTTCCCCCCTGGACACCATCCTTGGAGTCCCAAAGGAGGGTTGATGTGGATGTCGGTGTACATGCTGACAGGAGCTGATATAGCTTTCCCTTAGGGCTGCAAAAAGTCTGGGCATACTCGAGGAGATGCTCACAGCTAACCATTAAACTGAGCATGGGGTTCCCAATGGAGAAGTAGGTGAAGGCTGAAGGAGTTGAGAGGATTGAGAAACCCTGAGGAAAGCAACAATCCCCAACAACCCGGCCCCCGGGTCTAAACCACCAGCCTGGGAGGTTGGGGGGGACCATGGCTCCAGCTATATATGAAGGGAGCTATATATTTAAATGGAGAAGAGTTCCTTGGGCCCTGAAAGGTGGACGTCTTGGGGGGGGGGGGATATCGAGGGTGGAGAGGTGAGGACAAGGGAGGTGGGTGGGGGTACACCAACGTGGAGATAGGAGGAGGGGGGGAAGGGATAATGAGTTCCTGGGAGGGAGAGGGGGAAATGGGGTAAGGGAAAGGAGAACAAAATGAAATGTAAAAAAAATTTTCCAATAAAAATTCAATAAAAAAAAATTAATCTCAAAAATTAAAGATAATTTAAAGAAAAGGTGTTATGATTTCTAATTGTTTGTGTTGCGTATGCATGCCCATATACATGCACACATCGCAGATGAATTCAAGTGCCCCACAGAGAACCCAGACATCAGAATTTCTGGAACCCTTTGAGCCACTTAACATGGGTGTGGGAACCAAACTTGGGGTCCTTGCAAGACATCTGCTCTTAATCTGAAACCATCCTTCCTGTTTATCTTTTTTTTAGAAATTACAAAAGAAAGAAAAAGGAAAAGAAAGAAAAAAAAGGGAAAAAAGAAAGAAAAAAGAAAAAGGAAAAAAGAAAGAAAGAAAGAGAAAGAAAGATACTCATTTTATCAGATCTAAGTGTGGGGGGAGCCATAAATATAATTTCTAGAAAGTTTCTGTAATGTGTACCCCCAATTTTTACCAAATTACACGTGCAAAAAAATTTAAGGAATTTCCAGGACATCTGGCAACCTCTTATTTTTCCCTTTAAAATAACCCTCTCACAGCACATTTTAAAAAGTCCATGAATACAACTGGCCTGACGGACATTTAGAAACAAACAGCCTAATTGGTTTTATAAACTACTCCCCTGCTTTACAAAATGATTTTGAATACTTTTTTTGGAAAGACAACTTTTTAAACATTATTATGTTGTGATTTTCCAGAAATCCTTTCAAAACCAGAATTAGAAATTAAAAAAAAGGAAAGACTACCAAAGAGTTGTAATTAGCAAAGGGGGTAATATTTTTTGCAAGCAGTATAGCAACAGTTCTAACAATATTTTTAAAATAATTACAGCTTTTAGTAAAAATCTGAGTTGGGAAATGATTTTTAAGTAGAAATCTGATAGTCCATTCACAAGGTTAACATGACTTTACAACCCACTCTCCTTTTAAATAGGCTTAAATAACAAGTTTCTAAAAGCTCCCAAAAAATATTCTATAAAATATACTAAAACAAATGCTTATTTGGAGTTAATAAAGTAAAAGATGTTCTATCCAAACCTTCTTCATGAAACTTTTAAAAATAATGAATTTTCCCCAAGGAAATCTAATGGCTCAATTTTTTTTGTCTCAGCAATGAAGTCTCCAAACTTATAGAAAATATGTTTGAGAGCCTTGTTTTGTATTATGCCTAATTTAACACTCCAGAGTTTTTTTATAAAAACAGTAGGTCCAGAAAACAGCCCAAGAATAGGGTTTTAATTTTTCTATACCCTTATTACTTTTATTCAAAATTTTTGTTTTTTAAATGCACTGGGGAAATTTCAAAAGGGGAACCCCAAATGGATTGGGGCGGGGATACTCCCATTTTTTCCCTTTTTTCCTAAAAATTTTAAAAACCAAAACCATCTCGGGGGAAAAAACCCCCTTTAAAATTTCTAAAAAATTTTAAAAACTAGTCGTTTTTTTAAAATTATAAATACCAAAAACAGCATTTTCCAAAAACCCCCCTTGGAAATAAAAACATTAGCCTTTTAATCCATAAAAATTTTCCCCAAACCCCTTTTTCCAAGTTCTGATAAAGGGGGTGGGCAGATTCCGGCCCCTTTTTACGATGAAAATAACCAAAAAACACTATGATTTTTTCCCCTTTTTGTCACCTGATATTTTAACTTTTTATTTCCCCGCCTTTTTTTGGATATTTTGGGGGTTTCAATCTCTGGGAGGGAAACGTGTAGGGGCAGAATGAAAATCATGAAAAATAAAGGGGGGATAAACCAAAAGTCAATTTAATCAAAATCTGTCACCTTTGTTGAAAAAAATTTTCCCTTTTTCTTACCCTATTTTCAGAAACTGACCCCGAAAAGGCCCCCTTTTGTTTTAAGGGAGTGGTGAGAATAAGGACTGAAAAGGGGGGTTTGGAAACCCCTGAATGTGGTCTTAATGGTCATTTAAGGGATTTATAAAAAACAAAAAAAAAAATATTCATTTCAAAAATTAGTGCTTTTTTTATGGAAAAAAACACTTATCCTTTAAAAAAAGCTTTTTTTCCCTTATTTTTTAGAGTATACAAAAGGAATTGCAAAAAAAATATAAAAGGGTTAAAAAAAAAAAATCTACAAAGGTTTAATGTATTTTAAAAAAAATTTTGTGCAGCCCCGGTGAACTTTATCAAGGATTTTTCCCCCCCAAAAGTAAGGGGCCAAAAAAAAAACTCAAATTCCCCGGAAAACTAGCTATTTGGGTTTCCCCGAAGGGTATTACCCCAAAAATCAAAAATCCTTTTGGGTAAAAAACCCAAAGGCCCCTAAGAAGTTTAACAAGAAAGAAGGGTTAAGGGGAGAATGCTTAAACCCCCCTTAGAAGGAAGAACAAAAAAAATCAAAAGGGGTTTGAGGGAGGGATGGGGGAGGGGAGGGATGGAACTGGGGGGAGAGGGGAGGGGGGGGAAAAGGGGGCAGGATCGGATGGGTTTTAGGTGGGTATAAGGGGAGAAGCCCCCGGGGGGCCCCCGGGGGGAATGAGTGGAAATATACACTTTGGGAAAAGGGGAAAAAAGGGGAAAAACCTAGGAATTTTAAAAAAGGCCTTTTGGGAAAAAGAGATTCCAGAACCCCGTGAGGGTGACCACCAAGAGGGCCAGCAGTGGGGAGAGGAAAAAACTAAAAAAAGGGCACCTTCAGTAGACGGGGCGGGGGGCCCCCAATTTGGGGGGACGGGAAAACCCTTTATTTTCCTAAGGGGGATCCATTTCATGGGGGGGGTTTTACCAAGGCCTGACGTATTTGCTATGTTGTGCTTAAGACGGGGGGGTGGTGGGGGAAAAGGCGTCCTGAGGGCCCCCCCCCAGCAGTTAAAACCCAAAAAAACCCTAAAAGCCCAAACACTGGACTGAAGGGGGGGAAACCCCCTAGAAAGGATGACAGTCTCAATTAACCCCGACCGGGGGGCTTTCGGA
Source organism: Mastomys natalensis (assembly GCA_021653895.1). Lineage (NCBI taxonomy): Eukaryota > Metazoa > Chordata > Mammalia > Rodentia > Muridae > Mastomys > Mastomys natalensis. The sequence continues at coordinate 362,130 of JAJTUV010002416.1, forward strand.
ACCCCAAGGGGCCCCCAAAAAAAAAAGAGAAAAAAACGGGGCTGGTCCAAGCCCCCTGGAACACTTTTTGCAGGGGGACTCCCCCGTCAAAAATAAAATTGGGGGGTTTCCCCTTAAATTTTGTAGAAACTTGGGGCCCCCGGGGGAAAGGGGGTTTTTTGGGGGGATGGGGTTAAAGTGGAGGGAGGCCCCATCAGGGGCAAAGAGGAGGAAAAATGGAAGGGGAAAGGGTGAGAGGAGGATGGGAAAGGGGCAATGGGGGAAAAGTAAATTTTAAATTTTTTAAAAAAGTCGGGGCAACAAAAATTTTAAAAAACAAATTTTTTTTTCCTTTATGTTTTAATTTTTTGGGGGAAATTTGGATGAAGGGTTTTTCTTTTTGGGGACCCCTTTTTTTTTTAAAAGGTTTTTTTTTATTCCTTAAAATTTTTGGTTAAAAAAATTTTAAAGTTTTTAAAAAAAAAATTAAAAGGGCAAAGGAAAGGGGGGGAAGGGGAGGGGGGGGGGGGGAAAAAAAAGAAAAAGGAAGGGGGGAAGGGGGAAAAAAGGGGGAAAAAGGGGGGAAGGAGGGGGGGGGAAGAAAATTTTCCTTTAAAAATCCAATTTTGGGTTTAAAAAGGGACAAAAAAATTTTTGGGTTTTAAAAAAAAGAAAAACCCCTTTTTAAACCCCTTTTTTCCCCCTTTTTCCTTGCACAAAAAGAAAAAAAGAAGAGGGGGGGGACGGGGGGGGAAAGTAAAAAGGGGGCCGCTCCATTTAAATAAACATGTTAATTGATTAAAAAACCTTTTTTTTTTTTCAAAAACTAACACCTTGTCCCCATTTTTTTTATCTTATTTAACTAACAAAAACCCACTAATTTTATTAAAGGTTTTGGTTGGTTCTAAGGAAAATCGGCCGCCTCTAAAATAAGCTCGGCCTTTTTTTTTCCCTTCCTTGGTTTTTTTTTAAAAAATTTCACACCTAAAGGGCCTTTTTTTTGGACTTTCCCCTATATCCAAAAACCGCTAAAGTTTGAATTTCCAAAATCCCCCCCCTTTACCCCTTCACCCCCCCCCCCCCCCCCCCCCCCCCCCCCCCCCCCCCCCCCCCCCCCCCCCCCTTTTTTTCCCAAATTTTAAAATAAAATTTTATTTAACATGGAAATTTTTCCCCTTTTTAATTTTTAAAACTGCTATTTTACTATCCCCGTCTGCCCCCCTCTTTTACCAAAAAAACCGTTCTGTTATTGACCCCCCCCCAGGACAAATTCTCCTTCCTTCTCTTTCCTATTCCTTCTCCCTCCCTCCCTCATCCTTATCTCCTATCTTTTGTCTCTTATTCCCTGCCTTTGTCCCTTGGGACAAATTTAATCTTGGGAATTTCCCGAGTGATATCAATCAATATGTTTATATTTTACAAGTACCTCTTAAAATTAGACTTTTGTTGTTAACAAATATTTACATAAGCTTTCAAACCTTCACCTGTAACTATTTTGCTTTTTTAATAAAAAAAAATTTTGTGTATGACAATGCTTCTCTTTGTCGTGCTCGTTTTCCTCTTTGGAAAACTGAAGACAGGCATCGCACAGATTGGAAACAGTGAATGGAGATCTGTTGAAAGAGAAACAAAATTTGGGGAAGAAAAAAAAAAAAATCATTGAATAGCAGGCTACATATGCCCCTTGTGCATCATAACTCCCTGCTACTTTTCCTCTTGACATTCTCAGTAGTGATTTCTTGCCCGTCATTGTCTAGTGAAAATGCTTGCCCAGAGCAAGGGGAGCAAAGCCTCTACGCTACCTAGGAGAGAAAACCCAAAAGAAAACTTGTAAATTTCTCAAGGATTTAGGAATTAAGCAGTGTGTGGACTTTCTGGGGGCACTTGTGGCTATCTGGAATTTCCTATTTCAACTCGTGCAACCTCAAGAATCTGGCACTTAGCCCGTTGGGAAACCTCATCAGCTCCTTCTGGGCCTTGGGCACAACTTTTTAAATTAGATGTTCCACAGTTCCTTTTGGATCCTCAAGTAGGCCTGTTCCTACCATAAGAGGCAGTAAATTCCCGTAGTTCAATTCAGACACTAAACCTTAATATGAACGGGGTAAAAGGAAACTTTTCAATGTTTACATAGGACCTTCAGTGACTGCATCAAACTTCACAAATAAAGTGCCAAATAGTTACTGTGAAGATCATTGTCTTTTTACTGCTTCCACACACGTTACCGAAATTATACATACAACTCATCTACGTGATAATACACAGCTTTTACAATCCACACAGTACAATGCTCTCTAGATTAGTTGGTTTAACAAAAACAGAATCTTTAAGTTCAATTGTTACTATCCTTTCCCTAAGAATAGAATATTAAAGTTTAGAAATAAGAAATGAAGAAAAGACACCTGAATGAGAATATATAAATTTAAAGATACCTTCTCAGAACTAATACGGCTATTTCATAAAAATATTAGCTGGAGTAGTACATCAAAATGTTCAGAGTAGTCATGACTGGGAAAATCTGGACCGTGAGTAATTTTAGAAGTACCCAATGCTGCTTTCAAGCTTACCCAGATGAACCAATTGTGCATCTTTTCCTAAATTTGTATTCACCTTTGTCATCATAATTGTTTAAAACTACTCAGGTTAACAGCATTTACATCTGAGAACTGGAAAAATCCCACATAGCTGATTTTTCTTTCCTATGGAAGCAAATTGTTTTTAAACACTTTTTGTAGCCTCCAGACTTCCTTGTAAGTACATATTGCAATTATGATTTGGAAGTTATTTTTAAAGTCAAAATTGAGCCTATTAACTTCTGTGTAAATAGTGCCTTTTCATGAAGTACTATGAAAAAGGACCCTTTCCTCCATAAAAGAACCATTATTATCCATAGGCTTGACCAAAATTACCCTTGCAAACTAAACTCTCTGGTACTCCTATAAAATAAGCAGCATAAAAACACATTTAATCTAAGTAAATTTCAGAGTTAAAAGCACACCATGGATTAACACATTAAAACTCCAAATAACTGGGAATCACTTACAAAGTAGATCACAAGGTGAAAGGGAAACATCTGAACTGCTTTGGTACCTAGAAGCCATGCTCTACTCTGAGTTCTAAAGAGGGTTACTTTCACTACGCCTATGTTGTCCAAATTCTAAGGCTATTCACCCCAAGTAGAGATTTTCCAATTCATATTTTTCAATCTCATGACTACTTTAGAATGCTAAGCTAAGACTTAACAAAATCACCCACTAAGCAACTCTCAAGTTTTCCTCCAAAAACTCCCAATGAAGAGACTGAATATTACTGTGCAGTAGAACAGAACTTCATTCAAAAGGAAATACCATTTATTAGTTATGTCCAAGTGAAGAATTTAGCATCTACATCACACCACTTCATGAAGGACCAAGGCTGGCAAGCTCTACTAGGAAATTCTGGATAAAATTTCTCTAAATACTTCTGGCCTCAATCTACTGCTTGAAGAGAAATTACAATGACTCTCTTTTTTAGAGCTTTAAAGTAACTAATTTCAGGATAAATCAGCTTTGAAATGTCAGTGTAGTACTGTATAAAAGAAGTTTTAGCTCCTATCTTAAGTATTTGGGGGTTTCTTTGACTTGTTTTTCCCCTCCTAAAATATAATCTTTCTTTAGAAGTGTCTCTAGTCTGAAATTTGCATTCCAATATACTGAATGCTTCAATCTTAAATTGGGCAGGCAATTCTATAACACATTAGAAAGGAATCCTGGGTCTGGGGGAGATCCTTCATCCCGTTAAGAGCTTGCTGTTCTTCCAAAGGACCCAGATCAGTTCTTAGCACTCACACTGTAGTTTACAACCACTTTTATCTTCATTTTCAGGGGATCAGATGATGTCTTCTGTTCTTCATAGGCAACAGACTATACATGGAACACATATATACACACATACACACATATATATTATATATATAATATTTAAAATGTATGTGTGTATGTGTATATATATATAAAGACATATATATAAAGACATATATATATATAATATATATATATTATATATTATATAGTAAGAACATACATAAACATCAAATAAAATTTTACAAAGAAATCTTGGTGAAGTTACTATCTTCTTAGCCAGAAAAGTAACAGTAAAGATAAATCAAGTTCAGGTACAGGACCTCAACACACCTGGGAAAAAACATCAAACAATAATTTGAGTTAAAACATAACATACAATATGCTTACCAATCAAGCCTTAGGATTCGCTGCTGTATGGAACAGAGACTGGCCTAAGAGTGACAAGAAAGAATACATATTACATAGTGCAAACATTCAGTGGGGTTCACTTGAAATTAATGCTTTTTGTCACACCCAACTGAATTAAATCCACTCATCCCTCTGTGTTTCTTTTACATGAAATGGGAGACACAGATGTCAAGGTGCCTTAATAGAGAAATGTATGTTAGAAACCAGCTGAGTAGACAGACTATTAAATAACCTACAGTGAAAATAAGCTAAGTGACTTTTAGACTCCCAGAATGTCTTAGAGTATCAGCAACATTTTCAAAAGAAATGGAAGGGTCAAGGTTTGCAGAACTGGCCTATTTGTTATTTATTTCTTATTTATGTTTTCTGGACCTCTATACCAAATACATGCTGTGAGTGGGATATGCCAATAAGCTCCCACGTTTGCTATCACCCATTTGTTGTATAGGTCTTATATCCCTACCCACTCCCATCTCAGAAGAAACAGAGCTGGTGTTCATTGTCTTCAAAATCACATTGTTATACCCAAAAAAGATACCTGAACACTCCAGCACTCTCCTAACTCTTGCAGTTCTGTATTTTTACAGTCCACTCCAGGCAATTCTTCCACTGTTTAACTAGATTTTCTAAAATTAAAAACAAAATTTTGACTTAAAGTTCAGAATTCATTCTTGTTGAAATGAGAAAAGCATAGAGATGTTAATATTTCTCAGTTGCGGCCACAGCACACAAGACAGTAGGGTAGTAACTGGAAAAGGATGCCTCTGGGGACTAAGTTGTGGTACTAGAGAGTAGCCTGCAGTTTACAATAAATATTGTTCTTAGGATGGACCAGGCCGGGTGGTGGTGGCGCACGCCTTTAATCCCAGCACTTGGGAGGCAGAGGCAGGTGGATTTCTGAGTTCCAGGACAGCCAGGGCTACACAGAGAAACCCTGTCTCAAAAAACCAAAAAAAAAAAAAAAAAAAAAAAAAAAAAAAAAGGAAGGACCAGAATTCAGTTCCTAGTACCCATACCGGGTGGCTCACAGCCACCTGTAATTCCAGCTCCCTGACCTCCATACATGTCCACATGCATGTAAACAAAATATAAATTGGAGGGGGGGGGAAGATAAGTTGTAGAGACAATGTCTCTAACCTAGAATGGGTCAGCAATGCTCCAGAAGTGACTGTAACGCTGTTGGTATTGTAGAGCTCTAAAGACTCAGGGAAAAAGTTTCAACATCTATTTTAGTGATAGCACAGAGGAGGGACTGGCTGGTCGTCTGTAAAATATCTATCATGTCTCACAGCATTTCATATACTCTGAACTGCATTTTTAAAAATGGGTACCCATTCCACCTTCTTCATTTTACAAAACTATAAGCAGAGCATAAAATTATAGTTTTCCATTATTCTCTAAAGGAGGTTTTGCAGAAACCTGTGAGAACATTACCTGTGAGTAGGTAGTCAAGCACTGCCTGGCTGGAACACAGGTGCTCTTTCTCAGAAGAACTTCTGAAAATGGACTGGGAGGTGGGAGGCAGGCATGCAGAGAAAAAGATAACAGAAGGTAAGCAGCACATTCAATTTCTGACTATAGAATCAAAATTACTATTCAATTTTTAACACTCCCTTCAAAATAACCATAGTTCATATTGAATTGTGAATTATGAAATTGTGAATTGTGAAAGAGAAATTATTAAATATTGTATAGTAAGCAATGAATGCCCATTATTTTTCTAGCAGGGTTATGTCAAGTCTATTTCATCAAGACCCTTGTGGGCATTCCATCAGAATTTCTAAATTAATATACACCTTTACTACAAACTATCTAACTTAACACTACACAGAAAAAGCTGGGAGAGGTACTATATACCTAAAACCCCAGCACCTAAGATGTAGAAGCAGGAGAATCGAGAATTCAAGGCCAGCCACAGCTACATAGTGAGGCTGAGGTCAGTTTAGCCTTCATGAAACCCTGTTCTCAAATAAAGAGAAAACTAAAAACTAATTAAGCAAATAAACCCATTATACAACATGATTCCAAGTGCATTCTACTGACCCAAATTATTGAATATTCGCACATTTGCTTTCTGAGACATTGAGATGGCTTTTACCAGACAGTAAAAGCACTTGCCCTGGAAACATATCAACTATAGTTCACTTTCCATTTCCCATGTTTGGGGGATGTTAGGTGAACCCTGCAGGTTGTCCTGATTTTCAAACATGCGCTGCGTCATACATGCACATGCATACACACACACACACACACACACACACACAAGTGAATGCACACATCATATAAACAACAAGAATATAATTTCCTTACTCACTTAAATGCCTCACACTTTCCAAAGTAAACATCCAACAGACTAGAGGTACAATTGAGTTACAGAATGTTACCCTCACAAATAAAATACATAAAACAGAAATTTTTCTTTTCAAATCACTGTATGAGAATACTGATGGCAAAATTTAACCATATAAATAATATTAACAAATGAAGGGAGCCCACCAAATTTACAGAAAGAGAAGTAGCTATCAGCTATTAAGTATTCTAAGCTATACATTCAATCCCTCAGGATATGATTTTTCCTGGTCGAAAAAAACAACAGAAACAACTTAAGATTTAAACAAGCACACAATTACAAAAACCATCTGAAAATGTGAAATGAATACATCACATCTATAGACGCCACTGTGCTGTACCGAAACCTGTTCAATCAAGTCCATTATCTTTTCTGGTTTCCTGTCTCCCCCTCCTGTTTTTGGAGATGCCAGGCTATGGTCAGAATGTCCTCAAACTAGTTTTATCACTGTTCCCATTTTAGTCCCTGGCACATACCCTTCCTTTGTAACCAAGAATACAAGTGTATCACTGGATTTCCTCACTTTTAAATTAAAAACACCACCAAACTGTAAAACCACACGCAAGAGGGTTCAAAGACAATAATTAACCAAATAAAATAAAGAAAATCTGGTTTTTAGATTTTAAAAAGCACAATTTAGCTGAGCTTCAAAGCATCCTGTAACCTTATAAGGCTTACCGACCCTATTGTTTAAAAAAAAATTTTTTTTTTAATTGCATGGGTATTTTGCCTGCATGTATGCCTGTATATACCACGCATTCAATACCCAAAGAGGCCAGAAGAGGGCAGCAGATCCCTTGGGACTGATGTTACAGCCCGTTGGCCACCATGTTGGTGCTGGGAACTGAACCTAGGTTCTATGAAGAGCACTAGGTGCTCTTAACCGTCTCCATACTTCTGCCCACCTCCGGAGCACTGGGATTTCACATATTCCTGCTCTACCAACTAAGAGCTCAACCTAGCTATTTTTAAAAACCATTTTAATGAGTAAAGTGTGTTTCATTATATTTTCTCACACGTTGACTCTTAGGAAATAAAAATATATATACATTTACATAAACACATTACACTGTTCCCCTACATAAATTTGTACCATTACGGAAATATAGTAGTCTGTAGATATCTATAAAGAGCATACTACATGTAGCTAAGAACGGATTAATATAATTTGTGTATGAAATATAATTACTAAAATAAATCTTAAGGCAGCTTCTAGAGGCTGACGCTCTCTGTCTTTCCCAGTCCAGGCTCCCCATCCGTCCACACTCCCTGTCTAGGCTCCCAGACCACACTCCCCAAACATGCTTACCGCTTGTGTTCGCAGCGGCTGGTCTGCGCTGATTCGGTCTGATCCGGTCTGGTCCGGTCTGCACTGATGCAGTCCACACTCCTGGTCAAGGCTGCCAGTCAATGTGGACGCTCTCAGTTGAAGCTCTACTTCGCCACTCCCAACCAATCACCTTGCTGTCCTGTTGGTGTACCTCAGGGGCTTACAGGCCCCTCAGCTTTCCGGAGCCGGAGCGTAGAGTGTCTAGCACAGCACACTCCAAAAGCTGAGGCAAAATGGAGGTCGAGCACCCCGTGAGCCTCCTTATATAGGCAGTTTATGGTCCCACCTCCACGGATCCAGATTGGTTGTTGCTAAGATGATTGACAGGTATAATATTTACTCTCATCTTCTCTTTACTAGAGAACATCACTACCCTAGATGCTTACTCCTCATTGGTGAAAAGTATTTGCATTTAAGACCTTCTGACCGTTGGGGGTTCTAAGAATTGTGGGAAGTACAAAATGAACCCCACCGTGATGTAACTCATAATCCACACTCTGATTGGTTTAGTGCCAAATTTCAAAAAGAAAAAAAAAAAAAAAAATGCCCGCGCTCAAAATGCGCCCTTTTGTCGAGAATTCTTTCGCGCCATTTCTGACTTAGCCGTTAGAAATGGTTTTTCACTTTTACTAAGAGTTTTTCCCTAGCCCTTTCTATCTTAGCCATTTAGAAATTATTCCCATTTATTGAGAGTTCTTTCCTGCCATCTCGACCTTAGCAGTTAAGAAACGGCTATTCCCGTTTGTGAGCGCTCTTTGGCGCCATTTTGGACAGCCTTTAGAAACGGTTTTTCACTTTTATCGAGAAGTTTTTTCCCTAGCCGTTTCTACCTTAACAGTTAAGAAATTGTTATTCCTTTTTATCAAAAGTTTTTTCCCTGCCATCTCGACCTTAGCAGTTAAGAAAGGGTTATTCCGGTTTTTGAGTTCTCTTTGGCGCCATTTTGGACAGCCTTTAGAAACGGTTTTTCACTTTTATCGAGAAGTTTTTTCCCTAGCCGTTTCTACCTTAACAGTTAAGAAATTGTTATTCCTTTTTATCAAAAGTTTTTTCCCAGCTATTTCTACCTTAGAAGTTAAGAAACAGTTTTTTCCCTTTTTTGAGCGCTCTTTTCCCTGCCATTTCTACTTCAGTGGTTAGAAATGGTTTTTCACTTTTATGGAGCGGCCCCCAAACCCCCATCATTTCTACCTTAGCCATTAGAATTAGTTTTTCAGTTTCATGGAGAGTTTTCCCCAGCCGTTTCTACCTTATTTGTTAGAAAGGGTTATTCCAGGTTTTTTTGAGAGTTCTTTCCCACCATTTCTACCTTAGCGATTAGAAACGGCTTTTCACTTTAATGGAGAGGGTTTTTTTTATCCAGCCATGTCTATCTTAGTCTTCAGAAATGGTTATTCCCTTTTATGGAGAGTTCTTTCTTGCCATTTCTGCCTTAACTGTTAGAAATTTGCCAGAATACTGGCTGGTTTTATTATGGGAAGGGACCAGAGTACTGAAGGACATTGAGGGACAGTGTCAAAAAATTCAAGTCCACCAGACTCAGATGTTATACAGATTATAATTACCCAAATTTGTTAAAACTGCTAGCAGAGCCACAGTCTGTAAGCCAATTAGAGACATGCCTTACCAATGTTGGTGGAAGAGATGTTTTTAAATGTGCAAAACCACAATTATTCTAGCATGCTGTAATTTACAGCTATGTGAGAAACTTATCTCCCTAGGTGAGAAACTGCCTCACTCCTCTGTGTCTAAATTAGCCAGGCATCACCAGTAGCATGTGCCTTTAATCCCAGCACTTGGGAGGCAGAGGCAGGTGGATCTCTGAGTCTGAGGCCACCCTTTGTCTACAGAGTGAGTTCCAGGACAGCCAGGTTTATACAGAGAAACCTTGTCTCCAAACAAAAACAAATACAAAAACCAAACAATAAAAACCAAAAATACAACAAAGGTTAGTCATTTCACCATAGTTACACACTTCTGAGGACTGGATAAGGTCTGAGTTTTCAGGAATTTAGGTGAGAAGTTGAAGTTTCATCAGCCATCACAACAATGAGCAGTCAGCTAGATGAGATGGGAAACTGCCAGCTTTGCATGTGGATGAGGGGGGTAGCTCTGATGCCACAGTCCTGTTCCCCAATTGGTTCTTGATTTGTCAGTAAAGATATCCAGTGCCCAATTGTTAGGCAGTAGGTACAGGTGGAACTTTCAGGTCCCAGGAGAAAAAAGCAGATACAGGAAAGGAGATAAGGGTTTTTATGCCATGCTTTGGAGGAAGAAGAATGCAGCAACCATGTGAGGTCTGAGAGAGAGCTGAGGCCTGTAACCACTACTATAGGCGGGTGGCTAGGAATGTTTGACAAAGGCTAGGTGGGACTAGCCACTGAAGTTTAGGGTAGGTGAAAAGGCAGAGATTAAAATATTAATAAGTGCACACTATTCCAGGCGTGAGACAGTTACACTCAGCAATTGTGCAAAAAAAGGCAAGTTGTAAAAGAACAAACTGTGTGCCTGTTTTACTGGAGGATTCAAGGGAAGTTAGGAAGGGGCTGGTAGCATGGCCAATCCCTGAGCAAAGGCGGCAGCATAAAACTACACCCAACATGTGGAAGTTTGAACTTGTGTGTATATTGAAAAAATTCTGTAAAGCTCAAGGTAAAAATGAAAAGCAGCAAGTGAAGCACATCTACCACATAACCAGTCCCTAGGGGTTTAAAAGTAAACTGCTAGCTTTTGAAAACAAGCTTGGAAAACTATTCAAAAAAGCTTGCCAATTTTTTAATAGGGTTATTTGGTTGTCTAGAGTCTAATTTCTTGAGTTCTTTGTATATATTGGATATTAGTCCTCTATCGGATGTGGGATTGGTAAAGATCTTTTCCCAATCTGTTGGTTGTCCTTTTGTTCTATTGACAGTGTCCTTTGCCTTACAGAAACTTTGCAATTTTATGAAGTCCCATTTGTCAATTCTTGATCTTAGAGCATAAGCCATTGGTGTTCTGTTCAGGAACTTTTCCCCTGTGCCCATGTGATCAAGGCTTTTCCCTATTTTCTCTTCTATTAGTTTCAGTGTGTCTGGTTTTATGTGAAGGTCCTTTATCCACCTGGACTTGAGCTTTGTACAGGGAGATAGGAATGGATCGATTTGCATTCTTCTGCATGCTGTCCTCCAGTTGAACCAGCACAATTTGTTGAAAATGCTGTCCTTGTTCCACTGGACGGTTTTAGCTCCTTTGTCAAAGATTAAATGACCATAGTTGTGTGGGTTCATTTCTGGGTCTTCAACTCTATTCCACTGATCTTCCTGCCTGTCTCTGTACCAATACCAGGCCGTTTTTATCACTATTGCTCTCTACTACAGCTTGAGGTCAGGGATGGCGATTCCTCCAGAAGTTCTTTTATCGTTGAGAATAGTTTTCGCTATCCTGGGTTTTTTGTTATTCCAAATAAATTTCAGAATTTCTCTTTCTAACTCTGTAAAGAATTGAGTTGGTATTTTAATGGGGATTGCATTGAATCTGTAGATTGCTTTTGGCAAGATGGCCATTTTTACTGTATTAATCCTGCCAATCCATGAGCATGGGAGATCTTTCTATCTTCTGAGACCGTCTTCGATTTCTTTCTTCAGAGACTTGAAGTTCTTGTCATACAGATCTTTCACTTGCTTGGTTAGATGCTGATGTGGGTGTCAGGAGGTGTATGCTGACAGGAGCCTAACTTAACTGTCTCCTTAGCGGTCTGAAAGAATCTGACATATTTAAAGGCAGATGCTCACAGCTAACCATTAAACTGGTCATGGGGTTCCCAATAGAAGAGTTAGAGAGAAGCCAGGAGGAGTTGAAAGGATTTGTGACCCCTTGAGGAGAGCAACAATACCAACCAACCAGAGCCCCCAGGGTCTAAACCACCAGCCTGGGAGCGCTTAGCGAGGGACCCATGGCTCCAGCTATATATGCAAGGGAAGATGGTCCTGTCAGGTATAGGTAGGAGAAGAGATCCTTGGTCCCATGAAGGCTGGACATCGTGTGTGGGGGAATTTGAGGGTGGGGAGGTGAGGTGTTGTGGGGGTAGGTGGGGGCACACCGTCATAGAAGCAGGAGGAGGGGGGATGGGATAGGGGGTTCCTGGGAGGGAGGAGGTAAATGGGGTAAGGGGAGAACATCTGAAATATAAATAAAATATCCAATAAAAAAAAAAAAGCTTGCCCAGACTGGTCAGAACCAGAAATTTAATCTATAAAATAATGTTTCAAAAGGGACTGGAAGAAACTACTACAAGGCCTGGAGAGTGGGAGATGAAGTGGAAGAACCAGAGGATTGCATATGTACACCATGCATGGGCATAGTACACTCACTACATTTGGCTACTTTAGGTTTTTTGGATTTTGTTATTTTGTTTGTTTTGTTTTGGTTTGTTTTTCTAGACAGACTTTCTCTGTATAGCCCTGGCTGTTCTAGAACTTGCTCAGTAGACCAGGCTGGCCCCAAACTCAAAGATCTGCCCGCCTCTGCCTCCCAAGTGCTGGGATTGAAGGGTGCACCACCACCACCCAGATACTTCAGTGCTTTTTGTTTAACCCATTAGAAGCCTTTAACATTAGACAACATGAAGAATTACAGAGTTTTCATGATTTTAAACAGTACTGCTCTATACAAGTGTCTGAGCCTTCCTTATGGGCAGCACTACAGCTAGTACCAGAAATCCATATTTTGAAAAAGCTTCCTAAATTATATAACTAGAGTTGCATAAGATGGTACAAATGGCCTGGCTATAGCCCTCATAGCAGTACTGGCTCAGGCACCCATCACAATAGATCAATTAAAGAGATAATAATTAATGAAATGAAGGAAGATTTTAATCAGGATGCATTGGGGAGAGGAAAAGGTAAGTTTAAGGATTAAACACAAGAATTAGGGCAGGAGGGCAAGAGATATGCATAGTAAGGACTACAAGCTAAAGTGTGTTTCCATTTATTTTCTTTCATGCGTATGTGTGTGTACATGCATGTACATATGTGTATGCATGTATGTGTGCAGGCAGGTACATGTCTGCATGCACACACACATCGTACACAGATCAATGAAAATAATAATCACCTGAGTCGGGAGAAATGGTTCAACAGCTAGAGTACTAGCTGTTTTCAAGAGGACATCAGTAAAATTTCCAGAACAAAGCATCTGTAAGTCTAGTTTCAGGTGATCCAATGAATGCTTTCTTTGGCCTCTGCAGGTACCAGATACAGGTAGGTATACATCAAGGTAAAACACCCATACAGATAAGATAAAATAATTTAAATTTAAAAACTCAACATAAGGATTTGAGTTTGATTCCCCAGTACGAACATAAACACACATTGTGAAGTACACATGAAATATCAGCATTAGGGAGGCAGAGACTGGTGGATCTGCTGAGATTGTCTGGTCAGCTAGCCTGGCCTAGAGATCTCCAGGCTAATGAGAAATTATGTGACGGAAAAAGGTGGATAGATGGCTTTAGGGGAATGACACCTGAAGTTGACTTCTGGCCACCATGTGAGTGTATACATAGATATGTGTACCCACAATGCACTCATACACAGAAAAATAAAATTAAGAAAGCAATTATATTCACATAATGAATCTAAAAGAATAAAAGGACAAGATTCTTAGGAATAAAAATGAAATTCAAAGTTTATACTCTGATAACATCCAAAAAAATTGAAAGTCAAATATATGTAAATGTGATAGAATCCTGTGGAAAAGGAAGCTGGGAACATGTAAGAGTCAGAGGGGATGGAAAGCACAAAAAGAACAGAGCCCTGTCAATCATCAGGATCAATGCACATTGGAACTCACAGAGAATGAGACAGCATGTACAGGAATGAAAGGCATGGATCTGCACCAGATGGGTTCCTAGAGCCAAAAGAAGATGTAGACACATACCCCATCCCTAACACAAAAGCTATCTCCAATGGATAACCACTTGTAGAAGAAAACGTAGTTTTCTATAAGGGAGTCTAACAGGGGAAACAAACTACTCTTAAGGGTGGGCTGTATTCCTAGCTGTAGTGGCCAACAGAAAATAAACTCAATGGCATCTTTGGAAGTTCCATGTCTCATTATGTCATGTCAAGTCCTCTGTTTATTTTTAAAAAATGTTATCTTTTAAAAATGTTATTATATATTTTTTCTCTCTTTTTACCCTGTAGGTCTTTTGTGTATATATTATTGCTTCCAGTTTAGTATTTTTATGAGTGGAGTTCCTATGTGTGGAGATTCTTGGGTATGGAAATGAGATCTCTATGCCTTTCCTTGTGCTTTTCCTCTTCAGTTTGTTTGTTTTGTCCTATTAATATGTTTGTTTTTGTTTTATCTTGTTATATTATATTTTATTTTTATTCCCTGGAGGCCTGTTTGTTTTCTAAGGAGAGACAGAGAGTGGGTGGATCTGGATGCGAGGGAAGATGGGGAAAAACTGGGAGGATAAAGAGAGGATATTTATTATATGAGGGAAAAACTTACTTTTAATAAAAGAAGAATATTTAAGTGATCTTTAAAAAGAGGGAAAACATTCCAAACATGTGGAAACAACTGTGATTGAAGCAGTCTTAGTATTTAAACAAGCAATTAATATGAAGATATACAAATGACCAGTAATCCATAAAAATATTCAAAATCAATAGTTATCAGTACAACAAATAGAAAACAAAACCACAGTTATGTGCCACTAAAAATATTCTAGGATGGAAAAACAAAAATGCCAGGTAGTAATATGTGTTGTTGAAGATGCAGAAAAATATAAATTCTTATGCAATTAGAAATTCAAAGTTAGCTCTCAAGTTTGGAAAACAGTCCTGTATATCCTCAAATAATTTAACAGAGAGTTGATACTTGGCCCATTAACTACATTGCTATGTCCAGAATGGAAAAAAAACCACGAATACCCATAAGTCATATACTCAGCTCTTCATGGTTTTGTTTTTTGTTTGTGTGCTTGCTTTGGTAATGCTTTGATTAATTTGACTTTCTTTTTTAAAATAAAGAATTCCAAATGAAAAAAAAAACAAAAACAAAAAACAAAAAATGTATCCAAAAAATTTCACATGACTGCTCATAGCAACATGTTTCATCAATTTCAAAGGGACAAACAATTGCAGATGCCTGTCTATCTCATTAGAGAATAAACAGAAAGGAATATACTAGAGTTGGCCCCTATGGTGAAGAGGCCACCCTGGGCTCTCGCCCAGACCAGAGGGCCGAGAGGAAGCGTGGGCGCGAGGCACGGACCGCTACAGGTTCTAGGGGATGTTTTTTCTTTCCTTTAGAATAAAAAGGTTATTTTCAAGCCAGGAGGCGGCAAAAGAGACAGAGGGAGGCAGAGCGAGCGATGGCGGCCTGGTTACATCGCTCGGGCCTCCCAGCCGCCTCCGCCTCCAGCGCTGTAGCCTCCGAGGAGCTGAGAGTTGCGTTTCCAGCTCCGAGGGGGCAAAGACTAAGACATGCTTGTAAATCTAGCAACAGAAAGGGAAAGCAGGACAGCAGGTGTTCAAGGTCATTCTCAACTCTATAGCGCATTTAAAGCCAGCCTGAGTTCCTGCATGCTTCGTTTCAAAATACAAAAAGAAAAATAAAATATATAGTGATAAATGACAATTATAATTTAAAAATTAAAAGAAACAATTAAAAGAAAAAATATCACAGGGACAGAACTTTGTACCTCACAGAACTAGGATACAAAGGAGCGAAGTAAACACAGAATTAGAAGAAATAATAAGGATCAAAGCAAAAATAAATGAAGAACAAATCTTAGATTAATGGCAGAGAAAAGGGGAGAATTACAATAAAATCAGAAACAAAAGAAGACATATTAAAATAGACTATAAGGAATCACTATGAACAATTGTATATCCAGGAATTGGGTAAGCTGCATGAAAAAAACCTAGACTCTTCATACTGAAAGTCATGTTAGACTTACTGAATAGAATCACCAAAACAAAATGATATAAAGCCAACATGTAAAAATCAGTTATATTTTTACAGAAATACATGCCTATCTGAAAAAGAAATCAAGGAAACAATCATGCTTATTAAAAATAAATAAAATGCCCAGGAATCAAAATACTGAAATATCTATACATTGAAAACTATAGAGCATGATGTAAGAAACTGGAGACAAAACAGAAGGCTATCCTTTGCTCATATATTGGCAAAATTAATATTGGTGAAACCTCCAATGTACCCAAGCAATATATGAATTCAATACAATCTCTAGCAGAATTTTAATGGCACTTATCACAGAAATAGAAATCATTCTAATATTTATATGAAACTATAAAAGACCCCAAATAGCCACAGGAAAAAATCCTGCTAAGCAAGTTGGAGATATCACGTATAATTTCAAACTACATTGCAAAATTCTAAACAATCAAAACATGTGGTATTGGCACTTCCATAAATGCATATAAAGCACTGTGATCATACTTACTCCATCTATTGCTATTTTATAGCCCGATTTCTTTCTCCCCTTTCAAATCCTGGATCCCTTTAACTTTCATGCCCCCCTTTCCCATAGATCCCCTACATAAATTATGTAATATTTACTGTTATGAAATTAGCTTGTTCAGAAACATAATGTTGTCACTTAGCCCTTTTCATTTTCTGCAAAGATTGCATCACAAGAGGTCCCACTTCCCAGGCCAATTGGTGATCTGGGTGGTTGGGGGACAAAGAAGATATGTAGCAGTCTTTTCTGTAGCTGCCCTTGATGTGCTACCTCCTCCTCTGAGAGTGGCCCCTGAGAACCTAAACAGTAGTACTGCTCCCTATCTATGCATTGAAAGTCTGTTCTCTTAACTAACTCCATTTAAGACGTGGGGCTCCTTTGCTGATTCTTAAACACAGCTAAGTGTATACTGTCTCAGTACCGTTGTATAACTTATTCTCCGTGCACAAACTGCTGTTTTCTTTAGATATCTACATGAAAATTGACTTTATCGCCTCCTGACATCCTAGTTAAAAAGGACTCCCTGAGGACTTCTTAAATAATCATATTTATCCAGTGGATAATCCATTGCTGAGGAGATACCCTGACTTGATGAGATATTTATTACCATTAGCTAAATACAATAAGAAACTAAAAATGGAAATAAAATTTTTTTCTATATTGCATAGTGATCCCAGGACTGGTGATTTGGATAGAAAGCCCAAACTTAGTAATCACTACAAACTCAAACAAAACAAGACATCATTTAAAGATACAGGCATCTAGTACAGTTTGAGTACTATAAAGGCTGCGTATTAGCAAGACCGCTCTCTGGGCAGCTGGAGCACCAAACAGAGTAATGGGGTAGAGTGGAGGCCAGCAAGCACACAGGACAATGAAAGGTGGTTCTACACTCTCCCCCTAGCACTAGCTCTGGGAAGCTGTGCTGAAATGTGCACTGGTCTGATCCAGCAGTGGGATTCTATGGTGAACTGTGTCTTGTGCTATGCTGGTTGGTAGTCTTCATTTTCTGCATCACTTTTGGTTGAGAGTCATTAATTCCTTACAGCATTTCCTTAAGGAATTTAATTGGAAGGCCTTAAGTTCTGCTACTGGTGTCATTTATACTTCTGAGGAGAGAGATTTCAGTAAAAGGTAGTAACCCCTTCATCCATTACATTAGTCTTTATTTTTGCTTTATTATTTCATATATTACATCCCAAACAGAGTTGCCACTCTGTCTTCATCCACTGGATAGAAATTTTTTAAATCATATTTGAAAGAACACATACCTTCAGCTAAACAAGGCTTTTCTTCTCTTATTGATCTGTTACACAGCACCTGTTATCCACACATATAGATTACTTCACTTATCTGTTGTTGGCTTCTTTCTCCAATGCATAAGTGACCCAGTAAATAGGGACCCTTGTCTGTTTTTCCAGGACCTCAAAGAGTACCTGTCATGTTGTGGGTGCTCAGTAAATATTTGTCTGCCTTGACCAGGTGTCTCAGAGGTTTGCCTGTCATGTTATAAAATGATCAAGTGACATTGTAAAATGAATTAGTCTGTGAACACTAAAATAAAACACTCCAATGATGCTCAGATTATGATTTCATTACTGGCCAATATTCAAGGGACACAGACAAATTGATCTAATCACAGTGATGAAAGTGTAATGAACAATGGGTCCTAACTAAATGCAGGAAGAAAATAGTGAAGCGAAGTTGAAATGAAATCAGGATGTAATGCCCTGTATCACAGGCTTGCTTCATCTATTCCCAGAACACTGGCACATAGAAGATACCCTTTAAAGAAAAGAAATAGTAAGCTAGGTCAAGGGAAGTGTAGGGAAGCTGGAGCTTCTGTGGACTCTTTGACCTCCTTGACTGTGGCTCCTTACTTTCCTGGACAGCTAACTATTATTTGTGAAATGAATCATGTGAACATTTCTCTTTTACCTTGAAGGCAAAATTGTCCTTACTCAGATTCAGCTGAGAATAATTGAAATCCTGGCTACTTCTGATCAAATAGCTTCTGCACCCAAACACAATGATCTGAAACATAATTAATGGTCAGGACTGTGCTTTCCAAGCAAGGGAAGAGTTTATCTAGGGCAGGGCAACCATGTAGTCTTGTTCATTGCATTTCATGCAGCTCAATTGCTGGATAAGAAAAGAACCTAAAACACAACTTTTATTAGCTGTCTCAAAATCACTATTACCAAAACA